>CM053775.1:11282393-11322799 GCA_028658325.1 Potorous gilbertii
CAAGGAAGCAACCCAGTAACCTATACTCAGTAGGAGATTTCAGTTCCAGGACTTGGTATCTGGGCCTAAGGCAGACTCATCTAAAGGAAGGAGGATTGCTTTGGAGGAACTGAGGAGGAAGGAGCCTTGTAAAACAGTGTCCAGAAGAATCAGTGCTAAGAGAGAAAGGAAATTAGAATTCCAAAGGGAAAGGCAGACTTCATTCACTCCCTCTGCTTGCATTTGGCTTATAAGGGAGAATTCCAAGGCACTGGCCAGGAGCTGGACTATAAGTCAGGAAATTCCAGAGGTCAGTGGAGTGATAAAGGGAGGACAGATATAGCAAAAGAGTAATAGAAGAGACCAAATGAGCAACCAGGGAGACACAGCAGGAAAGAAGAACAGCAGTTCAGAGGCTTTATCTGGGTGGGAATCAGTGGTGATGTGGGCGCTGCTTTGGTAAAGGTCACCCTTTGGGCCTGGGCGATGTTCCTGTGTGTTAATAGGTAATAAGACTGCTCTTTAGCAAATCTGCTTTTGTTCAGAGTCAGAAATTACAATCATAATAGTTTCATCTGGGAACATAGTGTTGGGGAGTTGGTTTTTTCCAGGTTTGAGCCAGTTTCCTAACATCTGTCTTTGCTAGAGATAATTCCTTTAACTTCGAGCAGGAAATGCTGTTCCTTTTCACTTCAAACCATAGACTTAGGGGGGAAAGGAAGTGGGGGACTTCTCTAGGATCTAAGCAGTGTTAGGCCATCATCCCTCTCACATATGGACTCGGGGAGAACTAACTCATTGTCAAGGTCACTCTGTGGATCTGTATCCTTTCAGAATGACAGCTCCTGAGTCCCTTCAAATGTGTTTACTTTCACTGATTAGCTAAAGGACACAATTAGTTCCAAACAAATGCATTTAATGAAACAGCATAATAAGAAATATAGAAAAGAACACTTCTCTAATGAGAGAAGGGGCACATTCTTCCAAAAATCTACAAGCAAGAGTGGACATGCATAGTGATGCACAGTGATGAGGGAACATGCCTAGGAAATGCCCACTCAGCATGGACAGTTATGTGGATGGGAAGCTCATGCTTCTGCTGCTACAGAACTGCTGAGATCTGCTGCTGTTAGTGTTGTGCTGCTCTGCTGTTTCTGTTGCCAACTGGGCATCATCAACCTCTTCAACAAGCAGTAATTAGGAGACACGTACTGTGGGCTTCTACTTTACTAAGTGTTCCAGATACGAAAAAAAGCCAAAATAGCCACTGCCTTCAAGGAGATTACATTCTAATGGGGGCAGTGATGCATACAACGATGTACAGATAAGTACAGTGGTTGAAGATCTATTTTGTACATACATTAATATGTTTATATTACGTGAATTTTTGTTCAGTTGTTTACAACTCTTCATGATCCTATTTGAGGTTTTCTTGGCAAAGACACTAGAGTAATTTGTCATTTCTTTCTCCAGTTCATTTTACAGATGAAGAAACTAAGGCAACCAGGGTAAAGTGACTTGCCCAGTTAGTGACTTGACACAGCCTAGTAAGTGTCAAATCTGAACTCAGAAAGATAACTGTTCCTTCTGCAAGACCCAGCACTCTATGCACTGTACCACCAAGCTTTCTTGTTATATGCATAAGATAGATAATAGGTGTACCTGTGCACACACATGCACGCACACATGTGTACGCATGCACACACACGAGCACATGTGCACGCACACACGTATGCACACACACGCATACGCACACACATACACACATGAGCACATGTGCGTGCACACACGTATGCACACATACATACACACACACACACACATACATACAGAGTCTAAACTGGAGAATAGTTGAATCCATTACTGTATAGTTCAAATGGGAGGTGACTCTTTGGGGAATCTCTCAGGTGTCTTTGGGGATGTTCTTACTGCTGCCACTTCCGGCCTTCCGCTCTAGTGTTTCCTTTCAGAGTAGAGACATGATCCTCTCCTCATTTGTTGTTATTGTTATAGATTGTTTTCCTTCCTGACAGGGAGTGCGGTGGAATTGTGGTGGGCTTTCATGTGCAGGGAAGGATGTCTGCCCTACCTCCCACCCTGTCACCATGTGTCCCAGAGTCCCACACCTCTCTTTCTTTTTATCTTAATTCTCTATGAACTCAAGTGAGTAACTGTTCCCAGAAGAGGGTGCCCAAGTGACCAAAAATCCATCACAGTCAGAATTAGTGGCAGAATCTGCCAGAGAAGTAGTGGGCAATGAACTGACCCTGATAGCCTCAGAGTCATGACCCTTCCCGATGGCGGAAATTGATTTCTCTGGACTCCATTAATCCTCAGAATCCATCAGAGAGCTACATCTAAGGGGAATCTTAGGAGGACTCTATAGAAGGAGGGGAAAAAAGCTTCCAGAACATGTAGGAGCCTGGTCTACCATATTTTTTAGAGACAGCAAACATATCACACTTGAATCCAACTCTACAGACCCAGATGTATTTACATTTGGAGATCTTTATGTCAGACATACATCTCATTTCATAAACCACAGTCTCCGGGGCTACACACTTTTGCAGCATATACCAGCCTCTCAACTAAGTAGAAACCAGAGGCATTTATTCTGACAGTGAATTTATTCCTTCCTGGTGGTAGGATGGAAGCACTTTAAGAATTTATCTTACCAAGGGTTAGAAAGTTCCCTTTATTAACCTCAAATCCTCCAAGTTATCAAAAATAACAAAAAAACCCCACCAACCCAGCCACGGTCATTGTTGAAGGAGTTATTGAATGATAGGCATAGTAATGCATTGTTCATGATACTGTGGAATGGAACAACAATTTTGGAAAGCAATTTGGAATTATGCAAATGAAGTGACTAAAAATATTCATACCCTTTGAACCAGAGACTCCATTACTGAACTTATACCCCAAAGGAACCGGTCGATAAGAAGAAAGTCCCCACATACTCTAAAATATTTATTGCAACATTTTTGTGATAGCTAAGAATCAGAAACAAAGTAGATGCCCACCATGTGGGAAATGGTCAGATAGATGACGGTATATGAATGTGGTACAATATGACCGCTGTAAGAAGTGATGTGTGACAAATACAGAGAAGTATGAAAAGATCTAGATAAAAACAGATGCAGAGTGAAGGAAGTAGAGGTGAGAAAAGAGTATGCCCAGTGACTACAAGGTAAATGGAAAAAAACAATGACACAACAAGAAATCAATAATAAATGTAGCAAAAATCATAAACATCAAGCAGGATGCCCCTAACTCACCCTTTCTTGGAGGCGGGAGACCCACAATATTACACATTGCAGAGATTTTTGCACTGTTTCAGTGTCTCTATCAGTTGTGCTGATCTTTTCCCCTCTCTAAAAATACTGTTTATCATATGAGATGACTCTCAGGAAGGGGAGAAAGAGGATACATAGGATATAGTGGTGATAGAAGAAACAGAAAATACCAATAAACATTTTGAAAAAGTCCCCTTTAAATCCTTTCAATTCCTGAGTGTTGACCTGAATTCCTCCTCAAATTCACTTTTTGGGAACAAGAGAAACCCCCCCAAATCCTAACAAACTGAAAAAGATTGTGTGGTCTGTGTTCCTACAGTTTATTTTAACTCCCCAAATTGTCTGGATCTCCCATGCACAAGAGTGGTTGGGGAAAGGCCAAACCAAAAGGGATTGATAGACACCTAGGAAATCATTCTCCTCTCCCTCAGATCTTTTGTTCTAAATTCTTTCCTTTCACATGCACGTATTTCCAGCTGTAACCCCCCTGAGGTTTGAGCTGCCTTCCATAACTGACAAATATTCCATTCAAAATAACAAAATTAACTAAGTCTATACAATAGTACATCATTTATCAATTAATCCATGTTTTATTGAGTGTCTACTCTGTGGCCAGAGACCAAACATAGCCTGAAAGAACAATGGTTTAATTGGGCTTTTATGTTCTGAATGCTACTAAGGACTGCTTTGATCAATGGCCATTAGTATTAAAGTCGTTATAACATAGCTCATTATTATACAGATTCGATAGAAAATCAGTCAAATCACATCCTGAAATCTAACAGCTCTATTCCCTGGATTTGATGAGCCTGGCTTCCTAGAGAGGAGAGTTGTATATGTGAAATGCAAATTCTTCTGTCCCTTCCTATGACTGGAGAAGGAAGGCCTGGCTTCTTCAACCAAACCAGGAAGCCACCACTTCCAGTTCTGGGAATAGCCATGCAAACAAACACAAGCCAAGACTTTGCTCATTGGTTTTCCTTGAACTACCATTAGACAGCAAGGTCTTCAATCCTGGCTGGAATTCACATTAAAAAAAGCTAACTTAATAGGGTTCCTTTGCTCCTTCCAAGTATAATGTTCAATTCCATATCTTGCTTTGAAGGGGAACAAGAATCTCCTTAACCAGTCTTTGTTGTTCAGTCATATCCCACCCTTTCTGGCCCCAGTGGGGGTTTCCTTGGCAAAGCTACTAGAATGATTTGCCATCTCCTTCTCCAGTAGATCCATTTTGTCCATCACAGGCTAAACGACTTGCCCAAGGTCTCACAACTAGTAATTGTCTGAGGCTGGATTTGAACTCAGGTCTTCTTGACTCCAGCACCAATGCTCTATCCACTGGGTCAGTGGCTTCCTGTCCTTAACCATTCTACTGTAACCAAATGGAGCAACAGCAGACTGTTTATAAGAATCTTGTTATAAAAGCTATTAGTCTTGTAAGGGGTATTAGACTTCACTATTTGGGTTTGTACAATATGGTAGACTAGTTTGCTTTAGTGACTGCTTAGAAATTGGGCACCTTTGAAGAGTGCATTCATTCCTATATAAAATGTCCAAAGCTAATAGAACCCCAAAGCCTATCTTGTCTAGCCTACTTCCTTTTTCCCTCAGCATGCTGATCATCGCGTGCCTGGAAAACAAGCCAGACTGGAAACAGTGGTGCCAATGGGGCACTACCTAACACTTCCAGCTCCAAGCCTCTGCTTAGGTCATCCCCAAGTCAGGACACATTCCCTTCTCACCTCTCCTCTTAGAATTCCTTCTCAGTTTAAGGACCATCAAGACCTTTTCTCATTTCTGTTCCAGAGAAATGTTTGTCTCTGCCCAGGGTTGGGGGGAGGAAAAATAGATGTCTCTTTCTTATAATTACATATATACTTTCTCTTTACTTTGTATAAATTTTGTGTTTCTTTGTTTTCCCCCAGAAAAATGTCAGGTTCTCAAAGTCAAGGCTATTTTGTTTTTTGTCTTTGTACCCCCAGCATCTGAAATTGCAGATTGCATGTGCTTAAGAAGTGCCTGTTAGGTTGAATTCAACTGAACTGATTACTTCCAAATTGGATATTTTCCCTACTTTGTGGGTCCTCATCTTATATTATATACTTTCTCCTTCAGTTTCAGACTTTAGATTCTCTTTAATTTTTTTCTTGTCATCAAAGCCCATTTAAGAGGCAGTACCATATAGTGGAAAGAAAGTTAGAGCTGGAGTGGAGGGCCCTGGATTCCAATGAGGACTCTAATGCCTATGGGGTGATCTTTGGGCAAGTAATTTGATTTCTCCTAACTCCTGCTCACTTGACTGTGAAGTAGGCAGATAATATCTGTACCCCCTACAGATATCCAGTGAGATGATGGCCCTAAAGTGCTTTCTGCCAAAATGTCAGTTGTTCTGTCAAGCACGCAGAGGAAAGGGAGGTTTCGTTTTGTTATGTTTCGATTTGTTTTCAGACTCTTCAAGGTCTGGCTGAGACCAGCAATAGGATGAGTGGAGGATTTTCAAGAGGGGCCTTATTCCCCAGATGAAAACAATATAAATCATCCCACTGCCTCCCTCCACCTCAAATCAGAAGCTTCTATTACTGTTCCTTTCTACTTCAACCTGACCTATTGTGTACCTTCTAGCCAATTCAGTTAAGTCATTGTTCATTCTTTTAAATATCTCCATTTTTAAAAACATAATTAGAGAAAGAGAGGTGGGACATGGTGCAGTTAACAGCATGTACAGGTAGAATGATAATTACAAGAACTTTTCATTGGGTCCCTTTTAAAAGGAGCTCCTACTCTTCTAAATCCCAGTTTGCCCAGATCCTCCCCAAGGTAAATGAAAATTTCTCGGAAAAAGTCACATGGCTTTTTGTCTTAACTTTTTCAAATACAAATTGTTTTTTGTCTATTTACCAGTAAATGGCCTACTTGACAAAAATAACACATGAAAATGAATTGTGGTTGGTGACAGAGGCTGTAAATTTTCTGGTTTGAGGTAAAAAAAATGTTTTCTCTCATTCCTATTTGATTTAGCTAAAGAATTCCTTATTGGAGAAATACTACCTAATTGCATAATATTTTATAAAATCTTTTCTATTTGTTACCATAGTGAAACAACAGAATGATATACACATATGTGTGTATGTATGTATGTATTTTTCCCTGCAGATGGTCTGGATGAAAGAACCTGTTTTCTTCGCCCAAGTGGAAAAGTACATTGTGTACGTGTGTGGTGTACTAGGGTGAAGGCTCCATCGTCAGACGGAGTCTTGGCTCTCTTTTCTCAGCCAGCCCAGGAGCTGCTGTCATGTCTTCTGTCAGCCAGGCAGAAGCACACTCCATAATGATCCCTGCATCTTCCCTCCTGCTGCCTTGCCTTGGACCATATCGCTGTTCATTAGCCAGTTGGTCGGAAGGCCGGCGTGGGCTGGAAGAGACATGTTCTGGCTGGAGAGGAGCAGGCCTGTGGGGGCGCCACTTGTATCAGTCGATTGGACAGCTGATTAGCATTTCTTGTAAAGGCTATGTACTGGAGAGACTTGGAACCGGGGGCTAATCAGGAATGTGGTATTATTTAAAGGGTTCCCTTGGCCATGCTATGTGCAATTCTCTCCATGAGAAGAGATAAATGAGGATTTTCTGTTCCTATGAGGTGTCTCATAGGCATAGAAGGAAGGAAAAGTGTATGCCTGTGTCTGAACCGTAATTTCCTTTAGTTCAGTTGTCTGTGTGATTTTTGTATACATTGTAAAGATTTTTGTTTTTGAATAGATGGTGGGAAGATTTAATGCTAAAAGAGAATCTAACATTTTATTAAAGTCATTGTAGAGATGTTGTTATCTCAAACCATTGCTAAATTGTCGATGTATATGAATTGTGCATAGCATCATAGACTTGGAGCTGGAAGAGACCTTGGGCACTATCGACCAGGGGTTCTGAACTTGGGGTTTGTGAACGTTAAAAAACTTTTTTTCTTGATAAGTATTTTAATGCAATTGATTTCCTTTATATTTTATTTTAAGAATTTAATGTCATTTTGAGAAAGATCCTTAGACTTCAGGTCAAGAACCCTCGATCTAAACTAAGCCCCTCTTTTCAAAGATGAAGAGACTATATAGTCTAGAAAAGCAAGGAGATTTGGGTAATCATACAACTAGTGGGGCAGCTCGGTGGTACAGTTGTTAGAGTGCTGGTCCTGGAGTAAGGAGGACGTGAGTTCAAATGTGCCTTCAGACACCTTGTGTCACTTCACCCTGCTTGCCTCAGTTTCCTCATCTGTAAAATGAGCTGGAGAAGGAAGTGGCAAACCACTCCAGTATCTTTGCCAAGAAAACCCCAAATGGAGTCAAAAAGAATTGGGCATGACTGAAATGACTGAATGACACCTAATTTGAACATCACAAAACATTTCTGAGGTAGCAGGTGAAGATCAATATTATACCCTCTTCCAGAAGAGATAACTGAAGCTCAGAGTGAATTGTCCAAGGACACATAGTTAGTTTGGTGGCATGGCAGAGGCAGAGCTAGAATCCAAATGTCCTGATCCCTACATTGTGGAAAGTCGTATTGGAATTGAGGACCTGAATTCCATCTCCAGTTCTCTTCCACTCTGCCAGTATGTCCTTAGATGAGTACTTAACTTCTCTGACTTTCAGTATCCTTGTCTATTAATGAAAGAGTTGGGGTCAAATGACCTTTTATATCCTTTCCAGTTTTAAAACCATGGTCCTTGCTAAGCATAGCTAACATTTGTAAAGAGCTTATTTTGTGAGGCCAAGTGACTTGCCCAGGGTGTCACAGCCAGTAAATGTTGGAGGCTGGATTTGAATTCAGCTCTTCCTGACTCCAGGCCTGATGCTCTACCCACTGTGACACCACCTAGGTGCCTAAGTGTAAAGGATCTCATCTATGTCCATTGCAGTAGTGATCAACTTCTGCCTTGCTTGCTTTGACATTTAAGTAAATGCAGTGGGTGTTCTTTCTTGATGATCTTAAATTCACTGTCTTCACTTGGATATCCTTCCCTTGTTAAAGGCCTCATTCAAGAGATAGCTCTCCTCTGAAGTCTTCCTTGATGTCCCTTTTGCCTACCCTTCCCCAATGCTGAAAGTTAACTTCTTCCTCCTAAAATTTCTCATTGTACTTTGTCCGAATCATTTTCTTCATTGCCTTCTGTCCATGTCCCCTCCCCCAAGGAGATAATGTGAGCACCTTGAGAGAATGGCCTATGTCATTTTTCATATGTCTCCATGTCACTGGCACAGCAAGTGCCTTTCATCTAAGAAGCACTTAATAAATATTTGTCCAGCTGAGTTGTTGAATCCAGTCTGTCATACTCCACTTGGTGAAACTTTTCTCAGTGAAGGATGTGCTTGGTGTTAGTGCCAGTTCAGCTTCTTCCTTCCTCACCCCACTCATACCCCAGTCTCTAGATTCTGGTCCTCCTGCCCCCTTTAACAGAGTATGAGGCTAACCTCAGTGCCCAGATGGACTCTTCTTGTAATTTGACCCTACTTCATGCCAGGCACTGAGAACTCATTCAGGTACCACAAGAGGAAACAAAGGACTCTAAAACTTTCTCCTCCACTTCCTAATTTTTGTACTTCAATTTTCAATTACTTTTTCACATCTCTTCCCTGAGTCACTAGCATATGTCCTATTGATTTTTTCTTCATCATTCCAGTTATTTTCAAGCAAATAGTTAGGACTAATGCTTCCTTGTGAAATCCCCTGCCATCCACCACCTAATACTTTCTGTGCTTTTAAATAGCATGTTTCTCTAAAGAGAGTTCTTTGGATTCACATTTTTTAGGAGAACCAGAGAGTAGCAGCTGGTCTCATTTGTTCTATGAAGTTAGCAGATCACATAGTCAGTGTCGCCTTGGTCTCTATCTTTGAATATATGACTTCCCCTCTGTTTAAATCATTCCTCCTCAGCTTTTAGTTATGATCGACTCATATTACATTTACCACAGACCTAGTGTGGCTATGGAGAAAATGAAGGCTGAGAATGCAATCAAGAAACTGGGTCTCTACAGAAGAAAGAGTGCAGAAATGAATGCCTCAGCACATCTGATAGACTGTCATCCAAAGGTAACCTGAAGAGATGCCAGCTTTCCCTCTCTCTTTCAAAAAGAAAAAAACCAGTATTTTAATGAAACTCTTTTCCCCTTATATTATGGTCCTCCCCAGTCAAACCTTGTCTTATAATGAAGAAATGCAATTAAGCATTTAACTAAATGGAATGACACATTGAGCATGCTGGGCAATGTAGCCCTTATTCTGCATGTACATTCCATCCACCCCTTTGCTGTAGAAAAGATCTGTTTCACTGCCAATCCTCTGCCTTGACAGCTGTACTTTTGTGAGGGTGGGGTGGGCTAATTGACCTGATTGAGGCTGCAGCACACCAGCCACTTCAAGGGATGGGATCCATAATGTGAAAACATTAGTTGATACCTTGTCCTTTGTGTATGTGGAGTACAGAACCCTGGGGCTGAAAAGTGATCTGCAGTTGAAGATGTGAGCTCAGTCGTTGCTCTCCCTCTCATTACCTGTTTGCCTTTGTGTATATATCCTATCCTCTCCAAGGGCTACGAGGACGGGGGGGGGGGGGGGGGTGAAAGGGGAGAAAACTCGAGCATCTCCTGCAGAATGAATGAATTGGGTTCTATGTTCTCTACAGCTGCTTCCAATTCCCCATTCTGCGATTGCTTTTAGGCTGACTGTCTATCTTTGGCTAAGTCAAAAATGGCACTGTGTGAATTGTGGGAGTAGAAGCTGAAGGTGACACAGAGAGAGAAAGCTCGTGTTTCCCATCTGTGTGATCCAAGACAGGAAGTTTATAGAGCTTGGTTTATGAATTCATTTGTGCACTGGAGTGAAAGGGAAGCAAACACTTCCACGCTCTCCCCTTCTGAAAGGGAGGTGGCTTCATTCAGTTCTAGTTAATTAAGCAGGGCTTACTTCCATTGAGGGATAACTTGGCAAGGTAGATGTGGAGCTGTCCAAAGGCCCAGTGGTTTCAGCAAGGCTGCCTCCCTCCCAGCCCACGACTTTCTGGTTGGTACAGGATCAGAACACCACCCAGTGAACAGTACGTATGAAAGTCAGAAAGTTCCTTCTTCTTGGGTGACACAGAGGCCAAATTCAAGAGAGTTTTCCCTTGTTCAGAAAGCTTTTCAACTGAAAGAAAATCAGAAAGACATCCTTATTCTTACCTCAAGGCACTACTTAATATTCTCTGATTCTTCCCTATGTTCAGAAGAATTCTCAACCATTCAGCCAACCTGCTGGTTTTTTTTTTTAACATGAAAGTTGTAAGGGAATGATTCTGTGTTTCCTGCTACTTTCTTTAGAGCAATTTTAAACTTGAAGTATATGCTTCAATAAAAGCCAGACCAAGGGAAATATATGATGACAAGCTAACTGAAATATGGAGCAAGATTCTTCTTCCATCCATTTTGGCTTTCCACAAATTCACTTACATGATTAATAATTTCTGATTAATGCATTTACACGCTAAGACACCTCATGCTTTGGGTTTGCAATTATCCATATTAACTTTGCACTGATTATGGGAGAACTGTTCATTTACCTTTTCTGTAGAATGAGAATCTTCTCCCATCCTTGAGATCTGAGCAGATGTGAATAGGACTTCATTTTACCTAAAGGAATGAAAAGAATTGTCCATCTCATTTTGAAGTATCCTTGCATTTCCTAGGCATTGAACCATGAAACAATTTAGGACCATTTATGAACATTTGTTCAGATGCAAGACTCTGGCAGTGTACTTGAGAAGGGAGAGGTAGATGAAGGGAAGGGAAAGAGTTATTGCTACAGTGCCTACTATGTGCCAGGCATTGTGCTAATGAGTACCTTTTGCACATATTATCTCATTTGATCAGTACAACAACCTGCTATTGTTATCCTTATTTTTTCAGTTAAGGAAACTGAGGCAAACAAAGGTTAAGTGATTTGCCCAGGGTTACATAGCTAGTGAATTAGATTTGAACTCAGAGCTTCCTTATTCCAAGCTTAGTGCTCTATCTAATGCACTACCAGCTGCCTGGGGACAACTGTGAAAGTTTGGTAGATTTTTCTATTTAGTCCCTCTCCTCTCTGAGTTTGATTCTATTACTTTGGAGAGCTCCCACAATGCACTTCACCTTCTCTAAATGCAGTTTAGCAACTAGCCTGTAATTTACCATCTTAGAGAGTTACCTGCTATTTTCAGAGATCAACTGATTTCCCTCCCATGATCAAATAGTCATGATCTCCCAGAGGCGGGGCTTGATCCCATGTCTTCTCGACTCCAAGACTAGTCATGCTTCCACTAATGCACACCGACTCTCTGGTGACTTCTAGGTGGACTAGTAGATGTCCAAATCATCAAGGTCATTTCCCCTTGACTCCTTATGTTTAAGGAACCTTTTCTACAACACCAACGCTTGGGTGTACTAGTACCAGGATTTCGTTCTGCAGTTAAAAAAAAATCACCAAACTTGCATTAGATGCTTCCACATGTCGGGCCCCAGAAAAAAGTTGGATAGCCCCAAACTTCAAGGAGTTTATATTTTATTGGGGAAGATCTGCCTTGTCCCTCAGACAATGACATGGGGACGTACATTCTTGGCATCTCAAATCAGAACCTTAAAACTGTTTTCCTATAGAAGTGTCACTCAAAATGGTGTTTAGAAAATGACAGTGATGGAGATAACCATCTTGTTTATCTAGAGCTTTGAGCTCCTTAGAGATGGGAGAGGGGCTTCATCCTTTTATTGATGTCTCATGCAATTTTTTCCCCTTGACTTGAACTTTTTCTCTATCAAATAAGCCAACAATGAAATGATTGTTTTCCACAATCAGAGCTGTAATGAGCAGTTTCTGGTTCCTCAAACAAGTAGCACAGTACACACCCAGGACAAATCGTATGGTGTGGCCCTGAGGCCCAGGTAGGTCTGGGTGGATTTCTCATGGAACCACCTCTCTTCACTGGAGGAGGTGATACAGTGTCCAGAGCACTAGACCTGGAGTCAGGGAGACCTGAGTTCAAATCCAGTTTCAGACACTTATTAGCTATCTGTATGACCCTAAGCAAATCACTTAACCTGTTTGCCTCAGTTTCCTCAACTATAAAATGCGTATAACAGTAGCACCTACCCCACAAGGTTGTTATGAAGATTAAATGGCACATAGTGGGTGCTAAATAAATGATTCTTCCTTTCCGTAACTAATGATTTTTTTTTATATAGAAAGATTATGCACAGTTGTTTCTGGTGATAGAAGGACTAGAAATTTCAGCACTTTCTGAATTTCTGCGCCCTCAGGCAAAGCCCCAGTTACCCTGCCCTAGTTATGGGCCTAGGAAGAACTTATCAAAATGGCCTACTGGCTTTGTGCACCGTGAGTCCTGCCACAGTTAAGGGGATGTGTTTCATTCCATTGTTTCCACATCCCTGTGGTTTCTCAAGCTCCTTTTAAGGGTGGCACTAGGATGTGAATGAGACTCAGAGATTTCTAATTGAAATAATTTCAGACCTAAAGCAAAGTTGGAAAAGTAGTGATCTTTCATCATGAAATTGTGTAGATTATGCTAAGATAGCATGCACATGAGTGTGACAGTCAGAAGAATTAGCCCCTTTGGACAGTTACCTCGGTTGGATAGTGCCCCCTTCCCTGAGCTCAGTGCCCAGGACTCTGCCCTTTCCCAGCTGCTCAGCCAGGCTGTCCCTAGCCACATGTTTTGTCCTGTGCTCTGCCAATGACGTTGGATTTTTGCACCGTGCCCATAAATTAATACATTCTTTGTCATTCATTTTGCACACATAACACCATCTGCTCCTCAGATTCCCAAATGGTCTCTTGACGTGCTTTTCTGCCCATCCTAGTGAAGTGCCAGTGCTGCTGGGCTCTCTGGAGCATCTATAGGGACACAGTAATGGGCTCATGAGTTACCTTGCACTCGGTGCTGACACTTGCCTGTTATTCCTAATTGAAATTATATGCCCTGCCATCCGCGGTTCCTCTTCTATCCTGACCTCTCCCTGAGGTGCTAATGAAAATCCTGTGGCTGAGATGACCAGCAGCTTAAGCTTGTGTGAAAGTGTACCATCATATCGACCAGCCCCCAGAGAGGGAAGGAACAGCTCAGCATATGTCATTTCTGGTGATTAGGAGATGATCTCTGGCCATGTGCTTGGGGTAATGGGGCTGGCACAGCAGCTCATGTTCCTAGGGTTCTGACTAGTATAGAAGGGAAAGCCAAGGTACTCAGGGCATGTTTTCCTAATTAGAGTTCTGATTTGGGCTAGGGAGGGTGGGAGGCTTAGTTTGAGAAACAGTGTGGTATAGTGGAAAGAGTCAGAGCACATAGGTTTAAAGCCACTTCTCTCTGGCCTCAGTTTTGTTATCTGTGAAATGAGAGGGTTACACTTGAATACTAGGTTCCCTTCCAACCCTGATTCCTGGTCTCTTAAGATTTATTTATATACATATATATGTTATTGACAGTCCTGGGTAGAACCATACGGTGGTAGAGCAGAAAGGAACCTTCAGGATCCAACTCTTTCACTTTACATATGGGAAAACTGAGGCACAGAACAGGAAAGGGACATGTTCAAAATCACAAAGTTAGTTAATTGCAGTGTTAAGCTCAGAACTTAGCTTTTCTGATTCCCAGTCTAGAGGACTTTTCCATATACCAGTAGTTCAAAAACTGTGATCCAGGAACCCCTTGGAGTTCCCAAGACTCTTTCAGAGAATCAGAGATGTCTAAATTGTTTACAAAATAATTCTAAGGCATTTTAATTTTAAAATATGGTAAATATTGATAGATATAAGCCACATGAACAAAAGCTCTTTGGGATTTTTTTTAGAATAAAGGGAACCTGAAGCATAAAAGTTTGGAAATCACTGCCCTGGCCATGCTACCTCTCTCAAGTTCTCTCTGGATTCCTGTTTAGGGAGTTATCTGACAGCTCATCACTAACTGAGGTATAGATCCTTGGGGCCTCTATGTTCAGTTGCTCCAGAAGCTCTTTCCCAATTTCCTTCCCTTAAATTTGGTTTCTTATCTAGCTCAGTCTAATCAAGCCTTAAGCCCTAAACTCTGCATCATGGGCTACCCTCTCCAGTATTAGTTACTCTTTGTTTTCATGTCTCCTAATGCACTGGGTCAGGAAGAAGAGTAAAAACGTTTCTCTGCCTTCCTGCTCCTCCCAGACCCAGTAAGTGCTGCCATTACTAGGAAGCCTCTTTTCTGTTGGAGCTGCACTCCAGTTATCTCTCTCACCCAGTCCAGATCCTTGTGGCTAGGATTTAATAACCTCCCATTCACCTGCCTTTGAAGGAAGCCCAACCCTTACTTCCTAGCTGCCAACTTCAATAGACCCACTGATATCTTTGCAAACATCCTGTCCTCCCAATTTTTTAGTCTCCTCAACTCTCAAAGTCTCAGGATTTATTGCACGTGAGCCCTTCACAGGGGTGGTGATATCTTAGCTCTCACCTCCATGGCACTGGTGCTGGAATTCCTCTCTGATCAGAGTGTTTCTCCTTCCTTCCTTGTGCCTCAGTCCTCCTGAACTTTTCTTCGTCCTTGCTGTAACTTCTAGTCCCTCCATCCTTCCCATTATGTTTAGTCTTGGCTTCTCCTTACTCCCTTAGAAGTCTTGATTTTATATTTAATATGTTGTGATAGAAATTCTCCTCTACCCTTGACTCCTTTATACCTTTTTCCTCCTGCCAGTTGCACTTCCCATTCTGAATCACCCCTTCCATTCACTTTCTCTCCTTATGTTTCTGTACTGCTCAGTAACATTAGAAGAAGTCACAAGCATATTGAGGCCATGCACTGGCAGCACCCTCTCCTCTCCTGTTTCATATGTCAGAACCCCTTCTACATCTTTATACATCTCTTTCTTTACTTCTGTCTTTGAGGAAGGGGATAGCTCTTTTCTTTACTGGGACCAATGCTTCCATGTAAGTACTCAACTATGCCCCACTCCTATGTCCTCTGGCACAGAGGTGTCCAACTCTTGGTCACAGGCTGCAAGCAAGGTGTCTGCAGAACTTCCAGTGCATCCAGAACCAGATTAAAATACAATTGGAAAATGTTTTTAAAAATAAAAAAAACCCATGATGTGGAGAATGCCAAATCATGATTTTCTACATTAATATGTGGCTTGCAGGGATCAATTTCTCTATGGCACTACTGCTAGCAAACCTTTCTGATCATTCTCTCTCATTCTCTGCTCTCTTCTCTCTCCTTTTTCCTTCACCCTGCCTATTTTGTTTCTCCCTATGATCCTGCCATCTCCTCATACTGTCTTCCTCTGTTTTCCCTCTTACTGGCAAATTCCTAGATATCTATGTCTCTTTGCATAGATATCTCTATAGACAGTGATACTGATAGACATATACCCAAATTTATACATTCAACCTCTAACTTCTCCCCTGAACTCGGGTCACACATTTATTGACTGCTAGACACTTGGGCAGCTCAGTGGTATCAAACAATGCAAACCTGAAGACAGGAAAAGTCATCTTCCTAAGTTTAAATCTGGCCTCAGACACTTACTGGCTGCATGACCCTGGACAAGTCATTTAACCCTGTTTATCTCAGTTTTCTCATCTGTAAAATGAACTGGAGAAGGAAATGGCAAACCATTCAAGTATCTGCCAAGAAAACCCCAAATGGGGCCATATGACTGAAATGACTGAACAGCAACAGCAGACAGTTCCTCCAAAATGTCCCATTTGGGAGGCTATTCTAGAACTGTGATTTCACTGGTATAAAAATTCCCATATAAATACACACACACACACACACACACACACACACACACACACACATACACATATATATATATATACATACATACATACATATATACATATATGTATATATACGATCCAGTCTCCGAGTCATATCACCCATTATTTCACACTGTTCCATTGGTGTCTCAAATTCAGCAAATAAAAATTTCACCTTCCTTGTCTACAAACATATCCCTTCTCTGAGCTTCCCTGTTTTGTGAAGGGAAGCAATCACCCAGATTGATCAACTAGGAGGCATGCTTGGCTCTTACCTCTCTCATCTATATCTAGTCAGTTACCAAGTCTTGATTTGCTTTTTTGCCATATCTCATTTCTGTGACCTCTTCATCTCTGCTGGTGACCAACCTTCTTTCCAGCCTTATTGCATGTTCCACACCCTGAGGAATTCTCCTCTTCAGTTAAATTGAGCTGACTTGACTGGTTCTTCTGGAAAATCAATGTTCTTTCAGCTCCATGGATTTGTATAAGTCTGGAATTTTCTTCTTCTTCATCTCTTCCCACTCCTGCTTCAAGGCCACCTCCTCTGATTTCTTCCTCCTTTCCTCCATGTTCCTTGCACCTTCTTGGGCACATCCTTTTGGCACAACGTGAAGCCAGGCACTATTTTGTTAGTATCTCTGTATCCTCGGTGCCTAGTAGAATGCCTTGGATGGAACAAGTGCTTTCTATTGCTTATTGAATTGATATGACTCATACAATTGGAGAAGTTCTGGAGGAAAAGGACAGAACTTTCTGTGAAGAAAAAGAAGAAGACACCTACTATGCAGTTTGGGCAAAATGCTCAGAAGCAAAGGGCTTACCCAAAGTAAAACAGTCTGAGGAGGAGAAGTTATGGTATATGGTGTACCATAACCTGCTGTTATGGTAATGAGACATGGGAGCTGAGAGCCTTCTGAAGAAGAGGATATTCCCCCATGAAACATTGTTGAGCATCTATTACGTGCAGAGTGCTGTTGAGTGCCAAGAGTGGCAGACCTTTTAGGTATGGCTCTCATTCATTTGGACAGTGTGGTGGAAAGGACAAAATCCTGGATTTACATTCAAACTTTACCTCCAGAAGTTATTAGCTGTGTGATGGTTCATATCACCATCCATTTTGAGAGCATTTGATATTAAATGATAATCAGGTTAAGAAACACTTTTCTTGTCAGAAAATAAATCCCTTAGACCCAGTGCAGTCAAACACTTTATAGGTATTATAGGCAGGTCTTGAACCCAGGTCTTCTGATCTCTAAAGCTAAGGATTGATGCTATTTACACTTGCTCTTATATCTTATTGTGTAATGGTTTAAGATCGATAAAGTGCAACTAGTTCTTCTTGATCTGTAACATTCAGTGGTTTTCCAATTTTCTGGTTTTAGTTTAGGCTTTGTTGAATTGTTTGTTGCTAATAGAATTCCACATATATACATATACATATACATATACATATATATATATGCATACACACACACACACACACACACATATATATGGTTTGGCTGAGGTTTTTGGAAGTGAAAGAGTTGATACCATCTTACTGCACTGCCAGGTTCCTGTAGCCATTAAAAGTCTGGCAGTCTTAAAGATTGGGCTGTTGACAACATGAGTTATATATCCACACAGAAGGCCCTCAGGGCCTCTCCTTCCCTCTTCCCTACTACAGGCAGATGGGGCACTCTCCTCATTAACAACCTACCCTGGTACTGAGAACTGGCCCATTACAAAGGGTGCTATTTTCCTTAATTCCTAGTGGGTATTATATATATATATATTTCTTGATATATATGTATTTATGTATTATATATATATATGTATATTTTTCATAAAGAGAGTAAGCATAGGTCTCCAAGCCATTTAAGTTCCTGTCCTTACTTTGCATTCAAGAACTTTATAATATTGAAGTGTAATCATTCAGGCCTGCTAACCTGGATTCTAAATACTCTCTGGAGAAGTATCAGGTTATGTGCAAATCACATATGGATAAGTTTCTGGGAATGACAGTTACATTCTTGTGAAATGCACATTGCTACTTTTAAGATTCTAATTTAAATAAGGATCAGCATAGCATAGTAAATATCCAAAAGGCAACAGAAAGAGTCAACTACTTTACTGACATCTTTTCATTAAAATCTTGAACAGTGGCATAGGATAAGATAAAATCCTGGTGACACAGATTTTGTGTACCTCAAGACTAAGTAAATCTCTCCTGGAACTTTATGCCAGGTGAAAAAGCTCCAGTCAGCAGACCTAGCTAATTGATTTCCATTGTTTTTAGGTAGTAAATGAAAGAGAATTTCCTTTAGTCACCCATTAGAAGGTAATAGAGTGCTACATTTGGCCAATTTGGAAATCCGGTGTGATTAAACTACCAAATGGAGTAACAGCTTTCCATATCATCTGAGAGAGAATATTCTGCCTGGGGAATCCAAAAAAATATTTCCGTCTAAAGAGAGAAAATAGATTTACCATTGGCTGAAAACTTAAAAAAAAACCCAAAAAACAACCAGGCAGTTATCGTACTAGCAAAGAAAAAGTGACCTATTTCTAGCAAAAGAATAATTAGGAAGAAAGGAGCTCAGAAAACTGATTTGGAAAAAAAGTTAAATACTTTTATTATGAACATTAAGAAAAAAGAAAATGAAGTCAATTGACTGGTAGTAATCCAAATAAAAGAAAGGCATACTTTTTTTTTTTAAATAGCTATTCCTTCAGCAAATCTTTAGTGACTTCCTACTATGGAGAATGGACAGAACAGTTTCCTTTGTCTGGGGCCTCTTATTAAAATGATTTTCATAGATAATAGTTGACATTTTAGTAGTACTCCAACGTTTGCAAAATGTCTTATATACATCATGTGATCCTCACAATACCCTTGCAAGGGAGGGATAGCAGGTATTATTTTCTACATCTAGGCTTGGAGAAGTTGAATGAATTACCAAGGATCCCGCAGCCCCCACCGCAAGGCTGGATCTTCTGGACTCCAAGTTCAGAATTACATCTGCTACTCCATGCTTCCTCTCCGTTAATGTTTATTTCATTCAAGTCTCCTTCCTGTGGTGACCAGGATGTTCACAGCACTCCTAGAAACCTGGGGTCATAGTTCCTCAATTCTTGGCTCTGCTGTTACCTGTGCTTTGACTGGCTGCTTGGTCAGATCTCTTTCTCTGTGTGGAGCACCCCACAGGTCAAAGGTCTTGCCCTGCAAATATACCTTTCCTCTTCCTGATTGGGTATTGACTAGAATGACCTTCCCTGTGTGTGGGGTACAGAGACCCTTATCAATGAATCAGAGACTGGGAGATATTAGGAAAAGGAATAGTTCTCTCGAGGCCTCCCTCAGGGTGCCAGAAAGATGGCACCAGTTGAAGATAGCCGAGCTATATTTAGCTCATCAGATTATATAGGCCCTAGCCTCAATCCCCTCCTCCCTAGTCCCCTTCCCCAGGGCTCATTGGTGCAAGCCCTGAGGGTACGATCTATTTGAGGCAATCTACCCCAGCCACAGAGAACAAAGACAGTTTTTACACATTAGCCCTAAAATAAAGGGGGGGAGTGTTAGTCCTCCCTGCTATGTACCTAAAAGCAAGAGGGGGAAGGCTGAGAAAATACAAAGGGCAGTCTGGGAAAGTAAAGGGGGTAGTCTTGGGAAAATATAAGGAGTAGTCTGGGACAGTACGGAATATGTTGAGACATTTCTTCTACAAGGTCAACCTGCTGCAAATGTTTCAACCAGAGGAGAAACAATTAACCCCTTGAAGAGGCTTCATTCCTGAGAGAGATCCTCAGAGATCATCTCTCACACCTGGAAAAGATCACAGGCATCAGTTAACCCCTTACCTCCCATGTTCTTCCCAGATGAGACATACCCTTTACTCCTCTTTATTCCTATAGGTTTTTCCAGAGGTAGGACTGGGCAACTGAACTTCCTCTCTATAAGGAACAATGGTTTTGCTGTCAAACAACCTAAGTTTGAGTCCCAGCTCTGACCTCTTAGGCATGTCCCTTTGGTTCTCTGAGACTTAGTTTCCCTATCTGTAAAACAGAGGTAGTAATGCTTCTGACTATATACCTAACAAGATTGTTGTGAGGGACAGGTGACATCCTGTGTTCTGAATATTCTGAAACTGGAAAGAACTAAATAATAACACTCTTGCATATATTATTTTTGAGGCAGCTCGATGACTCAGTGGATAGAGCATTGGTCCTGGAGTCTGGAAGACCTGAATCCAAAGCCAACCTCAGATACTCACTAGGCATGAGACCTTGGGCAAGTCACTTAATCCCTGTTCACTTTAATCCACTGGAGAAGGAAATGGCAAACCACTCCAGTATCTTTGCCCAAGAAACCCCATAGGGTTTGTCTGACACAAGGAGTCAGACGAGACTGAGTGGCTGAAAAGCAGATGATTGTTTTTCGTGTAATAGTGATGTGATCTGTCACAGCCTGCCTCAGTTCACGTGGGCTCCTCATCATGAGGTTGCAGGCTAGGCCAGCACCTTGGAGGCTCTTGCATAGCCAATGGAGACTGGAGCTTGAAGCCAAATGTCGCTGAGCTTTCTGTTCTGGCAGCAATCTGTATTGGGAGACTACATAGGCAAGTCCTTTAACTTTGCTCACGTTTTTTGAGTGCCTTACAAGTACTATCTCAGAAGGATATGGAAATGGGTACATGAGACAGCTATGTGGTGAACTGAACTCAGTCTTCTAGGTCCTCGGGTGCAGCCTTTTGACTGAGTCCAAGTTTTACAGAACACATTCTTTTATTAAGGGGCTTTGTTCTGTGAAGTTTGGATTCCCCACCCCTGGTAAAGCATCAGGCCTAGAGTCAAGAATACCTAAGTTAAATCCAACCTCAAACATTTACTAGCTGTATGACCCTGGGAAATTCACTTAACTCCTATTTGCCTCAGTTTCCTCATCTATAAAGTGGGGATCTTAATAGCACCTACTTTATAGGGTTGCTGTGAGGATCCAATGAGATAATGTAGAGAAAATGCCTTGCAAAGCCTTAAAGCTCTCTATCAGTGTTATAACAAATATCATGCCGCCTTTCTAATTTCATCAACACAGACCCCGCAAAATAGCGTATTACCATCCTCATTTGGTAGCTGAGGACACTAAGACACCAGGAAGTGAGATGACTTGTTCAAGGTCACAGTCTGTTAAGTGGCAAACATAAGACTTGAAACTCTAGATCTTTTGAGTGTAAGTCAAGTGTTGTTTTTTTCTGTGAATGTCTGAGTACATCACTCCAGATCTCTAAGACTCAGTTTCCTCTAATGTAAAGTAGAGATATTAACACTTGTATCACTTCCTGCTAGGGCTGACATGAGGGAGGTACCACATCAATCTAAGGAGAGATCTCTTTGGTCATAGGTAGTATGGGATTGAAATAAGCATTGGCTAAAACCCTGTGAATTTAATCTTTTGAAACTCTGCATTTGTTGAGCCTGAACAGTTGTAATGGCAGTCAAATTAGGATCTTTTGAAGCTTTTGCTTTACTAAAAGTGTCTCTGATTGAATAATGTGAAGAAGGAGGATCTTTCCCACTCATGGATGGGCCTGCCCATCGTGGGAAGCCTCATTAGGGGAGCTGTTTTGTAGGAGTGTCCCAAGTACCTTTTTGTTTTTTCCTTTGAGGCACAGGGTCAGAGGGTTATGCCCTCTGACTCTCAAAAGGGTATCAGTACTCTGAGGGTGAGGTTTCACTTTGGGGCTTAGTGACTGGAAGTGTTTCTTTGGCCAGAGAGACTCAGGGAAGAAATTAAGGAGCACCGCCCCCCCATGATCAGACATGTGTCTGCATGTAAAGGTCAGACAGTTTGGAAGCACTGTCTGTTGATTTATGTTTGATTTCTCTAAAATTTGGGGTTTTGATTTTCTCTGATACCTGTGCTTGATTAAAGTGATTGTTAACCCCTTGAAAGTTGCTTTCCTTTTATGAATGCAGACCCAAGGACCTGTGGTAGCAGATCCCCCTCTGTATGTGCTTACTGTTACATGTGGGAAAAAAAAATCACCCATTACAATAAAAAATAGGTCATTGTTTTGCCAGATGAGCCAGGGCTGTATTAGTGCCATCTTTCGTGGTGCCATGACAGTACTCTTTTGCCTTGCATACTTTCAGGAAAGAGCTAAGTATCCAAATAAAGAGTTATAGTGATGGGATAGCAAAGCCAAGTATTGTACAATCTGGATAAACATATGCTGGAAACCTAATTGGAGGCATGGCTGAGACTTCACCAGCCATTTTCGCACGTTAAAAATGATTTCGTTTTTCTTGAAAGTGTGTAATCCTGTGAGTGCCTTTCATATCCTCGCCTTACAAGCTAAGATGAAAATGTTTTCCCTTTACCCCAAGTCAGATTTAGTTGTGATAAGACACATTAAGAAAAGCCAAGGCATTTTTGAAAAAGCTTTTCAAACAAGTAAACTTGTTAAGGGATGGGAGGGGGGAACATTCTGTCTAAGAAAATGGGAGAATCTGTCACTAGAGTCTAAGTGTCACTTTCCAAGTCAATCAATGGGCAGACATAGGATTCTCAGGTACAGCATCGATGTAGCAATGATTGTGGAGTTAGCAGCAATGACAAAACTCTTGGTAAAGATGGAAGATCTGTTTGCTGTTTAGCTCTGAAGCTTTTAGCGATGCCACCCATTCTTTGAAAGCATCTTGAGGCTTGTTTTGAACATAGCAGAAGAATTCTGCCATTTAAAAATGGATATAGGGGGGTGGTGGTGAGAAAATATAAGGTGCCAGAAATGTACTGATTCGCCATTTTCCTTGGAAAATGTGATTGCTGCAACTAATGCAATTCTGGAATTACCGTATTTTGTAAGGGTCTAAGTCAATCCAGGGTATTTTATTGACTTGATTTTTTTCTATGTTAAAAAAAATAATCTGTTTTTAACTTTTTATATTCACTTCATAAACTCTTGACTTTGGACCAGTTTCCTACCCATGAGAATACAGAACCCAGGGTTTGTGGTCCTCCTGTTCTCTGCCCTTGACAACCCCCATCAATCAATTAGTCTATAAGTATTGATTAAGTGTCTCTTCTGTGCTGGGAACATACAGACAAAAAGGAAGCAGCCTGAATGGCTCAAGGAACTTGCATTCTTTTAGGAGGAGCATTATGTTCAGTGCTGGGTTCCATTTAGGAAAGGACATTGACAAGCTATGGTATGTCCCAAGGAAAGTGACCAATGAGATAATGTGACTGAAAACCAAGCTATCTGAGGATCAGATGAAATAATATGGTGGATGAAAGATGAAATGACTGGAGAAACACAGGTTCCATCTTCTGAGCATGTCCACTTGGTAAGCAATACATGATGATTGCCTAACAAAGCGGGACCGGACCTTTTCTCAGCTTAGGGTTGGACCCTAAATACAGGAAGAGACTCTTTTATACCTTAAAAAGTTAATCAAATATGACCAATTAATTAAATTGGCAATCTGATTTGTAATCAGATGAAAGATTAGGGACTTTGCTAGTGGAGAGGGAGAATGAACAGGTGCAATTCCCTGAAATCAGAAAAGGATGTGTCTTCTCCTCAAATGTCTGAACCATCAAAGCAGCATAGAAGCAGTCCCTGGTTGATCAGTGTGGGGCCAGTTTTCAGATTAGACACGTGTTGCTTGAGATGTACAATTGTGAGAAAACTCCTTGCGTCAGACTTTGGATCTGAGTGGGTTTCTGATCAGCATAACCTAGGTTCTTGATTCAGAGTCTCTAAGCAGCAGGGGAGATGTCCAGCTTCCCAGGCAAACAATGCTAAGTCTAAACAATGTTACAGAGTTTTCTCTCAATTCCCACAATTGAATAAACTTTTCTCACAGGACCAAAGTTGGACTGGACCCATAGTTGAATAGAAAGGGAGCTAAGCTAGCTCCAGAATTGAAAGAGATGGAGTCATTGTAATTCACCCAAGTCATACAATTAACTACTTACTTTCCTATTCTCTTATTTCCTTCAACTACTAACTAGGCACTTAACTGTTTGTTGATTGAAACTGAAAGCAGGCAAACATGAAATGAGAAGTTAACTGAAGCAGCTTCCCACCCAGGAGTGAAATTTCAGCAACCCTGAGCCAAAATGCTTTCAACAGTCAGTGCGTAGAGCTGCCAAATAAAATCTGACCTTGAGGAGACATTGTGGGTCTTGGTTGATGGTTGAGATTTTGATTGGAGGCTTGGGACTCTGCTCGGTAATTGTCTGTCATCTGCTACCATCCTCCTTTAGCTCCTTATCATGGCACAGAGGTACCATTGGCTTCTAAAAGTTAGGACAGCAAAGCACAAGCTCTGGCAAACATTGAAAGTGTCATTAAGTCAGGGAGAATGTTTTTTCCAGTTAAAGATCACCTTATTTGTTGTGGCAGAGATGTTATAAATAAATGTGACAAGACCAGTGTGATACAATAGAATGCTTAGCTTGTCGACCAAGAGTATTTGAGTTCAGGGCCTACCTCTGATACTAACTAGTGGTGTGACCTTGGGTATGTCATTTAATCTCATGATGGTTCAGGCAACTACCTATTATCCTCTAAATCAGTATTTCAAGCCTCCTCAACCTGCTATGGCCTCTTCGTGTTAATGTTCCTCTGTTGTTGCCTTTGACAATTCAAGGTAACCTCCAAGGTGACCGCACCACCCATCCCATGAGGCATCCCAGAAGGAGGATGCTGTAAGAATAGCTTCAGATGGACTGCACGTTATTTAATTGGCTTCATCTCATGACCAAATGACCCTCATGGTCAAAGAAAAGTAACGATGAATGTGTCTTACAGAGAAACTTCTGGATTTCTTTTAGTCAATCAGTTTTTATGTGTGACTTATCTTACTGAGGGAAAAGCAAAGAGGCTTTTCTCAATGGTATTCCTCCTTTTCTTCTCCCCCAATTCTATTCCATTTCAAGGGGCAATAGCTTTTCCAACATTCCTTGTTCAGAACTTATTTTTCAGATTTGAAATCCAGTAGCATTGATTGGATTTGCTCTGAAATCCGAGTTCAGATAACATGTGGCTAACTATGACATCACATAATTGAAATATTTTTTTTTCCATAAATTGAACAATGCTACCCTATGTATGGCTAAAAAGAGGTGGAATGGCGCTGTCCTGTGGCATGCCTGCCCCCTTCTCCCTCCCCCAGCATTTTGTACTCTGAGAATGAGCTAGTTCTAGGTAGAATTCACATTTTCTTGACCCTGTGTGACCTTGAGTAAGGCAGATGTTCTCTAGCTCTCAGCTTCCATTCTTTTTTGGCCAATAGACTTTGGATGATAATCCATTCCCTGTCCATCTTAGAGAATTATTGTGAGGATAAAGAATGTGAATGTGCTTTGCAAAGTGAAGTGTTATTGAAATGTAACCCCATATATTAGACTACCCTCTGCTGGACCTGGCTATAATCATCTTTTTTTATTCTTTTTTGTCCTTTGTGGTCATTGCCCAGGAACCATCTCTCCCACGTAGACAGGGAGAACTACTTGTGTGATAAAGGAGTACAACTCAGGAAAACAAACTGAGCCATGGATCATGAGCAGTGGTGGATGACTCCCTTTTCATCAGCGGTCTTCCACCTCCCAGCCTTCTGGTCACTGTCTTCCTCAAAGTTCTGAGGTCCTTACAGTGTCACTGTTCTCTTTGTCCTACTTATCCTCCCATGTTCAATCAGTTGCCACATCTTGTCATTTCTGGCTCTACAACATCTCTGCCATCCGTCTCCAGTGCTTTATTCATCTGGCTACTCTTCTGGTTTAGGCTTTCATCATCCTTCACTGGTTCTCATTTTGGGGATTCTCTTCTTCAAGTCGCTCCTTCTCCAATTCATGTTCCATGCAGCCCTGAAAGTGATTTTCCCTAAAATACAGTTCCCACCATAGCAGCAAACTCTACTCAGTGAACTCTGGTGGCTCTCGTTACATTTCTCTACTTGTTATTTAAAGCCCTTTGTAACCTGGCCCCAACATACCTTTCTAGAGCTGTGATCCATCCAGACTGGTCTTCTGGATACACAATAGTCTATCTCCCATCTCCATGCCTTTGCCAGGTTATCCCCCATGCCTGAAATGCACTTCCTCCTCACTAACACCCCTTAGAATTCCTAGTTGTTGTCTTATTCTTTTTCCTAAGCTCAACTAAAACACCACCTTTTACATGAAGGCTTTCTAAAAAAATCCTTCCAGCTACTAGTGCCCTGCCCCGTCTCCATTACCTTCTATGAATTTTGGGTATATGTATCTATATCTATGTATCTATATCTGTATGTCCATGTTTCCTACTCCAGCATTCCACATGTTTCTTGAGAATAGGTTTTTTTCTTGAGAATAGGTTTTTTGACAAATAGTAGGTGCTTAGTAAATGCTTGTTTATTCATTGTTAATGTCATTCTTTATCAGAATCCCAAATCTACCTGAATTTTTTATCTTCATTATTGCTTATGGTGCAATGCTTTTCTATTATGTTGAAAATGTAAAATTTCTTTAGTCATTCTCTGTTTTATGGGCACCCACCTTATTTCCTACTTTTTGTTACCCTAAAAGTGCTTTTTAAAATATTTTGGCACAAGTGGGACCTTGATCATGTCTTTCTTCTCCTTGGGATACACACCATGAAGTGAGATCTCTGACTCAAAGGGTATGAAAAATTTAGTCACTTTTCTGGCATAGTTTCAAATAATTTTGCAGAATGAATGGACCAGTTCACAGCTCAACCAATAGCATAGCAGCATGTCTCACTTTGAACAGCTCCTCCACTATTGATTCTCACTCTCGTTTATCATCCTTATCAATTTGCTAGGCAGCATATGTGCTGTACTAACATTGTAAATAAATATCTCAGTTCTCTCCATCTCTCACTGGACTCTTGACAAGGATCTTCCTTCCTTGCCCAGATTACAACTATAGGTTTTAGGGGGTGTTGGGGAGAGAGGTGTGGAACAGAAGCAGGTTCAGCTGTAATTGAAAACTCCACCAGGGAGAAGAAAGTTAATGATTAATTTTTTGAAGTCTTGTTCTTGCTGAGAAGTTGCCCTTTCCTAAAGACCTAACACTTTTTGAGAGAGAATTGTCTTCTAGAAGGACTCCAGCTAATAAATGCTTTCACCTTCAGCACTTTAAAGACTCAATGTAATCTGGAGTCTGTGTGTATTTTTAACATTGGTATCAGGGAACAAAATTCACTCTTCCTGATAGGACTAGCTACGGGCTCCAAAAAGGTTCTAGCTTCAAGCAGATCATTTCCCCCAACTGTGCAGGTCCTTCTAAAATATTCTGGAAATTCTTTTGCTTTTTGGACTCGTCTTAGTTTCTCTTTTTTACTACTGAAAGGACTGAATCGTGGCGATATCCCAAATAGCCATCATTATGAGATTCCCTTTTTGGAAATTCAGTTTGGTGGAAAACATTTCTTCTTGTACCCCAAATACTTCCCATTTTGATTCTTTTAGCTATGGCATAGGTGTTTCAAAAGACAGAGCAATCTCACTCTTTTCAGAGTATTCCAAATATTGGTTAAAAAGGTATTGGGTATTTGCTATGATATGTTAACCTCTTTGTTCTCCAGCACAGTTAGGTTATTGGGATTTAGTCGATATTCTAGTTTTAGAGCGCTCCCGTTTATACCAGACATGAATTTTTGTTGTTGCTCAGTCATCCAGTTGTGTCTGACTCTTCATGCCGCAGTGGAGCATAGCATGTCAGGTACACTGACCATGGGCTTTTCTCAGCAAAGATAATGGAGTGGCTTGATATTTCCTTCTCCGCTCAATCGCCTTTTGTCAAGAATTTTTTTGGACATCTGTTACCATCAAAGAAAATAGTAACCTCCACCTTCTTCAGTACAATGGTGAGAGGGCTGAGCATAGAATCAGGGATATCTCCTTTTAAGTGTTGTCTCTGGCACATCATCGATGTGTTGCTTTGCTCGTCACTTACTCCTTCAGGTGGTTTAGGCACCTCTCCAAAAATATCCAAGTTATAGTTGGGTTACCCATTTGCTACACTGATAAAATCACACCAGAATTTATGTCTCTCCCTCTCCACCTTCCCCACAAAAGGAACCTGCATGAACATTAATTAACTTCAGATTTAGTTGTGACTAGAATGCCTGATTCTTTGTTACCTATGACAAGAATATTCTCCAGATCAAGTTAAACAGAGATTAAATAAATACGTTTCAGAGAGGTATGTGAAGATCCTTTTAAAGTATATGAGCTAGGGATTGCTGTGAGAGATAGTGAACTCTACGGTCATACAAGGGCCACTATCAGCCATGTTATAATGGCCTTACTAAACAGGAAGAGCTGAGCTATAGTCTCTAGCATAAAAAGCCATTTTTCTTTGGTTTCAGTTGAGTTTACCAAAATTATTTTAAGTGCCTACTCTGTGTGAGATCCTCGTCACCACAGTCAGTTGCTTTCTGGTCTTCTTTGCCATGGTTCTTTCCTCTTCTGCTCTCAGAGTTTCTCTCTTGAAAAACTCATTTTTTCTTGTGTCTTTGGCTAATATATCTATGCAGATGACTAACAAATCGACACCTCCAGCCTTGACTAATTTGTTACGTAACTACTTGTCCAATAAATAAATGGATGCATGTACCATATATGTGAGATTCACATGCAAAGAGCATACATGGTATTATTACTTATTACTTGCTCCAGAAATTGCCTTTCTCTATCCAGAAAGTAAGATCAGAAGGCGTGGAGAAGCACCATGCATTTGTGGATAGAGTTGTACCTAAAGTAAGGAACACCTGGCTTCTGAAGCCCCCTCTGACTTATATCAGCTATGACCCCGGGCACATCTCTTACCATCTCTACACTGCTCTGTCATAAAGTTTCACATTTCTTTTTTCCTTCTTTCTCTTCTTTTCTATCTCCCTCCCTGCTTCTCTTCTTTCCTTCCCTCCCTCTATTCCTCCCCCATTTTCTTTAAAGTTTCAGAAATTGTGCCCAACTACATTAAAGATAATTTAAAATATTATTAAAGAAATGGTAACTCAACATCCATACTGTAGAAAGGCTTGATTTTGTTATAAGCTAGATAAGAAATCTTGTGGGAAGTGGGAGTAGAGGGAAAAGTGAGAAAGAGAAGGAAAGAATACTCTGGAATCCTTTGCTAGTGATGTCTTCATACCTTGGAAAAGTATCTACCAAAACTATAGACATCTTCTCACTGACTCTCACTGACAGTGAAGTGAGCTGGGAGACAAAAGACCTGAGTTAGAATCCTGGCCTCATATTGTGATCTTGGGTAAGTCTCTTAATTCAATACAGTTCTTTTCTTTTCAGTAAGCATTTATTAAGGATTTATTCTCTACAAGGCACTGTACTGAGCTTCAGAGATACAAACAGAAAAATTAAAGCAGTTGCATCACCCAAAGACCTTTTTGTCTACTGTTGTCTTGGCCTATACAACCTGAGTTTCCTACTTTGTAAAGCCCATATAATAACTGGTAGTAAATTACCAAGGGCTATAGAAATGCTCTTATTATTTTTATTGGTAGATTATTTCACAGCCAGAAGCAGTCATAAAAAAAAAGACTTGGATAGTTCTAACTCCCAGAAAATGAAAGGACATGTCATGTTCTGAGGTAAGATCCTTACCAGCCAAAATGCATTAAGCATAGATTTATCCATATTTTTGTAGATCAAAATCTTTACTCATCTCAAAAATATCGAATATGTCTTTGTTTGTATTTCCTCTTAAATGGAAAATTCATTACAATGGGATGATCAAAAGAGCTTGTTTCAAATGCCGAAGGAAGTGTTTAGCAGCAGCCGTGAGAAAGGGAGCAGTTAAATTAAAAGAAAATTCTAAATGTAGCATTATCTATATCTTATTTCAAATATTTCTAGGTTTTAACGTGTGAATCTTTTTTCCCCTATGTACGGAGAAGAAAATATTCTGACATGACTCATTTATACTTTGGTTGTCAGGCACAAACAGTTTTCAATATTATTCACTGCCCTGTGTATATTAAAGAACTTGTCCACTCCGTGTTGAACACAGTTGCATTTCATGATGGAGTGTGTTACTTGGAAAATAAAGTGGTTACAATTATCTGCACAACAAATAGAACTTGTCAGATGGCAGACATGCAGAACTAATGTAGATGGCCAGCTCGGGAAAGCTGTCAGAAAGATTGAAAAAATATTTTGTCTTTCAACTTGAGGCTCCGGCCTACTCCAGTTCCTGAGAAATTGAGGTCAGCCTTTCTCTGGTCAATTCCTGTTGTCATCACCGTTGTGGTTATCAATATTACTATATTTTTTGCCAAATACTCCTTCAGCACATCCTCTAACGAATTAACAAAGGACTATCTCACTGTCACAAAGTACAGAAAATCGAGACAACTTTGCGGTGAACACTGTAGAGTAGGTGATGTTTGTCGTTGTGCCACATGACTAATTGACAGAATCATCTCCCTCCTCGAAGAGAGTGTAAATAGTTTCAGGAATGCCTCGGTACTCTTTAGGTTCTCAGGTAAAAGAGCTTCAATGTAAAAACATAAAAGAAAAAAAGGATCTGACAAAGCAGAAGGAATGTGGTATATGCTAAAAGCTTAGACAATGGAGGAATGTCCCTTAGAGGTGAAAGGAAAGAAAGGTCTTAGTGGTCTAAGGCTATTAAGTCAACAGTATCATATGGAAGCCAAGAAAGCTCTATTTTCTAAGCAGCTTTAAAAGAGACATAGACATGCTAGACCCTCTCCTTCTCAAAACATACACGTTTCAGGTCTGGGGGCTACATTTTACTAAGGTCACTGTTCAGCTGGAGAGTGTCCAGGTAAGGGTGAGGGTTAGGGTGGACATGATGGTAAAAGAGTTTGAAATCGTGACATAGGAGAATTAGATGTAGGAAATGGACTTGTTTAAGATACAGAAGAAAAGACTGGAAAGATAACCCTGTTTTCTTTTCTGCATCGTCATCTGTCCAATGGCCATCTTCATCCTGATATCTGGGGCATTTAAAATTCAGTTCCAAATTGCAGCTCCAAACTTCCCCATGAACCAACAATTCCTTCAAATTTCTGTATTTCTGTTGAGGGGATCATTGTCCTTTAGTTACCTTGCTTTATAACCTTGAGTTCATCCTTGATGTTTCCCTCTTTTACTTCCTTTTGCAGCCATTGCTAAGCCTTGCAGTGTTAGCTCTCTAGCATCTTTGGAATCTGAAGTCAGCCCCTCATCAATTCTCAGATGCATGGTACAGTGGCTTCCTCTTCCTTCCTCCATTAAGCTTCCAAATTGATATTTCTAAAATACGTATCTGACCATGTCCTTCCCTACATGTTGAAAAAATTACTTTTTGTTATTTTTATTTTTAAAGTACTGTTTTTATCAATTTGTTTCTCCCAGGACCTCCCAAATGAATAGTACTCTGCTTTGGGCCCACCAGCATCTTAACTTGGCTCCACTTTTGGCACAGCTGTTCTGCCCCTTTTTGGGGCCTGACTCAGCTTGCTTCAACTAGAGGGTAAGTGCTGGCTTCTAACTAACTTCCTATAGAAGATGTGGGAAAAGTTGATTTGTTCTTTTTAAGGCAAAGCATGTTCTTCTCTTTCCTGATTTCTGCAGATTTCTCTTCCTGTTGTGCTGGTCCCTGAGCATTCCCTCTTCCTAGAACCATCATCTCCACCAGTTTCTGATAACCTCCAAATCCTGCTCTCCATCACTTCTCTATGAATTCACTCTCCCAAATCTACCCCCTCAGAATCTGCTGGCAGTGCCAGCTGATGAACCCATTCTGTATCCTCAGAGTCCCAGCTGATTCTCATATTTGATCATGCTCTAGTTTTCCACTCCCTCTCTTCCTTATGGATCTCTTTCAGGACCTCATGAGAAGAGTTGGGAAGTTAGAGCAGTCATATGGTCAGTGGTAGAGTGCCAATACCTCAATCCTTCTGTGCTTCATGTATCCATGATTGCTTTGGTATAGCTGCACCCTACCCTAACACATTTTGTGACCATCATCTCCCCCTAGACATTTTTGAAAGTTTCTATGACTGAAAAATGTAGCATCCTGGATGAACCTTGTGGAACTTAGCTGGGCAAGTCATTGGCAATGACTTGTACAATACATCAAGGGCCATATCCGTTTGGGTAGGCCCTCCTGGAGCTTGAGCCTCACTGACCTGGCCTTTTAGAAATTAGGGCCACTTCTTTACCATGCTGAGGCATTAGAGAAAGATTGTGGTGAAGGCTAATGATATAGTATGGACAAAATAAAAGTTTTTTAATCCTTCTGCAGTGCCTTCATAAGAGACTTGATAATTCTGGGCCTTAATTGAAGTCCTGAACTCAAATATTAGGTACTTCCATGTTCTAGAAAGAATGTCTGGATATGCATATTGAGTCCTATCCGCTCTCGGTCCTGTCATGGGCCCAATCTCTAATGCTTCCTCCCTCAAAGTGAATACATCAAATATCTAGAACTTTGTGAGTGGGGTTCCCCTGTTTAAGCATATCCCTAGCCCTCTAATATTAAGTCTTACCATGGTGTTTTAGGCTCAGTGATTGGTAGTGGTTTGCCCTTAGGTACACAGCTAATTAAGTCTCAGATTGTTGTTGCTGAGCTGTTTCAGTCATGTCTGACTCTCCATGACCCCCTTTGAGGTTTTCTTGGCACAGATATTGGAGGGTTTTGCCATTTTCTTCTCCATTTATTTTGCCGATGAGGAAACTGAGGCAAACAGGTTAAATTAACTTACCCAGAGTCACACAGGTAGTAAGTGTCAGAGGTCAGATTTGAACTCGGAAAGATGAATGAGTCTTCCTGACTCCAGGCCTGGTGCTCTATGCCCTGCAGTGCCACCTTGCTGCCGCTCAACTTTGAAGAGTAGAATTTCAACCACAGGCTTCCTGCCTTTCCAGGTAGCATTCCAGATTCTCTACCTGCTGCTTCCCAACATACTCAGTTTATTGTTATAGAAATAATAAATTTGGAGATTGTCAATACTTTGCAGCTTATTGCCCAGTGATCTGGCAAGAAAAACTTTACTATTTATCAAAGGTAAAACTGTTATATACAAGAAGTTACAACAAATATTATATTATCACTTGTTAGTGCTTGTTGGAGCTTACAACTCATAGAAAAGTTCTAGCGTATTGTTAGGATTATTAACATGTACCAGTTGTTCCCTAGTAATCATGTCCCTCCCCTGCTCAATAAACTATCCTGGCTCTGTATTATCTTGACTGAGAAATGATTATTAAATAGCATATGATTTGGGAGATCCCTGACCTTTCCTAAAAAATTTACCCCATCTAGACTATCTTCATCTGAAAACTGCCTATTCATACCCTTTAACCATTTCTCAGTTGGGAAATGACTTGTATTCTCATAACGCTGACTTAGTTTTCTATATATTTGAGAAATGAAGCCTTTCTCAGAGGCACATGCTGTAAGGATTATTTCCCAGTTTTCTACTTTCCTTCTAATCTTGGTCGGATTACTTTTGTTTGTACAAAAGCTTTCTATCTTTATTTTTCTTGCTTTGAGGAGGGGGGTGGCTAATGTGGAGATATGTTTTGCATGACCTTAAATGTATAATATGAGTGTCGTATTTCTTACTATCTCAGTGGATGAGGGAGGAGTGGTAGGAAAGAGAGAATTTGGAAGTGAAAATAAAAATAAAATTGCAATCTCCACCTGCTAGTGCCTCCTTCCCTCCCTCCCATACACACACACACGCACACATACACACACACACACACACACACACACATGCGCGTGTGCACTTATATTGATTGTGTATGTAATTTATATATACTTCTCTTTGTATGTATTTTATGCCCCTATAGAATATAAATTCCTTGGGAGCAGAGACTGAGTTTATATCCTTAGCTTGTGTGAAGCTTATTGACCAACTGTCTTTGCCTTCCTAGTGAAGCAATCGTATTGATGGGGTCTTGTGTGCTATGACTTGGAGCAGATGAGGGCTTACATAATACATTGAAAGTGGAATATTCCAATCTGGGGTGCCAATGTATGAATTAGAGGCAGAAGGGACTTCAGGATTCATTTAGTATAACACCCATTTCATAGATGGGCAAACCAAAATGCACAGAATTTCAATAACTTGTCAAGGTTACACAGTCAGGAAATAGCAGAGCTCAGTTTCAAATTCATGACTTTGTATACAAAACCCTTCCCACTGTATACTATCTTTATATGGTCAACTAAGTGGTGCAATGGATAGAGTGCTGGACCTGGAGTCAGAAAGACCTGAATTCAAATCTGGCCTCAGACACTAACTAGCTGTGTGACCCTGAGCAAGTTACTTGACCCTGTTTGCCTCTGATTCCTGAGGTATAAAACAAGCTGGAGAAGGAAATGGCAAAGCATCCCAGTACCTTTGTGACAAAAACCCCAAATGGGGTCATAATGAGTCAGACAAAACTGAAACAATTCTATAACAGAAACAATATTGCTTTATAAAGATAATAAAGTGTTCTCATGTATTTAACATCAGTTTTATTAACTTCTTATTAATATAGTTATAATTAACATATATGTTGTACTTATGATTCTGTTTTTCTCTTTATATCAATTTATAGAAGTCTTCTATTTCTATGAAATATTTGTAAACAGATATTTTTAAATTAACATCAACTGTGTCCGTCATTATTGTCTAGAGAAAACAATACATGCACAGTACATATAGTATATATGGAAACTAGACATGGAAATAGACAGATATAAAAGCATCGTCCCTGTCCTTAAGAAACATAATCTAGTTACCTTTAGAGAAGTTCTGTAGTCCCATAGTGTTAAACTGAAATTAAAACATATCTGCAGGCTACATATCGACACTGGTCTATCAGTCTGTCCTCATGTGTCTATGTTCAATCCTTTACTTGCTCTATAGCCTTTAATCTCCACAAGTATCTTTGAGCTCCATTATGCCATTTTCTATATAACCTAAGGAAAGTATTTCTTTTCTTCTTAACTACTTCAGGGAGGAGGTATCATTTTCTTGCTGCACTCATTTCTTGAAGTTGCCACCCTCTTAAGCAAAGTGCTACCTACAGTTGTCCTGAATATGATTCGGATAATTTGTGTTAAGATAAAATGGAATGAAAGGTGTTTTCCGAACTCTTTATTAAAGTCTTGCTGCTAGGTCCTGCGTTACTGTTGTAATTGGCTCTTCTGTGTAAGACACAGGCACATTTAGGTTCACTTAGGAAGCTTGTAGGTGCTGGAGAGAAACACAACTTTGTTATTTCTTAGTATTAATATAGCCTCCCATTCCAGTATGCAATGCTTTGTAAGGCAGAGACCAAAGTGATGCCGAGTAAGGCAAAAGGACAATTAAGCATTCAGTATTCATTTGATAAATTGTCCATGTGTCTCCATGTGTCTTTCTGTGTGTACCCATCTGTGTGTCCTCATGTGAATGTCCATGTGTCCCCATCTGTCTGTATGTCCCCAACTGTCTGTCCACATGTCCCCCTCTGTCTGTGTCCCCATCTGTATGTGTGTCCCATCTGTCTGTACATGTGTCCCATCTGTCCGTCCATGTGTCCTTATCTGTCCATGTGTCCCCATCTGTCTGTGTATCCACGTCTGTCTGTGTGTCTCCTGTCTGTGTGTCTTCCATCTGTGTATCCCCATCTGTCCCTGTGTCCCCATATGTCTTTCTGTGTGTCCCCATTGGTTCATATGTCCCTATATATCTGTCCGTGTGTTCTGATGTGTCTGTGTGTCCTCATTGATCTATCTGTGTATCCCCATGGGTCTGTATGTGTGTCCCCATCTCTCAATGTGCCCCCATTTCTCCATGTGCCCCCATCTGTCTATCTGTGTATCCCCATCTGTCTTTCCATGAGCCCCATCTGACCATGTGTCCCCATATGTCTGTGTTTCGCCATTTGTTCATTTGATGGCTCAGGATGAGATCTTGTACAGCCCTCCCTCACTCAAAGCAAAGTGAAGTGAAAGTAATGTCATCATTTCTCTGATGTCATGATGTTTTTCGAAAGCAAATAATGAATGCAACCTGTGAGTAGACCAAGCTACCTGATTGAGGACCCAGTCAGCTTGGTAACCCCGTTCTATCTCTCCCTTCTGTCCCCCTCTCCTCTTCCTTTGAGGTATATTGGCTAGATGTCCTTCCTTCCAACCTTCCATCCATCCTTCCTTCCCTTACAACCAGTGTTCTCTGAAGCCCATAGGTCCAACAACAATATGTCCCTGTCCAAGCTCCACTTAATGGCTGACTTAGAGTGTTTATCAATAGTAACAATTTCACTTTCCCTCCAAGCTTGATTTAATTATTTTTTTCTCTTGTTCATTTAAAAGGGTCATTCCCTGACTACTTCTTAAAGAGACCTATTACTCAATGGTCGTTACCTCTCTCTAAGTGAGTACCTGAAAAGACCAGCCTAAACAGGCTGAGGTGTCTCATTGCATCCTGGGTCATCTCCAGTCATCCTGATGAATATCTGATCACTGGACCCAAATGGCTCAGGAGGAGAAAGTGAAGTTGTTGAACTTGCACAGCCCTCCCTCACTCAAATCAAAGTCAAGTCCAAGTCGTATCATCATTTCTGTGATGTCATGGTCTTCTTCGGAAATGAAGGACGAACACAATGACAAATTGGTTCTAATCCCCTGAAATCCAGCAGAATGAATAAATATGAACAATAAAGAATGACATGTAGACAAAAATTAAGAATCATCATAGCTATTAAGCTAACATGTATCTCTACTTTGAAAATCTTGAGTACTCTCTCAGACTATAATCTAGGGCATAAATGGGCTATTAGGATTGGAGAGCAATGCTACCTAGTCTGGTTTTTAAAATGTCTTTGGTTGGAAGTAGAGGGAAGATGGCAGAGTAAATGCAGGGACTTGCCTTGGGTCCCTTCTCCAGGCTTTGGTTTCCTTTTCTGTAAAATGAGAATGTTGTACTAGGTGACTTGTAATTTCCTTTTCATTTCTAACTCTATAATTGGGCTTAGTAGAAACAGTATTTACGTAGTGCAATATATTGTCAAAGTGATCTTTGATATTTTGTTAGTCAATACTTTGGACACCCCTTTGAAATGTCAGTGTCTGGAATGAATAAAAACTTTGAATTGGAGTAATGCCATGTCATGGTTTCAGAGGAAGTGATCCTCTTTTGAATGATGGAGGTCCAATGAATAAATCCTTTTGTGGCTCTACAGCTACCTGTATTCTCTTCATTTTGTGGTTACTGTCTTAGCTTAGGAAAAGCTTTTCTGAGTGTATTCCCATGCTGTAATGGAGCACTCCTAGAGTTGTGTATGAGTGATCCTTTCTGTAGGAATTATGCTCTGGCCCCTTGATGAAAGACGTGTGTGACTGAATACCTTCTGGGTGATTTTGGTCTCCATGACTGGAGTTTTGCTGGAGAAGATTGATGGTTGAACCAGGAAGAGCTTCTCCACTTAGTAGACTGTGAGAAAAACTGAAAAGAAACCTCTCTCTCTCCTTCTCCTCCTATTTCTTCTTTCTCTCTTCCTCTTCGTCCTTCCCTTCTTCATGTCTAATAATACAAATTCTTCCTTGGGCTTCCAGCCAAGGCGTTGGAATTCCCTTCCAATTCTCACCAGCAATTACTGCTGCAAGTGAACATATATGACATGTGCTTGCCTAAGTAAGTCTGAGTCCCTGGCTCTCTCTTCTACTCTCTATTTCTTTCTTTAATGGGATCATTTCAAATCGAAAGAATTCTTTTGTGTGACCAGATAATCTGGACTTTGAGAGTTGCTTAGATTGTACAGATCCAGGATTAATGTGAAATGCCATCTCATCACTTTTAAAACATTGTTTCACCACAAGTATAATCAATGTAAAGAGTTATGGTTGTGTTACCACTCAAAGTAGTATAATCAATGTAAAGGGTTTTGTTTTTTAATTATTTCTTGATATATCTGTATGAGTGTTTTGTGTATTAAGCATTTATGTTTCAGTTAAAGAGGAAATCAGTAGCTGTCCTATATCTGATACTATTTTGTACATTGATAATTTTTTTGTAGATGTGCCCCTGATATTCCTTTTGGAAAGATTCTAGACATGAGCCATAGCTAAGCTTTAAGTTTTCAAGATTTTCCCCAGTATTCTATTCTGTGATGGGGGCATAACAAGTCAGAGTGGAAAAAATCCTGATCTTCTCTCTTTGGTATCAAGCCACTCCTAGGGTAAATCAAGGTTCTAATCCAGAGCTAGAGCCCTATTTCCTGGAAGGTCATTCATGTATGCTATGTCTACAGGTTATTAACCTTTAAATATGGCATGCAGATTTTGGTGACTGTTGTTTCAAAGACTGTCTCCAAGATTTCTTTGAATTTTAAATCAAACGTTAGGAGCCCAGATCAGAGACTAAGCTCATGTAGAAGGCTACATGTAAGACTGTACTTTGTTGAAAGCAAAAACTTCTAAGCACCTACTTCATTATCTTTCTATGCTGTCTTAGGGTAATAGGGATCTGAAAGGTGGGGGAAAATGTACTTGTGAGGCACCACTAGATGATAGAGCTCCTAGGGGGATGAGCAGGATAGATGGGGAAATTCTGCCTCCTTCAGAGAGAATCAGCTCGTATCATTAAAGGTTCAGTAGCCGTGGAAGAGGCTCAAATAATTAAATGGAATCCAGAGCGAAGACAAAAATCCAGTTAGTGAGGATCAACTTCTCTCTTAAAGTTTAGCAAAGCTTGAACTGAGGACAAAGTGGTCCATGCAGCAGATTCCTATGAGCCTCATTGATTGGAGGGCAGGTGAGGGGAATAGTATGTGGAAGGTTGGAGACATAGGAAAGATTTTTCCATGTCACAATTGTGATTGAAAATGCTATTTTTGCTCTGGAGTTTGGAGAACCTGAGTTCAAATTTTACCTCAGACAATAGCTGTGTGACCCTAGGCAAATCAGGGTTGCTTCCCTCAAAAAATACAGAAAAAGGAAAATTACGTTTTCTTAGGAATGAAAGTGTCCAGACTGTCAACACAAAGTCCAATTAGCAAAGCTATTCATGAGTGTACTGTGGAAGTATAAGGCATATGGAGAGAGCAGCAGGTACGTGATACTCTAAGGCATTTGTTGTAAGTGTATTAAAGTTATCTTATTTCTTACTTTTAGGTAGTGAATGGACAGTGAAAATCCCTTCCTCCTCTTTCAGGTACTGATTGATGCAAAAAGAGCAACAGCTTGACTTGGAACCATGACTCCCGTTCTATTTTTTCTGCCTGAACCGTCTTGTTGGCCTTCCTGATCTGATGAAATCTGATTGAAGTCCAGTGGAAACTTGCCACAGTTTAACAGTATAGCCGCATGATGCATGTCTCATAATACACAGTGTGATTTAGAGCCAAAGCAAGGCCCGCCATGGCAACTTGAGCGTGAAAGGTGATTTCTGATTTTATTGTTGTTCTTGGTCCTTGGGGGACTGGATCAAGTCTCAATGTGAGAGACAAGGGAGAGAATATGTTGGAAGGGATCAAAGTCTTACTTAAAGTGAGCGACCCCCATGATTCTGAAAAACAATTCCACATTCTAGTTTCTGAAAAAATAATTGAGTCTTAAAGGATCAGAGCCCTAAAGCTGAAGGGGACCTTAAAGGCCATCTAGTCTGATACTCTCATCTGATAGATAAAAACAGAAGACAAGAGAGGTGACATGGTTTGTCTCGCATGATAGCTGATCAATGACAGAATCGCAATTCAAATCTAGGCCTTCTGATTCTAAATCTATTGATGTTTGGAACATATCACAGTGTCTCTTTTAATCAGAGACAGACAAGTCTCATGACCCTTTTGTGCCTGGCTTCCCTAATGTCTTGTCAATTCAGGCTTCAGGGCTCCCTCTCCCTTACAGGTACCATTTTCTCACTTTTCTCTATACCTCCTGGACCTACACTATCCCAAAAAGTATATTTGCTACTGGATGAATTGCTCTTTCTATGTATTAGTCGACTTTCTTACCTTTTGTCTCCCAGTTGGGCTCAGAGGCTGCTAGGCCTAATGTAGAATCACAGAATATTAAAGTAGGAAGGGACCCTAGTGATCATTTATCCCAATCCCCTCATTATACAGATGGGAAAACATTAACCCAGAGAAGGCATGTGACTAGTGCAAGGTCACCTAGCTAGTTAGTGGCAAAGCCAGCACTAGAATCCAGATTTCTTGACTCTCCAATGATGGTCTTTCTATTATAGTAGATTTCTCTCTTCCATGGTTCATGGTAAGCTATTTGCTGATAATGGAATAAGGTTTTATCACCCTCCCTCTCAAATACTACTGTATATTTTTAAATGTTTTATTGATGTTTTTTGCTTTTAACACTCATTATTT
>CM053775.1:11323299-11335641 GCA_028658325.1 Potorous gilbertii
GAGTGAGGGAGGGCTGTGCAGATCACCAGCCTTACTTCTCCTCCAGAGCCATCTGAATCCAGTGACCAGATACTCATCAGGATGACTGGAGATGACCTAGGATGAGGCATTTGGGGTTAAGTGACTTGCACAAGGTCACACAGCTAGTGAGTGTCAAGTGTCTGAGGTGAGATTTGAACTCAGGTCCTCCTGACTCCTGCGCTGGTGCTCTATCCACTGCACCACCTAGCTGCCCCTACCTTGTGAATGAATGAGACTTTGGAAGAGCTCATTCCATTTTGGAAGAGTGATTTCAAAAAGAGCGACTTACCATCCTTAATGAGGGAAGAATATATTTGCAACAGACACTGAAATCGTTTTTACTTAGCAGCCTGGACTCAGAGGCTTTGACCTCTAATTCCCTCCATGTTCCTTCAGCTAGAACTTTGATTAGAATTCCAAGCCCTTGAGCCCACTGCTCAGTCTGTTTAGTGGCCCTGGTTGCTGCTCCTCCTTTCATGTTCTTGCAGGGGAGTTTGGCTGTTGGGCTCATTCTGGGGCATCCACATCTTACCTCTTGTGCCCCTTCCTTGGGTATTCTGTGGCATGGATGCAGTTCACTAGCCATGGCTTCTCAGCACTGGGCACCCACATACAGAACAGAACAAAAGTTAGTTCAGCAAGGATTGCTGATTACTTATCAAACCTTTCAAGGGAGTCCAATGGAGATATAGCAATAACAACAGCATTGACGTCACCATCCATGTCTAACTCATTATCCATGATGTTATGGTGGAGTCAGAGTTGGAAACAGTAAAGTCAGGGAATGGCATTGAGGAAGATGTGCCTTCAGGGGCCCTTAGATTGCTGTGACAACCTAGTAGGAGTCTTGAAATGAATGCTGATGAATCTACCCCTGGTGGTATCACTGATTGGATCAGCACTCCAGCCAGGTGATGCAGATGTAAACCAGGACCTTCAGGGTCGAAGGTCAGCCCTCCTCAGAACCACAATCATGATTAGTTTGACATGGAAAACAACGGAGCGAGAGCAGTGTTTCCATCTTGTTCTTGTACCATACAAAGGCCAGATATGTAGGACATATCGAAAGTAACATTTCACCTGCTTCAATGTAGATCGTTCTTGACTCCTAAGGTGGGCTAACCAAGAATACACATGAAACCTGGAGTTGTTGCTGTCAGAGGCAGAGTGAATGAGCTAATATATGGGAAGGAAGGAAGGAAGGCAGGAAGGAAGGAAAGAAGGATGGATGAAGAACCTACTGTGTACTAGGCATTGTGTGAGGCACAGTCCAAATTATTGAACTCAGGTCTTCCTGATTTCAGTGCTCAATCAACTGAATCAGTAAGTTGCCCCTCTGTCAGCCATGAAGTGATTGGTTTTAGGCAATAGCTAAATGAGGAATAGCCTGTGGACAGACTGTGTGCTATCCTGGAGATGTCAGAAAGTGAGGTAGGCCTCCATCACGGTGCAATCCTGGCCTTGTCTCTGGAGTCCTTGGCCAGTGCAGAGTTTATCTTGCCTCTGACAGAACTGAGATTCTCCCATGTGGAGAACACTCTGCTACTCTCCATTTATGGCCTAAGTACTAGTGCCCCTAGAATAGAGCTGAAGGAGCTGGAATCATCCACCAAAAACTGGGCTTGTTCTTACAAGGTGGATGGGGATCTCCTTTTCCAGTGATAACCCTTCTACTATCAGTAAAATGACTACAGGAGCATCTTGGTGAAGCTCCCATTTGGGGTCACTTCCAACTTTCTTGGTCTCTCGTTGCCCTGGTATCTTAGGTTCCCTTGTTTGACCCTTTGGTCCCCTTTCACTTACCTTCCTGTCTCTTTCCTTCCTTTCACAGATGGCAACTCTCTAGATGAGAACTTCTCAGCTCTAGATTCCATGTCCTTGATGACCACCAAGCACCTATTAAGCACCTACTACACCTAGAGATTCAAAGACACAAAAGGAAGTCTCTGCCCAAGGATGGGTATCCAGATGAGAGATCTGTGAGTGGGGGCTGTCTCATAGAATGGAAGCTCTTTGAGGGTAGGGATGATTTCTGTCTTTGTATCTCTAGGACCTAGCACAGTGCCTAACCCAAAGAAACCTTTCTCTTCCCTTTCTAGCTTCCCTTTAGCTTTGTCTTCCGCCTTTAGTTGTTCTCCTGTCCCCCTTTAGTTGTCTTTCTTCATTAAAACGCAGGCTGCTGGAGAGCAGAGCTTGTCTTGCTTGCTTGTACTTGAAACCCCAACAATCAGCTTAGTGCCTGGCTTATACTAACCATATATAACAACAGTAATACCATTGATGCGGTGCTTTAAGGTTTCCCAAGTGTTTACGTGTGTTGTCTCAGTTGATCTTCATAACAACTCTATGATGTAGGTGTTTTTGTTATTCCCATTTTAAAGATGTGAAAAATGAGACAGAGAGATTCGGTGACTTGCCCAGGGTCATACAGCTGGTGCATATCTGAGGCAGGTTCAAAGTCTTCTTTACTCCAATACACTACCCATTTTACCACCTAGCTCCCTCTGTATTAATGAATGCTCTCTTTCTCTGTCTTTGATACTCAATGAATGTTGAATGAATTAATCAACTTCCTCAACCAATGAGTATTTGCAATCTCCTATAACTTCTAGATGTGAAGAGTTTCCTGGAACACTAAGAGTTTTGTTGGTTTATTTGCTGATGGTCACACAGGCAGAACTTAACCTACTGCTATCCTTAACTTAGTGAATTCTAGTTACCACTTGTATCTCAGAAGCCCTTCTCTCTAATCCATTGATCTTGATTCATTCTGTATCATCCTTGACCTCTACTGATCATCCCCAGACTTGAACTCTCCTCTATTGGTTTCCATGACACTGTCCTCTTCTACTTTATCTGCACTTTCCTTCTGTGCCTCGTATGTTGCTCCCTTTTCATCTTCCTGCTTTCAAACTACCAATGGCCTAGGTCCAGTCCTTCAACCTCTATACTTGTCCCTTTCTCATCCTTTGCCCTGAGAGCTCCAATGCCCCCTTCTCTGCTGATGATTCATCAGTGTGCATTTCCTTCTTTAACTTCTTATCCCTCCTTCCAGCACCATGTCTGAAGGTGCCTGAGGGGCTTCACTATTTATGTGGGACATTTAATAAAACTGCATTGAGTAAGTGGGAGCTTCATTGGCATCGGTGAAATGATGAGCAGTTAATTGCATGGTATCTCTGAGTCTCCAGCTCGCTGTCTTTGGGATGTAATTCTAGTATGTATGTTTCAAAGGCTAGCGGAAGCTGTAAGTCTGCTTACATGAAAGAAATTGCCCAAGGACTCCATTAACACCGTACAATGCTCCCCAAGCCATTCTAGTGCTCCCTTTTCAAACTTTCACGTTTGCAAATGCCAGCTCAGCCCCTTTTCAAAGGCCAGGTTCCTAATGTACCCCCACTGCTAGTATTCTCTAATTAGCAACCAATTTCTCATACTTTGAAGGAGACTTGCATGCAAATACAAGGTAGAAATTGTTTCTGATGAGTCAAGGTTGAGTAAACCTAGAAGGGGAAACTAAAATTCTTCCCTCAGACTGAACCAAAGTAAAACCCTCCTGAATTAAAATATTCATCAGGCAGAGGAGGGAGGTAACCTGACCAAGAGGTTAGAGTAGTGGCCTGGGAGTCAGAAAGATTGAGTTTCAATTCTTGCCTAATTCTTCCTAGCTCTGGGAGCCTGGGCAAGTCGCATCATTCCTGGGCATCAGGCTTCTCCTTTATGTGGACTGTGATCAACCGTTTGCTAACGAAATCAGCAATCTGTGTATAGCTGTGTCTGAGAAAGGAGGGGATTAACCAAAGACACAACAAATTTGATTATGAATATAAGAGTTAGAGAGAGGGCAAGAGTCAGTGGCTTGGTTGCAACATGATTATTAAAGTAATCAAATTTTTAAAATCCAAAAGAACCGAGGAGACTTGAGGTTACCTTTTGACCTTTTAGCTGGCAGCGTAAACCTAGATAAGAAGCAGATGCTTTTTTTTCACCTCAGATCAAAACTGTAGTTTCAGTCAGGTGAAAGCATAGAATTAGAAGTTGAAGGCCTTCAGAAAATTACAGGTGCATGGATTAAAAGGACTAAAATTAGAGAAATGAGACACTCCATGTTCAACCCTTCCTACCCACGTGTACCTGAGATCATAGGTTTGATACTGGAAACAAACTTAAAAGATCATCCAGCTAGAGCTCTTCCTGTTACTAAAAGCGATGGTTGACATTTATATGGCAGAGGAATCCACATACCTGACCTCACTGCCTCCTCCCAACAGCCTGTGAAGCATGTGCTCTTCATCCCCCTTTTTTTCTCTTCCCCTTTTTAGAGATGAAAAAAACTGAAGAGGTGAAGTGACTATAGCCCAGAGTCCTGATGGAGTGATGATTGAGTGATATATTTATTTCTTCATTTGTTTAGTTGAGGCAATCTTGCGATACACCTTTCCCTCTTAGTACACATGGTTAACTTCTCTCTAGTTTCTAGTCATAGAGAGATGCCTAGAGCTCATGGCCACTTTCCCAGGCTATTTCTAAAGTAGGACTTGAACCTGGGCCTCCTGGAATTCAAAGCCATTTCTCTAGCCACTATTAACATGTTAATGAATGAGAAAACAGCCCCAGGAGGGGTAAATGTGTTCCAAAGGCAGAGAAGAAGTAGTGTTAAGTTCCCAGAGATATCATGCCTACATGAGATCTTTCTTCCAGGCGTGAATGAATGAGGCGGGAGCAAGGATGGTATGCACTCCGTTTATTCCCAGTTAGCTCAGAGTTTATAAAGGCATTCTACTTCCATTCAAGCAAGAAGTTTGCAAACACTGTGTGCTGAGCTTATATACTTGACTGTTGTTGTTCTTGCTCAAGATAATTGTGAAGGTTGGTTATTGCATAAGGGTGGTCTGTCACATAAGTCATGCAAGGACATGCCGTCTCAAGAGATTTCTCCCAAGGGTATCATGACCCTAATAACCTGAGAGTTCCAGACCCCTTAACAAAGTGTTAGCACCAGGTTTTCTACTCTCCACTGTAGCACCCTGCCTCCACTGTCTTTTATGTTTTCCTCCCATGCTCATCTTACAAGATTATCATAAAGTTCTTTGCAAACCTCAAAGCTCTAAATAAATGCTAGTGATTAATTGCCCGGCAGCTGGACCCCTTCACTAGGCAAGTTATTTAGAGGCAACTTGAGACTGTCTTCTTCTAAACAAGCTATTCTCCTCCTTCTCAGGAGAAGTAGGTTCCAGGCCTCTGACCTGCTTCCCACTGTATAGGTCCTAGGTGTATATGTGCAGGGGTTCAGATGTTGTCAGGCTGATTGCTTGGAGATCACTGCTCTAGAGGAAAGAGAATGGGACCTGAGTCAAGAGATCTGTGTTCTCTTTGCCACTCTGCCACGAACGATTTGTGTGATCTTGCCAAGTCATGGAGGTTCTATCTAGCTTGAGAAATTCTCTGCTTCTGTTCCACTTCTTTGTATCTCTGATGTTTTAATTTCATAATGTTTATGCAAAGTATTGACCTGGAGAGCAATGGAACGAAATGGGAGGTGTGCAACATGCATTGCTCAGATGTGAAAAACCAGACAGAGTTCTCCTTGGTAGCACACGTGGCCAATCCAAATGCTCGTCTCATGTCATGACTGGGCTTGGCTTACTTGACAGTCTAAGGAGCATGTGAGCTTGGCTTTCTTTGTTACCATCATAAGTCTCCAATCTCTCTGAGTGGCATCTGATTCCCAAGCATCACAAAGAGGAATTAGATGAGAACTCCCTTAAAATGTGATACAGGAGATGAAATGTCTGCCAGAATAAAAGTTCTTTATGAAATATTGACAGACATTGCTCTGAGTTTTACTGATAAAGATGTCTTCATTTGGATTTCCCCCACCCTTCCTGAAAGCTTATGGACCTGTGGCAAACACTGATATCATTGCCATAAGTTTTGTTCATGTCTTTTGTTTTTACATCACAAGTATTTCTGGATTCTGGTATAACTGCTCCCCACTGTCTATCAACTGAGCCAGTCCTTGTAACAAAGATAAACAAGTGACACAGTGGCCAGCGGCTGAATAAGAGAAAGTAGATGTGATTCCTTATCTGGTCCCTTGGACCACTGCTGGATTTTCATTTGGGAAGTATTATTGAAAAATGGCATGTGGCTGCCATGTGTCCCAGGAGATGTCATCTGACAAGACAGAGTGTTTAGAATAGGACATCTCAATAGGTGAGATACTGGAAACTGAGGGTTAAGGCTGCTAAAGAACAAGGCACGATGCTGCAAATCTCTTTTCATCCTTGCTATTCCACTTGTGCTTTAGGTTCCTGATACCCCAGGCATTTTGATGAATTCTCTTATGTTCATATTAAAAGACATAGCATGCTCAGTCATAAGATGTCTCTGTAGAATGTCAGACAATTCAGAGACAGGGGAAAAAATCACTCAAGCTAGTGTGTTAAAATAAGCAAACAACACAAGAGGTTGGATTTGTCCCCTTCCACCAGGTTATTTTGGAGGTAGATGTGCAGATATTACAGATCATTCCCATCTCAAAATTAACTGAAAGATGTGGAGAATCTAAGTTGCCATTGTGTTTATTGAACAATAAAGCATTTAATTCTGTAGAACAAAGGCTCTTTTATCTCATCTTGTCTCCCATCCATATGTCAAGTTCATTAGGGATTCCTTAAAGATGTAACAATATCCTTGTTCAGTGACTTTCTGAAAAGGTGATGTATAAAGCAGGAAGAAGAAGGTGGGTCAAGGGGTGACCCCCACTATGACAGAGGAGATACAGGGCAGAATCTAGGGCGAGGGGCAGTTGTGGAGGAGCATGTGGAAGAGTAGGTAGGCTGCAACATAGAACATGCAACCATTGAGGAACTTTAAAGAAAAATGGGAATCAAGGATGTCATCATGGAACTGTACAAATGACCATCAGAAAATATTGACCAGCAACACGGTTAGAGTAAGGGATGGCAGGTGAATAATCAGACTGATGCTAGATAAAAGTGAGGAAGCCCTCTGGCCTGTTGAGGGGCATACTTTGGGAATGCCACCAATATTTACACAAGATGGATAGGTGTAGAGGAGTTGCATTCTTTGTCTGTGGGGGATAGTCACAAATCTCTGAGGTGTCATTTAAGTGTTTGAAAAGCATGTTTGAGGGGTTGCATAGGGTTAGATATTGACCTTGTTCCTAGGGTGAGGTAGTCTGGCTTTTTCCTGGAGGTGTCCCATTTAGAGAATAGTGATGGTACTCTTAATTCTTCTGCAGAGTAGGACCCATGGGCTTCATTAGTTAGAAGATGATACTACCAGATAGCACGTTTAGGGGTGCTCCACTCTAAACTCTCCTGGCCCTGCAACAACTCAGAGTATGTTTCTTACCACCTACCTTCAGCACAGTCTGTGGAACTGAATTTGCGAGTGCAAATCCTGAGTCATGGCTCCAAAGATGTGCTTCTTAAGTTAGACTTTTAGACCTACCAGGAACCTTTCCAAACTTCTGTACGGAAGAATACAGAAGAGGTCAGAAGGTCTTCCCTAGCAGGTGGCTATCACTGACTGTGCTTAATCCTTGCTTGAGTTTTGCACCCAAGACCATGCAGTATGGCTCAGCCCATAGAACTACCCCAGTGATCAACTTTTAAAGCCCATCATACCTTGTGCTCCTCACCCCTGTCTTTCCAGTATCATTGCACTTTACTCAGCCTTCTGTACTCTGCAATTCAGCCGAGTTGGCCTTCTTCTAGTTCCTTGTCCATGATGTCCCATCTGCAGGCCTCTGCCCTGGCTGCCCCCATGCCTCAAATCTCCTCCCTCCTCAGTACTCTTCTCAAATGCTGTCCTCTACAAGAAAGCTTCCCCTCTAAGGCTACCTTCTCCTGTTCTGAAGTCATCTCATATGTACCTGTTATGTCCCCCCAGTGAAAATTAGAATGCCAACTCACTGAGAACAGGGGCTGCTTTTGCTTTTGCTTTGTATCCATGCATGCTGGCATTAGTGTCTGGCACAAAGTGGCCACTGAAGAAATGCTTGTGGATTGATTGAGTCTTCTCAGAATTCAGGATGTATAGTCACTAAAAGTAGAGAGGGCCCTCAGACATTCAGGGAAGCCCATCTTCCATGGAATAAAGATCATATGTCTTCTTGGAGCTCCCTATGCTCTCTTTTTCTTTTTTTTTAATTTTTCATTTTTAACACAGTTCATACCACATAAAACAATTCCAGCCTTTGTTCAGGTGATATTTCTTTTAAAGCATTTACAATATAGACCGCAAACGAATGTTTTTAACATTATCCAACTGTGACACAAATAATTACTATGTGTGCTAACTTCACAAGCCCTTGACCTAATTGTCTGCACACTATTACGAAGAATTAAAGGACCCTAACTTACAGTTGTTGGTCTAAAGTCCTAAGCCTAATAGCTTAATTTTAGACTTGACCTTGGCTGTTCCCCTACCAATAATCTATAATTTAATTGATCTGGTATTAAGTTTACAAACCTTTTGACTATAGGAAATTGCCACTCAGAGTAGGGACATTGCAGGGAAAAAAATATCCCCCCAACTTCATATCAGCTCCAGGCAGGAGTAGATTATCAACTTGCATTCAGTGAGGCTTAGAGTTTGCCAGGTGTCAGTGGGGAAATTGAGTCAGGAGAATCCTACCTCAGCCCAGGCTGAACAGCCGCTCTCGCACCCTTCCCATGAGATCACCTTTTTTCAATTCCTACCAGCATCTCACAGACTTACTGGCATCATGGATTGGAGGCTCAGACCACCTTTCTTACTATCCATACCTGGAGTTAGACTCAGAAGAACATTCACTTAATAGTCCCATAGCATCTTAAAATACAAGTTCCAATGTCCAGGTTTCAGATATGACTATCATTTCACATTGGATAAGGAACATCTTTTGAGGCAGGTCTTAAGTGGCTTACCTGCCTTTCTGTACCTGTTCTAGTTTCTGCTTAAATAACAGTCATAAAATCAAATTTACCATTAAAACCTTAACTTTCCCATCAATGCCAAATTTTACCCAAAGTTACCTGCCTCTAGGAGACTTAGACTAAAATTCATTTCCCCAATCTAAAGATGTCTCTAATTTAGTATCAGTTATTAATTCAGTCAATTGTTTTAGTACTAATTGCTTTTACATCACTTTGTAACGTGTCCAGTTTTTCTCCCCATCTCTTCTCTCCCCCCATCTCCTAATTCCTTGCATTCTGATTACACCTTCCCTCAGTGAGCCTTCCCTTCTATCACACCCCATCCTTCCTTTCTCTCCATCTTCTCTCTTTTCTTGGAGGGCAAGATGAATTTCTATACCCCATTACCTGTGTTTCTTATTTCCCAGTTATATGCAATAATAATTTTCAACATTCGTTTCTAATACTTTGAATTCTACCTTCTTTCCCTCTCTCCCTCCCTACCCATCCCCACTGAGAAGGCAAGCAATTCAATACAGACTAAATATATGTCGTTTTGCCGAAGATTTCCATAATAATCATGTTGTGTAATACTATGTTTCCCTCTATCCTACTCTATCTCCCCTTATTTTTTTATTCCTTCATTTGACCTTGTCCCTTCCCAAAAGTGTTTATTTCTAGTTACTCCCGTCTCCCATTTTCCCTCCCTTCTATCATTCTCCTTACCCTACTTGTCACCTCCTCCCCTGCTTTCCTCTAATATAAGATAGCTTTTCATACCAAATTTAGTGAGCATGTTTTTCCCCCCTTAAGCCATATATGGAAAGAATAGCTTCACTTTTCCCCTTTCCTCTTCTCCCTTTTCTCCTCCATTGAACAAGATTTTTCTAGCTCTTTTATGAGTTATAGCCTGCCCCATTCCATTTCTCCCTTTCTCCTCCCAGTATTTTCCTCCCTCACCCCTTAATTTTTATTTTATATCTTTTTTTGTGGATGTCATCTATTCTGATTCAACACAGCCTGTACTCTCTGTCTATATGTGTGTGTGTGTGTGTGTGTGTGTGTGTGTGTGTGTGTGTGTGTGTATGCTCTCTTTTTCAGAAGCATAGGCCAGTGGATGGGGATAGCAAGAAACAATGAGCAGTGTGGATAGCCCTAATACATAACACATTGGGGATATCCACCCAAATCTCCCCAATGGTCTTTCCATTACATATAATCACATCCCAAATGACCAGAAATAAGCCGTTAGAAAAGGAACGAATGCAACATCTCCCACCATGCCAAATTCAGTTGACTTTCTCTTAATGATGGGATACTTAAGCAGTAATGACTGTCTTAAAAGTTGTTCTGATGATGGAAGTTATTAAACAGGAGCAAATATTTGAAGGAGTGGAAAGACTGGTTCTAAAGTTTTGTGTTTTCTTGTTCGTTTTAGTTTTGAAGTCAACACTGTGTTTGTGACTGGGCTTTCCGGGGAAAGTTCAGAAAACAGGTGGGCTGGAAGCAGAGTTGGGCAGAAACGTTCATGTGCCTGAGGCAAGGCGCAAAAATTGCTCCCCCTGTGTATTACTGTCCACTAGAGGCTTTGCGCCATCTCCATAATATGGGAGATTTGACTTAGCACAAAGTAAATACCTACAGGCTATAGAGAGTAGGCTTCTCTGGCACCAAAATATGTAAATTTATTAATGAAACAATGTAAAAAAAGCTTTGAATGCCATAGTCTCCAAAGGATTATGATTACATACTCAGGTATAGGTTAAGTAAGGTGTGTCCCCAAGGATGACTGGGTTTCAAGTGGTTTAAGATACAGCACTAAGTGATAAAACCATGGACCCTGGCAAGGTGTGACACAGAGAAACACTGGAAGATGGTTTTCAGGTTTGGTAGCCTTCTGCTTTTGCAGGAGTAATGGTGGAGTTCTTAAAAAGGGACAGAGGGTACTATGAATCCCAAGTTTTAGACTATTTATAAAAATTAGTTTTTCTGTGAGTACTTGAAATGACAAACAACCATCCCATAACTACAGAGTCACTGGATTACTAGAGGAACTAGTTGAGCCATGGGAATATTGGCATGCAAACTCTAAATAAAACCAGAAATTTTAAGTATAGCAGGCATATGCCAAGAAGGCACATTATGAAAATACTCATTGTACAAGCAGCTGGGGCAACCCTTCGCCTGTCTTCCAAACAAGTTCAAAAAGGGCTCAAAAATCCATTCACGTGAAAAATTCTAAGCCAAAGTTTTCTTGGTTGGGAGATAATATAGTAGAGAGAGAACCATTAGGAACTAGCAGCAATTGAGGCAGCATGGGAAAAACCTCAGCAAGTTCCCAGGTTCACCTGGAAGTAGAAACTAGCTGAAGATTGGAGCAAAGGCAATGGACAAACTGCCATTGGTGTGCTGAAAGGCAACGCACTGGAAGGATAATATTACTGACCCTTCTATTCTCAGTAGTGCAGACACTGACCTATTTTCTGTTCCTTTCCCATAATGCTCCATCTCTCATCTCCATGACTTTGCAGTGGCTGCTCTCCAAAACTAGATTTCTCTCTTGGGAAGATTTATGGAAAGACTTGGAGGAGTTGCACAGCATGAGAAAATATGTGGATTGACTGTGATCCCATCCATGAGATCATAAGTTCACTGAAATAGGACTGGAAAAGGAGGGACCATTCTGTTGAGAGAATGAAAAGCAAATTTATGTAGGTCAAATTATCCAGTTTAACACAGAACTCCTTATTTTCCCCAAAGAGCTCTCATTTTCCTGATTTCCTGTTACTGTCGAATGTACCGCCATTCTCCCAGATACCCAGACTTACAGCCTTTGTGTCATCCTCAACTCCTTACTCATACTCAGCCCACATAGCCGATCTATTGCCAAATCTAATCCTTCCTACACTCACACCATCTCTCATATGCATCCCCTTCCTTCCGCTCACACAGATGCCAACCTGGTATAGGTCCGTTGTCTCATCCTTGAAGGACTGAAAGAGCCTTCTGGTTGGTCTCCTTGCCCCAAGTCTCTTCCCTACTTAAATCTATCTCCTACTCAGTTACCAAAGTAATCTTCTTAGTGTAAGTCTGGTCAGGTCACCCTTCCTACTCAAGAAACTTATGACCTCTAGGTTCAAATATAAACTCATCTGTTTGCTTCTTCAAGTCCCATAGAGCTTGATTCCACCCCATCTGTCCAGCTTCATTGCACATTACTTCCCCTCCTGTGATCTGTATTTCAGCTTTATTCAGCTAATTCCTGTTTCTTGCTCACAATGTTCCTTGTCCCAACTCCTTTCCTTTGTCTTGGCTCTCCCCATACTCATAAATTGTCTTTCTCCTCTATTCTAAACCCTAGCTTCCCTGGCTCCCTTCAAAATAGCTCTGAATC
>CM053775.1:11335741-11348691 GCA_028658325.1 Potorous gilbertii
TTATATACTATATATCTATTATATACTATACATAATATATCTATTATATATACTATATATATATATATAATGCCATATACATATATATGGCATTCAGTAAATGTTTCATAAATGGTTGCTGACTGACTACTCATGCATTGGCATCTCAAAGATACTAAAAGAATAGAAAGGACACTTTTCATAAACAGATCCCCCTCAGGAGCCTTTCACATAATGTGGAGGTAATTCTGGCCTCTCATAGCCCATATGAGCAGAAAGTGAAGTCTCATAGGCTCTACCAAGCTCCAGAGCTTTTGACTAGGGATCTGGCAACACATTGTGTCAGTTGACTCAAAAGCAGCATAGCTGTGTATAGAGAGAACCATCATCAGCAATTTGGTCAGTGGTTGTGGTGGTAGGGTTAATCTGGGGGTCAATGGTGAACCAGGAAATGGACATAAAGACAAAATTGTCCTTGCTTCTGTATACCCCTTTACATGTCCATAGCGACAGTGCAAAGGGGCAGAAAAGGGGGGCAAAGGTTGCCCTTAGACTATGTACCAAAACCAGTTTATCTGTAGGTGCTCTTAATGAAAGGCCTCTGTCCTTTGACCAAGGAATGGGTCTATGACTAGAACTGAGTCTTATCCAGACTGTTAATTTCAGATAAGTCAGAGAGTATTCAGAGGTAGGCAGTCAACATGATGAGATCACTGGAGACTCTGACTGAAAGGAATGAATTGAAGGAAGCATAAACGTTGAACCAGGGAGAAGGGAAGTCTTTGAGGGGACATGATAGCTCTCCTCAGAAATTTAAAAGCCTGTCACGTGGAAGAACTATTAGATATCACTGTGACCTATAGGGCAGGACTAGAAGCAGTGTCTGGGAGTTGGGTTAATTTCTCACAAATGTATAATAGTCCACCCAGGAAGGCTCCTCAATTCTGGGTGTCAAGCAGTGGTTGCATTCCACCTGTCTGGAATGTTGGATGGGAGATTCTTGTACAAGTATGAGTTATTGAGATTCTGTGATAAGTTTTTGCAAGGTTATTACCCTAAGTGAAACCATAAGATAGAAACTTTCATTACCAAAATGACAATAAATACACAACGAAAGGGTAAAAACTGCAGCACATCATTGTAGGTGGCAAAAACTGAACCCTTACCAGGTACCGAGAAAGGCACAATCAAATAACTGGAATTCTGCACTAGAAGTTCGCTCTCCTGTAGGCAACACATGCCAAGTCTCCACATTCCAAATATAAACTCCCAAGTGACCTTGAAAATTCAGCAAATAAACTGTCCTGGAGCCAGAACATCATTAGAGACAAAGTTCTTGCCCGCAATGGTCCACAAATAATATTGAGCCATAAAAGTTTAAGGATACCATTTTAAATAGATGTCACCATACCAAATACTCATCATCTCTAAACTGCATGAGCTGTAAAGCTTTCCAAATATAGAGACTTAGTGGAAGAGATTAAAACCACGTGGATGTATATGTCATCCCACTATCCCATCCTCCCATCAGGTTATCTGTCACTGACAGTATTCCAAAGATGCTTCCTCTGAATCTACAGAAGATTATCTTGTATCCCTGTACTCATTTTCCAATTACAAAAGGCAATCTTTTTTCATAATAGGTCACAGAACATTAAATATACAGAAATTCCAGCAGAAATTGGCATTTTCCCATGAATGGTTTTTATCTCTACTCCTTCAAGAAAGGACGAGAGCAACTAGCTCACAGTAGCCATAATCACAACAGCAGTAGTTAAATATCCAAGAGTAGTAGCAGTATTCCAAGGATCTTGATCCTTTCCTGTCTTAAGTCCATTGCAAAAGGTAAAACAAATGAGATGCCAATAATACGTGACAGCACTTTAAGTCTGTTGTGTTCTTTCTGTACATCTTATTTGAGTCTCAGAATGGCATTATCATCTCAATGGCACTATTATTTCCACTTTATAGCAGAAGAAACTGAGGCACGGAATGTTTAAGTGACTTATCCAAGGGCACCTAACAAGTGAAAGTCAGAGCTAGAATTTCCATCCTCTTCCTATTGCCAAGTGCATTGCTCTATCTGTCCGGCCGTTATTGTGTAATTAGAAAAATTCAGGGGTCGAATTGTATGTCATGCTCCTGTAATTCTACAGCAACATTGGGAGGTCTCCCATGTACTACCAGTGTTGCCTATAGTTCACATGCAAGAAGCAAAGCCCTGGTCTATCCCGTTTTGCCAGCCCCACCATAGTAGTAAAGTTATTTCAAGGCCTCTTGTAAAACAATAAGAAGAAAAGAAAAGTTGTTGTTTAGTCATTTCAGTCATGTTCAACTCTTCGTGACCCCATTTGGGATTTTCTTGACAAAGATACAGCATTGATTTGCCATTTCCTTCTCCAGTTCATTTGACAGATGAGGAAACTTGAGACAAACAGGATTGACTTGCCCACACAGAAAGTATTTGAGGTCGGATTTGAACTCATTTCCTAACTTTAGGCCCAGAGTTCTGTTCACTTCAGTGCCACGTACCTACCCTAAGGGAGAAAAGTTGTTCATTAAAAAAAGAATATGCCGCATGACAATTGTTTTCCCCAGGAGATTTCTTTTAAAAAAAACTACTTGAAATAATAAACAATATCAAGTAAAAAAAACTACTTGAAATAATAAACAATATCAAGTAAAAAAACTACTTGAAATAATAAACAACTTTGACAAAGTTGCCAGATACAAAATAAACCCACATAAATCATATGCATTTCTACTATTACTAACAAAGCCCAACAGCAGGAGATAGAAAGAGAAATCTCATTTAAAATGTCTACAGTAAACACTATAAAATATCTGGGAGTCTACCTGCCAAAACAAACCCATGGACTATATGAACACAATTATGAAACACTTTTCACACAAATAAAGTCAGATCTAAATAACTGGAAAGACATCAGTTGCTCATTGGTAGGCCGAGCTAATATAATAAAAATTACAATTCTACCTAAATTAATTCAATTATTCAGTGCCATACCAATCAAAGTACCAGAAAATTATTTTCTAGAGCTAGAAAAAATAATATCAAAATTCACCTGGAAGAATAAAAGGTCCAGAATATCAAAGGAATTAATGAAAAGAAATGCTAGGGAAGGTGGCCTAGCCCTACCAGATCTCAAATTGTATTATAAAGCATCAAAACTACTTGGAACTGGCTAAGAAATAGAGGGGTAGATCAGTAGAATAAGTTTAGGTACACAAGACACAGTAGTCAATAGTTATAGCAGTCTACTGTTTGACAAATGCAAGGACCCAGCTTCTGGGACAAGAACTCACTGTTTGACAAAAACTACTGGGAAAAGTGGATAATAGTGTGGTGGAAACTGGGCATAGACTAATACATAACACCGTACACAATAATAAAGTCCAAATGGGTACAAGATCTAGATATAAAGGCCGATTCTATAAACAAACTAGAGGAGAAAGGGAAAGCTTGTCAGATTTATGGAGAATGGAGGAATTTATGACCAAACAAGAGATAGAGAACATTATGAAATGCAAAATGGATAATTTTGATTACATTAAATTGAAAAGTTTTTTCACAAAAAGCCAATGCAACCAAGATTAGGAGGGAAGCAGAAAACTGGGAAAGAATTTTTACAACCAGTATCTGTGATAAAGGCTTCATTTCTAAAATATATAGAGAACTGAATCAAATGTACAAGAATACAAGTCATTCCCCAACTGATAAATGGTCAAGGGATATGAACAGGCAGTTTTCAGAGGAGGAAATTAAAGCTATCTATAGTCATATGAAAAAATGCTCTATATCACTATTGATTAGAGAAATGCAAATCAAAACAACTCAGAGGTACCACATCACACCTGTCAGACTGCAAACATGACAGAACAGGAGAATGATAAATGTTGGAGAGGATGTGGGAGAGTTGGAACACTAATTCATTGTTGGTGGAGCTGTGAGCTGATCCAACCATTCTGGAGAGCAGTTTGGAACTATGCCCAAAGGGCTACAAAAATATGCATACCCTTTGACCCAGCAATATCGCTTCTAGGACTGTATCCCAAAGAGATTATAAAAATGGGAAAAGGTCCCACATATACAAAAATATTTATAGTAGCTTTTTTATGGTGGCCAAAAACTGGAAATCGAGGGAATGCCCATCAATTGGGAAATGGCTGAACAAATTGTGGTATATGAATATTATGAAATACTATTGTGCTATTAAGAAATGACGAACAGTCAGACTTCAGAAAAACCTGGAAAGATTTATATGAACTCTTCTGAGTGAAATGAACAGAACAAGGAGAACATTATACAGAGTAACAGTCACAATATGTGAAGACTGTTTCTGATAGACTTAGCCCTAAAGGGCTAACAATGCAAGGACCTAAAACATTCCCAAAGGACTCTTGAGGCAAATGCTATGGAATCAGAACACAGAATGAAGCATAATATTTTCTCTTGTGTTTTGTTTTGTTTTGGTTTTTCTTATGGTTTCTCCCATTCATTTGAATTCTTCTGTGCAACATGACAAATGTGAAAATGTGTTTAATAAGAATGTATGTGTAGAACCAACATAAGATCGCATGCCATCTCAGGGCGGGGGGGGAGAAAATTTAAAACTTATGGAAGTGATGGTTGAAAACTGAAAACAAATAAATTAAAATTTTTAAAAAACAAAAAATTAATTTAGTTTAAACATAATACATAAGAAAAGCAAAAAGAAACATTATAAACTTAAATATAAAATAAGAAAAGAAAAAATAGCATTGCCATGTGCACAGAACATGAAAGAGGATTGAAAATATACAGCAATAGATTTCTAATTCAAGAAAACCTGCATAATACATATACTATATATAATTAATATAATACAATATAATGCTATATACTGTGTTCAAGTCTGTCCCTCTTTGCTTGTAATTTGTTTTGGTGTTCTGCTGTGCACTTTTTACTTTCTTCTCTTTTCCTTCCTTACCCCCCTTTCCCCCAGAAGGCTACAATTAAGAATGGATCTGTCTGTATGTTTGTGGGTATGTGTATGTGTGTATACACACATATGCATATACGTGCATATTTGCATATATATGTATATATAGTCCACCAACTCATCATTCCTTTCATCACAGCAGTATTCGAGCCTTATGCTGCCTAGTAGTTATTTTAAATAGTCTAAAACAGTGTTAATTAATATGGCTGACATATAGTGTAGTTTCCCTATTTTTCTCTTTTGATTAAATCTATATTAGCTTTAATTTTGTCTGAGATCATGATGATTAGCCCTGCTTTTTGTTCCTAATAAAGTCTACTCTTGATCTATTTTATGTATACTATTACTTCCTATCCTTCCTGATTCCTCTACTTCACTTCTACCCACTACCTTGCCCTCCTGTTACTTAACCTACCCTTTCCAAAGATTCCTCCCTTATCCTCCCATTCCCATTAATCTAAACATCCTTCTATAACGCTGTCATCCTATTCTCTTAACCTCTTATTTCTTTATAAGTTTAGAAAATAATTATTCCCTTCTAAATATGTATATTTTTCTCTCTTTATCCAGATTTGATTGCATGGGGTATCCATTAAAAATCCCTCCCTTAACCTCTCTCCTCTCCCTATCTCCTTAGCCTTTTATTTCTTTCTGAATTTAGAAAACTTTTATACCCTTATATATATGTGTATGTGTATGTGTGTATGTATGTATGTATGTATTGTTCCCTCTTTAACCCATTCCCAATGAGAGTAGAGTTGAGAACTACAAGACCTCCTCCTTTGTATAATTCCTCTGTGTCATTTCTTCCTTTTGCATCTCAATTGTATTAGCCTTTTTACCTTTTCTTAAATGGTTACTTTTAAAAATCACATCATATTCATGTCTACTTCAATATTTCCTTTGCACTACCCAGTTATAAGAATCTTAGACATACATTTTACATTTCCTCATATAAAAACTAAACAGTTTGTATTGAGCCTCTTGTAACATTAGTCTTTGTTATGAACCTTATATTTCTCTTGGATTTCTTATGTCAAATTTTCTATTGAGGTCAGAATTTTTTGTAGCAAAATCCTGAAAGTCTGACAGTTCATTTAATGGCCTTTTTACATTCAGGAATTATGCCTAACTTTGCTGAGTCTGACATTTTCAGCCACAACGCCAGCTGTTTTGCTCTTTGATATATACTGTTCCAAGACCTGCAGTTTTTTAGTGTCGCTGTTGCTAGGTCTTGTGTGCTTCTAATTGTGGCTTCACTATAGTTGAATTTTTTTTCTTATCACTCAAAATATTTCCTCCTTGTGCTGGAGGTTTTGGAATTTGACCATGATATTCCTGTAGGTTTTCCTTGTAGGATCTCTTTCAGGTGATGATTGGTAGATTTTTTTCTATTTCTACTTTCTCCTCTCCTAATTTCAGGCTAATTTTCTTTAATTATTTTTGTATTATTGTATCAAGATTCTTTTTTCTTTATTGTAGCTTTCAGGTAGTCTGATTATCCTTATGTTTCCTCTTCTTGATCTGTTCTCTAAATCACACGTTTTTCTTGTGAAAAGTTTCACATTCTCTTCTATTTTTCATCCTTTATATTTTGTATTATTATTTCTTGGTCTCTTATAACTTTGCTAGCTTCCCCTTGCCCAATTCTTATTTTCAAGGAGTCATTTTCTACCTTAAGATTCTGGATCTCCTTTTCTAGTTAGTTGATTTTCTTTTCATAATCTTCTTGGGATTTTTTTAAATTTTCTCTCTTTTTTAAAAATTTTTTCCTCAATCTCTCTCATTTTATTTTTAAAGTCTTTTTAAAATTCCATGAATTCTTTTTAGGCAGGGGACCATTTGATGTTACTTTTTTGGGATAGGAGAGGCTTTTTTTTGCTTCATTATACTTCTCGGAAGATGAACCCCTGGTCTTCTCTATTCCCAAAATAACTTTCTATAGTTGGATTCTTTCTCCTTTGCCTGTTCATTTTTTGTATTTGTAGCAGTTTGTTATTGGATTCCCCTCTAATCCTGGGGTATGGAAAATGATGCCTCTGTCCTCAGATTCTCCTTCTATTCTTCCTTCTGGCCTGGAACAGAAACCAACAACTCTTCCCTCCTGTAAATGCCCATAGCCAGCAGTGTCCCCAACCCACTGTTTCTTTACATGCCCCCCCAACCTTTCCTCTGAGTGTGCTGGTTCCTTCTTCCTCAGGGCTGCCTCTTGTCAGCACAGCTGAGCCTGGTGTCCATTATGAGTAGAGGTTCCCTCAATCTGCCCCTTCTCAGATACCTGACTCCTCACACTGTCCAGGAGGTAAAAATTCCTGTGGCTGGGGATGAGGCTGCCTCCCAAAACAGCTAGCCCCAGAGTTTACTGCTTCTTGTTTCAGCAGAACTAGTCTGGAGGTGTCTTGACAGGGACCAAACCTCAGTCATGGGACTTTTCTTTGGCTATTCTCCCAGTTGTCCCAGGAGTACCACTGTTCTGCCCCAACTCTTGTTTATTTTTACTACTTTGTGTTCACCCCTGAGGAACTATTTTGTCTTATTTGTGGGGGAAGTCCATAGAACTTGGAATTTTCTGACTTACTTCACCATCTTCCCAGAATCCTCAGTAGATTTCCCCTGATCTAATCTCAAAGCAGTATAAGAGGTTGGACATCACCGAGGACCAAAGCATTTTACACATACCTTCTTTAAATTTTATTTTTGCTGATCTTGACAGTTAAGAATAAATATATCCTTTAAAAAGAAAATATCTTGTCCAAAAACACAATAGTAGTAAACAAGTGCTCTTACTATATATATTGTTCATACTATGTAAAGTGAGAAAAACTCATCATCTTCCCCCCTCAATAAAACTTGCCTCTCCTACAAATTGGCGTGATTCTCTGACTTATAACTTCAGAGTCATCTTTGACTCTCCATCTTATTCACAAGACCCTGTTTATCCAATTATTTGGGAGGACATGTTGGTTTTACAGTTGGATGGCCCAGTGGATAGAGTGCTAGACCTGGAGTCCAGAAATCGTGAGTTCAAATTTTACCTCACAGACACTTACTAGATGTAGAACCCTGGGCAGGTCATTTAATCATTATCTGCCTCGGTTTCCTCATCTGTAAAATGCAAATAATCATAACACCTCCCAGGGTTACTGCGAGCATAAAATTAAATCTTTATAAAGTACTTTGTAAGCTGCAACATTCTACAAATTCTTTTCATTATTATGAAATGTCTCCATCTCTCCCACTTTTTCTGCTCCTCACGCAGCCACCACCTTAGTTCAGGCCATATCACTTCTTACCTGAATTATTGCAAGAGTCTCCTAATTGGTTTCTCCCCTCTCCACCTGAATCTCTGCAGAGCTGCCAGGATAAACTTCTGACATGTTTGGGCTGCCTCTAGGATATTGGTTTCTCTGCCAAGAATGTCAAGTACTTCACAATCTAACTTCAGCCTATCTTGCAAAGCTTATTGTACATTTTCCCTTTCATATGTACTAAGGTACAGTTAAAATGGGTTATTCCTTGAACTTAGGCTTCTCTATCCTACCTCTGTGCCTTTGCAGTGTCCTCTATGCCTGTAATACAGTATCTCCTCACCTTTGCCACTTAGAATTTTTGGCTTCCATAATTGCTAGATTCGTGTGTTAGTTCCTACATAAAATCTTTTCTCATCACCTTAGGCATTAATACTCCCTTCAGCCTCAGACTTTCTTATGTTTACTCCTCTATTTACAAACTGGGTAGAGTGAAATGTCCTTGAGAATAGGCATTTTTTTCATTTGTATCTTTGTACCCCTGGTACTCATATGTGGGTTTTGATAGTGTTCATTTAAATTGATTGAAATGAATGATTTGCTATCGAATACAAAATCGGATTTATCAGAAAGGGATTGGTAGCCAATTTTAGGCTTATTTTGAAGGCATAAGTTAGCAATTTTGGAGAAAATATTTTATACACAGTTGAAGTTGCTGGATATTGAAAGATATTTGAGACTGTACATTGTATAAATGTGTATTTTCACTGTGTTGGACCATCTTTTTCCTTTCTCTGGGCTTATAAGTATGATTGTTCATATTTTTCTTGCTATTTCCGAGCAAACCCCAGGCAAACTCTGCCCTGTTAAGCCTGAGCTCTCATTAGTAGAAAGTTTGCTTTTCATTTCATTTTAATTTTTCCATTAATAAATAATACACTAACTTGGACAGCCTCCCAATGCCAGTTAAGATGTCCTGAACACAGTTCATGCAAGGCAACTAATTCTAAACCATGAACTGAGATATTCAAGTCTTCTTTCACAGTTATTCAATGATAATTTGCTTCTTTTTATGTCCCTATGTATTGTCGGGCTGTTATTGAAATGCCATTTTTAATATGCTGACAATTATATTTTGATCGCTATTCAAAAGGTCATTTTCCCTAAATCTTATTCCAGAAGGACTAAGGTATACCTAATTAGCTATGTGGTAGGTCTCTAATATGCTGTGTTTACAATCCTCCCCTCTTTGGACAAAGAGCCTGTGGCCCTCCAAAGTTCACTCCCTGGGCACTGCATCCCACAGATGAGGTAATGAAGTTTCCTTGTTGGCAGATCCATCTGGCCACTCTAATGACACATAGAGAACTGACTGTATTGAACAGGTTGCATTAATCCCACTCATTATTGCCCCTCGAATTATTTGCTTTAATACATCACCTCTCCTGGTGCTTTTTGATGCTCTGCAGACATTTTCTTCACATTGTTTTCTTCCACTTTGTCCTTCCCAGAGAATGGGGCTGATCTTGGCCCCCTTCACTCTCCGTAATTGACCTTTAATTACATCTGAGGTCGAATCATTTGTTGAAATTACTAAGAATATGTCAGCTTTCTGATAATGGAATAAAACATTATCAGGGCTGAGCTGGAGAGAAACACAGAGACAGATACAGTGAGAAATTTAGAGACCCCAAACAAGTGCAAGATGTGTGGTCTAGAGTGTTCTTAGATATCTCTCACCTTCTCTTAGCATGTTTGCAATTATTTGGAGGGCATTTTTGTCAGCTAAATTATTTTTAGAAACACAAAATCATTGTGGATTTCTGAGGAATAGGTCACCTTTCATGCTTTTCTTAGGGAACCTGTTGCAAGACACCCGACATTTAATTGGCTGCTAGGCAGTGTTCCCTCTTTTGTCTCAAAGGAATCAGAATCTGATGGATATTGTTCTGAACAGGTCTAAAAGCAACTGAATGGATTCTAGTTTTTCTTTCTAATATACTCCACCCAATTTTGACCTTGTTTTCCACTTTTAAATAATATAGGAGAAAATGGAAAGTAGAAAATTAAGCTAATTACAGAGATCAATTGTAATTGACTCAAAAATCATAGATTCTTAAGGGTTGGAAAGGATCTCAGAGGACTAACCCAGCTTGTACCCACAAAAGGAGCCATTCTACTCAATTGTTAATAGTGCTGTGGAAAGGTAGGCAGAAACTGAGAGGAGATGTCTCTTTTCTTGGGAATAAAGGGGAAAATAGACTATTGGGACAGACCCTAGCAGTGCTTAGTTTTCAAAACTATTTACAAAGTGTGGGTTGGAAGCTGCCAGTTGGTGTGTCATGCCCTTGCCTCCTTTCCGTGGGAAAGTCTGGTTTTAGAAGGAAAAATGTTCTTAGGAGATGGAGAAAACAGAAGTTCTCTTCCACACCTCCAAAACAATGTGATCTAACCCTTGATTTCCTACCACAATCCTTAATTGTGATAGACATCCTTTCATTTTAGTTTCTCAAGGGTCTCCCATTATAAAGTGCATTTAGGTGCTAGCATCCCTGAGCGGTGTCACTGAGACAATAATATGTCATTTCCTTGCAACAGCATTTTCTGTGCTTTAATAGCAGTTAGGTTCTGTATGCCACTAGGGAGGGAGTTGAGATAGTGTTTCACCATGCACAACCTTACCAGTTCCCATTTTCTTCTGTTACACCATACCTACAGTGTCTCTTGACATCCTAGTTCAGTGGAAGTTAAAGAGGTCACACACACACATAATATTCATTTGTAATCATTCAAAAACTGCTGTTCCCTGTCTCATATCCATATTCCAGTATTGCCATACATGAACAGATTTGTGTTCTTTTCAAAATAGGTCCTATCTCAAGTGATGCAGGTTGTAGCCCATCCATGCTACCTCATGTGGGATATGTCCATGGCCTCCCATATATTCTCCAAACAGGGTCCATCTTATATTCTGAGGGCCTTCCTCAAGAGATTTTTTAACATTGTATTGATATCAGTAGAATACACAGGCTATTTATTTATCACTTATGTCACTACACAACTGGCCCTCCTCTTTTTCTGCTCATTACTTATCTATGATGGAATATTTTCTAGGGTATATAATACTCATTACCAGATATGTGCTTCTCTATTGACCTATGAAAAGAAATCTCTTTTCCTAGAGATACATGAAACACTCATGTCCATTGTTAAAGATTAATAAAACCTTGCAATCTAGGTCCCAGAATCCCTGAGAGTAATGGTGTCTTCTGTGCTGTGTGGCTCATGTATAGCCCCATTCCAATGTCTTTATTGTCTTTTCTTGATGCTCAAGGATGTTTTAATTCATCTTGGACAATTCTTCCAATAATTTTGAATAGTCTAATTCTAATTCCCTCACTGATATACCTTTCCCTTGCAATGTACAATTGTATTTTCTTTTGCAAGTACAGAGAGGGCATATTGGTAAATCAGGACCTTGTATTGTCTTATATGCTCCAGAGTCTGATGGTCCTCTAGATCTACCAATAGCTTCCTCTGTAGAGCTTGTATTCTGTGGAATACAGAGGACTCCCACTTTAAATTTAAAAGGCAATGAAATGCTATCTGCCCACTCCCACAATTTTTACCATATGGTCCCCAGCTCCAAATTCCCTTTGAAAGCTGACCAGCAACTATTCTCAATTAGAAATACTATTCAAGAATTTCATTTGCCATGTGATCAGGTCCTTCTCAGGAAAATCATAATCTTTTATGCAACTCACATATTTCCCTAGTCTTGAATTCGCCCAACTGCACCAAAATACTCTCCATAGGACTCTGTGACCAGCAAATTAGGACCCCCTTGGGCCCCTGAATTATTATAGACTCAAATTTTGAAGTATATGTGAAACTTTATTTACTTGTGTAACTCATGAGTATAGTCTATGTTGTAGCACAGATGGCACCTTACTCAACTCCTCAAAGGGCATTGCAGGACTTGGGACCCTCTTTCCAAGTAACCCATCAAAATCCGAATCTCTTCTCTTAGTCCCAGTGTGTTAGACCATAAGAATCAAGTGGGAGTGATTGCTATAGGTGGGTTTTTTCTTTCCCAATCAGATTGTTATCTTTATCCTCTCAGCAAACTAGTTCTTTCTTTTTATTTTCCTTATAGAAGTTGTTCTGTGGCTAGCTGTCACCTTGGGACCCTGATGTGTAACACTGCCTAAATCATGTAATGCAATTTAGAGTAATATGGCTTGCTACAAACTTATTCCCAGTTCAATAATAGTACTAATTCCATCATGACTGATATCAACATAATTAATAATACAAACTTATCAAAATCCATGTATATTAGTACATTAACTCTATATTATTCCAATTCTAGTAGGGTAGTGGATCATTCATATCTTACCTGTGAAACTACCTAGCTGTGTGACCTTGGAAAAGTCAGTTAATCTCTGTGTGCTTCTGGTAACTCCATAGTATGTATTTACTACTCATAGAAGGGTTGCCTTCTGCCTCAGTTGAGGTAGCCCCCACACCAGGATTTTCCCATTCTTCACAGATCCTTCGTTTATTTGCATATACCTATCTTCCCATATTTTTACAGTTGGCTCAGTATCTCATAAACATCTTCTAGATATCCGGTCATCAGGTTAGTGTAATACCATTTCAGAATTCTGGCCTACTACGTGTCTTCATTTCTAGATTTGGTATGTCAATTCAGATCATTCAA
>CM053775.1:11366588-11397831 GCA_028658325.1 Potorous gilbertii
TGGACAAGGAATTCCCTTTAGATAAGGAAATCCTTCCTATTTGGTCTCTATTTTACCCTAAAGCAGAACCTCATGAGGACGGTTGCAGTAGCTCCATACTGGTACTCTCTGCTGCCATCTCTTCACCTCTTCAATCTAGCCTCCAAACAACTGTCAAAATAATCTGCTTAAAGCACCTGTTAAACTATGTTGCTTTATTATATAAGAACCATGAAGGAATCCTTATTGCCATTCAGATAAAATATTTTTCAACTTGGTATTTAAAGAAAAATTTGAGAAATGAAAATACTTTCACATTTATAAGGATGAGTAGCAGTATGGTGTGGTGTCCAGAGAGCTGGCCTCAGAGCCAGGGCTATCCAGATTTTGTGACCCTGGACAAATCACTTGACCTCCCAGTGCTCTGGAGTGAAAAACCAATTTTGTTTCACAAAACTGTTATAACCACTTTCCAGAATTTCAGCAAAAAATATATCTTGGAGGCAAATAGAAGGAAGCAATTTACATACTAAAAATTCAAATTTAACAGGACTATTCATCAGTGACAAGAAATAAAAGAAAAGACCCTGGTGTGTAATGCCAAAAAGCACTTCTTCATCATGAAAACAAGTGGTTCTTCCAACAGATTCCATCCTTGGATTCATAGCATGCAGAACTGGGCAAGGCCTTTGAAATAGAAACTTGCTGAACCATAGAAAGGTAAGAAATTGAAGACAGTCTTAAAGTAAGAAATAAATAAGTGCAGATTCAATGTAAAAAGTAGGTAATGATTTTGTGACTTGAGAATTCCACCTTGTTTCGATGTCATTGAGAAACCAGAGATGTGGGAGATCAGAACTAAGGGTGTAGAGATGTGAGGAATTAAAATAGCGAAGTTACAGAGGAAGGAATGAAGGGGTGGGGGTTAGAGAAAACATTTGTTATTATTTCACGAAGTTGGGGCACCACAATTGAAGGTCATTTGAACAAAGAAGTAGGGGAGGGAAAGAAGAAGGCCTCCTTAAGTATACTCTTATCAGAGCTAGGCAGTGAAAACTTGGAAAAGAAAATAGCTGAAATAGATGGAGGAGTTGCTAGGTGTGTGCGTTAGGGCAGAGACTGGAATCAGCTAGCTTCAAGTGACAGATTTTGGACGTACTCTGTGCTATCCTTTTCAAGGTGATGGAGAGAAAGTCAAAATTCACAACTATAATCTTTGATGGTAACAGCCTGAATCACCCAGACTTAAGAATTGCTGATTGAATTAGAAAACAAAACCTGACAAAAATACTTAAAACATAGGGAAGGAAGTGTTTTATTTGATCAAGTAAACTGACTTGAAAGCCTGCCACCCAACAAGGTGTTTCATTTATGTGTTAAAATCATATGAGATTACTTGATACAGCAACAGAGTTAACTTTGCTCAAGGGCCCTCTGATTAAGAATATCAAGGAAGGCATGAAACAAGGAGACACATATTCATTACATGTTTTTGCCACTGTCACAGTAGATGTCCAACCAACCCAGAGTACAATTGTAAGAGGAGTTTCTTATAGTTAGGGAAATTCTTCTGGTGCTCCTGCTTGCAGGTAGTGTGGGGCTGCTTTTCTTCAAGCAGATCTTTAATCACTCAAAAGAGTTTATGTTAACTGTCCACATAGGGAAAAGCAAAATAATGAAGAATGTTTATTGTCCAGACTAGATGGACAACTTAGAGCTGGTTTGTCTCTACAGGCATCTTGAACAGACACCAAAGATGGACGTATAAGTGAACTTAGAAATAAATGAGAGGGACTAGATTGTATTTAGGAAATTATGTAGTGCATTTACAGGATCCAAGTTTCTTTGTGAAAGAAAGGTCCATCTTTTTTAGCATCACTATTTTCTCAGTAATGCCCCTTGATTATAAATTATAAAATAGCTCAGTCTCCAAAGAATTAAAATTTCAGGTCACTGGAAGGGCAATACAGAGATGTGGTAGAAGTGACTTGACTGCGTAATAGTATTCAATGAAGCATTGTATAAAGGTCATTGAAAACATATCATCAAAAAGGTGTTTGATTAGAAAGGGAGGTAGATGAGTCAGGTAGTAAGGAATAACGGATGGAAATCCTGTGTCTTCCATTGGTTCCTATGTAATGGCAAGAAATCTTGAGACAGAGCCCCAGCACATTGGATGGGCCACTGAGAGAGGTTTTATGGAAGGACCTAAACAAGAGTGACATGGGGTAAATAGGTATGAATGGGATACAATCTAATCTATACCATTAGAGAGAATATTCACATCAGTCACATCACTGATTCATTAAGATATGGAATAAAAACTCATATTAATCTACACAAATGTGGTAAATGTTGGCCCTTTGATTAGGAAAGAGCTTTATTAGTTTCTAATTCATTTTACTAGACATTCTCATTCAAGCCTTTAGAATTTATAATGCAGTCTCCATTAAAGATGTCTAATAAGATGGGCTTCATTAGAAGATCTTCAGTTGCCTATTTATTTGAGCTGTTCAGACAGGGACTACATGACCACCTGTTGGGTATATCATACTGGGAATACCTGGTTAGGTATGGGTTAGACTAGATGACCTCGGAGGTCCTTTCTAATTTTGATATTAAGATTTCCTAAAAATGTGTACACTGTCAGAATTACTATCTAACAAAAAAAACTTTCTGGGGGTTCTCAAGTAAAGCCTTGGTGACCACTTTTTGAGTGTATTTTACATCAGATTCCTGTTGAGGAATGGGTTAGACTAGGTTGCTTTTGAAGATGGTTCTAATGTGGAATTTCTATAATGCTGTCTGTTTTGGTTCCATTTCTCCCATGGTAAAAATAGTGCTCTTTTGCTTCAGCCACAAACCCTGGGCTTCCACTCAATTGATCTGGCTTCCTAAGGTAGATCCGGGAAGGGAAAGATGATGAACTTAGAAGAGGATATTTTAGCTATATTTCTTCTGCGGCTAATATTCAAATATTTTAATCACTACAGAATAAATAATTAATGTAGTGCCTGATTCACATCTGGCAAGAGAAGGATCAACCATAGGGCTTTTGCATCCTTTTTTTTCATCTACTGCACTAGAATCTTTGTATAATTTTCTCTGTCCATGATACAATGCATAAAATATTGGCTTGGGAGTCTGGAAGATTCAGATTCAAATCCCCTCCAGCACATAGTACCTCTTTGACCACTGCAAAGTCACTTAACCTTGTTATTTCAAACAATTTCCTAAGTCACAGGGATGGGGAACCTGCCTAAGGTTTCTCTGTTAAGTACTAGGTATCTCAGTGAAAGAAGTTCACATCCAGGAATCATGGGAAAGTCATGGATCCTTCATCAATACATGAATGAAGAAGGATTTGTAAGCATTTACTCTGTGCAACACATTGTGCCACTGCTGCAAGGAATATGAATAGAAAATTCCAACAGTTCCTACCCTCAATGAGTTCACATTCTAATAGGGGAGACCACATATAGGGAACGCTTTACCTGCAAGTCACGTGGAAAACTCTCAAGCTTTTTAGGGTGCAATGATAAAGGTGCATCATCTGTAATGCCCTTTCCATTGATCAAATCATAACTATTTCTGATGTTGAAACATTTGACAGTACAAAGAATTTGGTTGTCAAGAACTTTCTTTTCGACTCTCTAGTAGTTGTGGCTGATGAGATGGCATGGGGCATGGTTGTCTGGTTGAATTTCTACTAGACAATGGTTTTGGGGACCAAACTGGTACAAACGTTGATGGGAATTTTGGGGAGAGAGAGAGACTCTTATCCCCAGGGCTCTTGAGCTTGCCTGACATTTAGCAGCAGGTAGTAGGCTGGTGGGGGTTGAGGAGGAAGACAGGGTTGTGGGCCCCTGCTCTGCAAGTGTTGCTCTACTCAATGATCACTGATGGGTTGAGGCTAGAGATGGGGGTATATGGCAGAGGGGAAGGATGCTGTAGTTTCCAGTGCTCTTGGAATTTGGTTTCTGAACTCTCTATCAGAATGAGAGAAGAGGTAAAAGTCAAGGTGGTATCAGTGATCTGACCTTCCTGACACAAACTGCCTCCTCCCTCAGTAAACTTTATTACTTTCATCTAGAATGGCATGTCTGCTTGTTGGCAATTGGTTAGCAGTTTGGTGGCAGGGGAGGTGTTAGCTCCTGCTCCATAGGGTTTGGAAGCTTGGATGATGTCTTTGGACACCAGACTGGGAAGAAGGTTGATGGGAGTGGGTGGGTGGCTTAGAACTATAGGTCCCAATTTCTTTCATACTGGATGATGGACTGTCTCCTCTGTGTTCTGAGAGTAGGTTGTGGTTGAGATGGTGGTGGTTTGACTTTCCTGGCACTTGTTACCTCTTTGTCTCCCTCAGGGTGCCTAAGTTTTCTTGTCACATAGTAAGCATATGGACAGAGTATCAATGTATTTTTGTGTTGCTTTGGATATAAATGAAGCATTTTAAGAAGACAAAAATAGAGCATGGATGCCCTTAGATATGTTGTCATCCCCTGAAGTTCACATTCCAGCACAGCAAGTAGTTCAAGGAATTCATGAGTAACTTAAAAGTTACTTGAAAGGAGTTCACAGGTAACTTAGAAACAACTTGGAACCTGGCCCTGAAGTGCATTTAAGAAGTTGTAGTAAGTTATTGACCTTAGTAGTATTCTTTTTTCCACTGATCTGTTTCCTAACATGATGCCTGTTTTTGTTTCCTGAGAACTCCATGAACCCCAATTTGAAACAGTCTGTTCTAAGAAAGAGACAAACTAAATTAGGGTGTGTGTGTCTGTGGTTTAATTTCTCTCAAGCTGGCTTGGCATGCATTGCATTGGAGTTACAGTGAAAAGCTGGCTTGGTTTGGGATTTGGCCATACAGGTTACATGCCTTTGGAAGAGTAGGTGTTCCCAAGGGATGCTAATCAACTCAGATGAGTCAACATGCTGAGAGATTAAATATTAAAATATATGAAAATATATAATATTAAAATAAGGTCTTGAGTGCATGATTTAGGTCACTTAATCCTGATCAAAGAGATGCCAATTTCCTTATCACCAGCCTTACCTTATAGGGAGGAATCCACATTTTCCCTGACTTGTCTGGGTAGCCTAATGAGCAGGAATAGACCCATTTAGATTAGATCTTAAAGTGCTTCTGAAGTAGAAAAGAAAAGAAGATGGTAAAGCTCTGAATTTCTAACATAGTGATTACTAAGATTACTAAGAAAAATCATTTTTCACAACTCCCTTTTAATTCTCTCTCATTCTGTTGTGTTGGCTAACAAAGTAAATTCCAGCCACCCTCTTGTTTCCTCCTTCATATCCCCAGCACTCAGTCCTGTGCCATGCAAGCACTTAAGAATTAATGATTATTTATTATACCCACCAAGTTGTTGATGATAAGGCTGCCTCACAGGGAGATTGGCTGTTGGGTCTGGACAACAGATGCAATGGTTTTTAAGACTGTAGTCTGTGTGCCTCAGCATGGCAACTCCCTCTGCCAGTGCATGTTCCCCTTTATAACTTAGTTGCTAAGTCCTAGGAATTTGCCAGTGTTAGAGATGCTTGTCCAGGCTTCCACAGCTAGTAAGCTTAAGAGACAGGATTTGGACACAGGTCTTCCTTACTCCACCTCAGCACAATGTCTATCCTGCCACTGTAGCTTATAGTGTAGAAATCAGGAAGGACATCCATAAACTCAAGAATCTGAGGGCAGTCAGAATACTAAAGGGTCTTAAGTCCATTGTGAATGAAAATCAAATGAAGTAACCAGGGCTATTCAGCCTGGAGAAGAGGAAGCTAGTGGAGGGGGATGGAGGTGGAGCATGTTTCTAGCTATCTTTAAGTATTTGATGAACTGTCTCTTGTGGAAGGGAGGTTAACTTTACTCTGCTTGACCTCAGAGGGTGGATTAAGAGGCATATGGGGAAGTAGTAAAGAAAGCAAGTTGAATTTGATGTCCTGAAAAGCCTCCCAGTTGTTAGAACCAGGGAAAAGAAGAACAGGCTGTTTGGAGAAGTGGTTAGTTCCCTTCTTTACAGGGCCTTAAGCAAAGCCTTGATCATTGATCTCCAAAGTGAGGGCTGTGCCTCTATCCCTGGGCCTTGGCATGATTGCAGGGGTTGTGGGATCACTCCCAATCAGAGAGTAGGAAGTTGGGTGCAGTCCTCCCTTCCCATCAATAACTGCACAGGGTTGTCAGTAATAGAATTCTAGCACTGTTTTGTGCTCACTAGTGCACAATACACTCCTTCCTACCCTCTGGACTCCTGTGGCTTCATGAGGTGTCATCCTCTCAGGACAATTGTAGCCTGAGGTCCAGGCATCTGCAGCCATTGTGGAGGTAAAATACCTAAGAGATGGCCTAATAATTTTAGAAAGCACACCTTAGAACACAGAGTGGTAGTGACTGATAAGAGCCCTCCCTGGCTTCCCTTCCCTTTCGGGGTTAAATTGACTTGGGTGGGTTCTAGTCTGCATTGCAGATCTCATTACCCTTTCTTCTTCTGGACTTCCTTTTGGTTGTTGGTACTATCAGCCTTAAGGTTATTCCCTCCCCTTCTCACCGTCCTTCACCCCAGATATCCAATGTGTTGGGAAATCTGCTTGTTTCTTCCTGTATGCCTTCTTCTCTCTGCTCACATAGCTAACACCCTGGTTCAGGCTGTCATCTTTTCTCTCCAGGATTACTATGGTAGCCTCATGACTTGCCTCCTTGCTTCTGCTCTCTCCGTATCGCATTTGTCCTACATAAGGCTGTATTCATAATATTCTATTTTTACCTCATTCTTTTGTTTTCTATTTCTTGTGTAAGAGTTACACAATGCACATATATTTATTGTAGTAGTGCTTATACTATAACGATCCTTATAATTAATAAGTAGATTTACAATACTAGGGAAACATGCCTCCCACTTTTATTGGTAGGGATGCCATCACAAAGTTTGGAGGCCGTTGGCCTTCTTAACTTGTTGGAGTGAGAGAGGTGGGTGTCGATATGTAGGGCAGCTAGTGGTGTAGTGGATAGAGTGATGAGCCTGGAGTTAGGAAGGCTCCTCTTAAATCTGGCCTCAGATACTTACTAGCTGTGTGACCCTCAGCAAGTCATTTCACCCTGTTCATCTCAGTATTCTTATCTGCAAAATGAACTGGAGAAGGAAATGACAAACCATTCCAGTATCTTTGCTAAGAAAACTCCAAATGGAGTCCCAAAGAGTTGGACATGACTGAACGCCAGCAGTAACAATCTACTGTGTGCTAAGCATTGGATACAAAGAAAGACAAAATTCTCTGCTCACAAGTGTCACGGTCCAATAGAAATAATAATACTTTACATTTATTGTTCATTTTCATTTCATTTCATTCATTTTCAAAGATCATGCCATCAGAGAAATGATGACATGACTTGTACTTGACTTTGTCAAGGTCACCAGCCTCACTTCTCCTTCAGAGCCATCTGAATCCAGTGACCAGATATTCATTAGAATGACTGGAGATGACCCAGGATGCATTGGGAGACCTTGGCCCCTTTAGGTCAAAATCTTTGTAGGTGCTCACTTAGGGTGAGGTAACACCCATGCATTGAACAGACCTGTTTAAGAAGTAGCCAGAGGATGGCCCCTTTAATTAGGCAAAGAAAATGAAGGCATCCGACTGCAGGGAAACAGCAACTGTTACTGATATACACTTTACAAACGCATTTTTTCAGATATCGCATTTAAAACTCTCTATAACCCTGGAAGGGGCTATTAAAACTCCTATTGTATAGTAACCAGAGACAAATGGAATTAAGTGACTTGCCCACGATTGCATTAATAATGAATGCCTGAGACTGCATTTGAACTCAGGTCTTTTGGATTTCAGATCCAACATTCTTCTTACCCACTAATTGTCTCTGATTCCTTTATGGTTATGCTTTGGTCTACATTCTTAGTGAGGTCCCCTTCCAGTCGTAAGCCTGAGAATTCCATTGATCAGGAAAAGTAGATGTTGGGTGTTTTACGTGTATGTATGTATTGATTTTATGTTATTTTACTTGCTGTTCATGAAAATAGACTCCCTGTACCCCAATTGCTTTTATTTGCTTTATTCCTATTGACTTATAACCTTCCTATAGCAGCCAAGGGTCAGAGAAAAGTTAAGCCACAGAATACATTGCAGATGGAGCCTGTTCAGTCATGACTTTTAGAAATTTTGGCTTAAGGATTTACTAAATAGCTAAGATAGAATCTAATGACATCTCACAGCAACCCTGTAAGGGAGGTACTATAGGTGTTATTGTTAAGTATCTTACAAATAAGGAAACTGAGGTACGAGGAGGTGAAGGACTTGGCTATGGTTACAGCTATGTTTACATTTCTGATTCAAGCTTGGGCTTCTATCATTCTCTCAGTGCCAGTGACACCATGCTGGGAATGAGAAACATTTATGCCATGGTCCCTGACCTTGAAAAGCTTGTCTGGGAGATGAGTCTGGCAGTGAACAGAATGGAGTACTAAGTTGTAAAAAGACTATATGGAGAACACACACCCATACCCACACCCACACCCACCCCCCCCCCCACACACACACACATATCACCACATGTCACAAAAGACAAAGGTGTGAAGTCTGACCTGACATCTAGATGGACCAGCAACACTCTCCAATCCAGGTGCCTAATTGCTTACCTCTGAATTTGACATTGACGCAGTAGGTAGAGCTGGAAGATGTCCTCCTTGGTGTGAATTCTGGTGTGACCACTCGATAAAGAGAAAGAGTTATACTTTAGATCAAAGTTTTCTTAAGTCCTTTGGGGAAAAGTTGTTCTTGCCTTTATGAACTCAGTGGAAAATTCCCCACGAAGACTGTGTCCTAAGCAGCTTTTCTAGTGTTTCAGTTCCCCAGCAAGAGAAGCTCCTTGGGTGTTCATTTGAGATGTTACACCAGGAAGCATGGTATGCTCCTAATCATCTTAATGATGCGAAGGGCTGCTTTTTCATTTCTGTCTATTGATGTTTAATGACCTAAATACCCTTCCCCCCTTTCTGTTATACTGGGCTAGCTGTATTGATTACTATCTTTCAGCTAGGTGGTTGTTAAAGGCAAAGCAAGCCTGAGCAACAGCCCACCTGGGGAGTAAGGAGCTGTTTACATGATCAGAATGGACAAGACCAGACAAGGGAAAAAACCCAACAACAAAAGCTTCAGCTTTTCTAAAGCAGTAGATTTTGCCTGGTGGGGTGTTTCTTCCTAAGGCTAATTCTAAGACTGAAAAACAGTATAGAGAGAAGCCCAAAGACCTTTGTTCTCCTTACTAATCAGTGACAGCGATGAAAATGGTAAGCCTAGGTCAGCAAAATCGTCAGCCATTTTGCATAGTTTTCATTCTCTTTAAGTAACCAAGAAAACCTTCAGGGCCATGTTGATGGGTAGGGATTTAGCTATTTGGCTCTCATTAGCACCAATGGGGGCCAAGTATCAAAGTCTCCTTATTAAGTGGATTAATTCCATTTCCCTTGACCCCAAAAGCCTTTAGCCTTGCATTTATGAAAATAACATTTTACTGCTGTCATGTTTAAGCATCTTTGAATGCTTCGAAAAACAAAATCCCCAGCTGAGATCTCATTGAAATTACCTACTAAAAATATATGTGTTCTCTGGATGGCAGCTCCAGAGTACATCTGTTAATGTTCCTTTAGATTATAGGGGAAATTGTCGCCATAGGGTGAAGACATAAGCCTCCTACTGTGAAGATGTGGAAGAAGACTTTTAGAAACCATACTTATCCTTTGGGCCCTTAACTCCAGTCCCACTTTTTCTTTGTAGTCTCCTTTCTCTGGACAATCCAGCCCCCAAACGATCTCCCCTTCCTCTGAACTTGACTGGTTTTTCCTCTCTATAATTTTGTTTTGGTACTGAGTTGTATACGCTGTCATTTTGTTAGTTACCATTGATTTCCTTTCTGTTCAGTGTTTGGGACCAGGCGGTCAGAAGGGCCTTCCCCAACCCACCAACCTGTGAACCTTTGTCTTAATTCTCCAATAGCAGAGCCACAGCAAAACTGGGTCAACCATGGTTTTGACAATTGCACAGAACTATTCAAGCTCTCGTTTCTTTAAGCAAGGAGAAACATCTGACCTTGGCATCCAGTTATCAAGAATGATTAATTAAATTAGGAAGCTGCCACGTGTTATGCTCAGCTTGGCCACACGCTAGGTAAGGTCTCCCTAGTAGGATTTGAGGATACTTTAAAAAAAACAAATAAGTTCTACTGATATCTTTTCTTTTCACAACATGGAGCAGATATCATCCTCACTTGTAATCAAGGAAAATAGTTAAGCAATGTCAACTGATATGCTAACTGCATCCAATAGTATTTTCAACATTCAATGTGTATAGTCTCCTACCTATCTTATCTCTTCTCCAAAAGTTGGCCATTATATTTATTGAAGGTACCTTTTATGTCACTTGCCCCAAGTGTCTATTTCACTATTTACTGTAGGAGGGAAACTGCTAGCTCCACTTCTGTCCAAAACATTCTAAGGTCATCAGCAGCCCAGAGCAGACCTAGCCACCTGAGTACCTGAGGCAGTGTTGTGTGCTTAGTTAGCTTAATGTTATGTACATAGCTAGTGTTTAGATTCTTTTGTTAGAATGATGTGATTGCAGTGGAATTGAACTTAACACCAAATTATACCTTGTCAGAGCTTTCCTAGGTTGCTATGATATCAGTCATTAGGGAATGCTCATTTCTTATTGACCTTTCATGGCATCCACTTTCCTTAATACAGTTACACCTTGATGAACTTGAGTCCAAGTAACTAGAAACTTCAATTGAACATAATTTATTTTCTTTCTTCGATTTTAAGTGAAAGAGGCAAATGACAATTAAGCTGACAATATTGAGAATTTATTTAACTTGCAGGGTATGTCTGGGCATAAAAATCCATAGATTGACTTGGGCAGTTTATAGATGGGGACTATTAGAGTTTTTCAAATATAGATTTTTGTTTACAACTTGAAACAAATATTCTTTCTCATTCCAATTGAATCAAAGAAAATAAGCACCTGCCTTTTGTTGATCTGCTAGGCTCAGCAGAGGCTAATTTTTCTCTCCTCAGATGGAGATAATATAGGAAGAGCTCTAATTAGAGCTGACTGATCTGCCTTTTGTCCCTCAGCTCTGAACTTAACACATCCTGAAAGTACTTGAAACTTTTCAGCAGCATAGAAACCACCCAAGTTAACACCTGATTAGTAAGAATTAGTTCAAGAGAGAAGATACCACTGTGCCTACATCCTTTCCTGGCAGTAGCTGTATGCTAGTGGAGCAATTTGCTATCCTCCCCCACAAAAGAATTCATTTCCCCAAGGCCATATTCCCCTCCACCCCCACTCCTTGCCTACCCCAGACAGTTCAGTCATTAGGTATATAACTTCTTATATGTGTTAGTTTTTTTCTTGACATAACATGTGTCTTCCCCAACCACTTTTGATGCTATATATCTTCTGTACCTCCTGCATCTCCCACAGTCATGAACACATGCTAATTGCTTAATAAATACTTACTCACTGGTATAGGGGTCATCATATATTCCTCTCTCCCTCATGTATGCGATATCATAGGCTGCTGGCACCATCTGCTATGGCACTCCTTTGTTTCAGGGAGATAGTTCACAGAGAATTTGTGCAAAGGTGTGGACAAGAATTCAATAGACTGAGCAACCATGGAAGCTTTTTCTATCCGTACTACTTGAGGGATAATTACTGCTGCTACTAACCACAAAAATGAGCAGTCCAGTTGTCCTTTGATTCCTCATTATGACTTTGTCCTGGAAGGCTCCTGCACTAGAGGGTTAACTCGTACAGACTCTCTGATACTGGAGAGGATTCCAGTGAAGCCTTCATAGCAGACTGTTTTCTGAGGACCAACCTAAGCTAATTATGAAAAGGCATATCACTAGTAGTCTAGCCATGCAATGATGAAAATTGTTTTGCCATGACAATACATGAAACAAAGAACAATTTTTAAAAAATACCACCCTCTTCCGTTTCTGCAGTGCTTGGGAAAGAATGGCAGGGAAGGCAGCAGAGAATGAAAAGAATCCCTATTTTTAGATGATCAGCAAACATCAGTCTGAGTATTGATAAGTGTTAGCTCTTGGCCAGTAGTTGATGAGCTACTTAATTTCTCAATCACATTAATATTTTCTTTCCTTTTTAAATTTCTCTCTTTAAAATTTCTATACTTAAACACCAAAAGGAGAGCATTTGAATCTACATAGGAAAACACCAGAAAAGATTGTATATAGAGCTGGGAATCTTTATCATGCTACTAGCTTACCAGAAAAACAAATAAAAGGAATGTATGAACTTATGTGTATTTCTAATGAAAATATTGGAGTTGAATAGGAACTTTGAAATAGACACATCAGAGTCAAGAAAAACTTAGATAAATTTCTTTAAGCAAATAGGAGGGTTTGCATGATGATGTTATGTTAACATTCTAGTGGAGGGAGAAGAAACAAGTGTCCCTTCAGAACCTCTTTCTCTTCAAACGGTATTTGACAGACCTAAAGAATAAAAAAATTCTGAGGGTAGATTGGTTCTGTTATAAGAGTTTTAAGGGGAAAGAAAATGGGAGATCGAAGGAAGATAGTAGTGTAGAAAGTAAGGAGAAAGTGGAAAGAGTTTCAATAATTGGGTTACGTGAGAAGAAGAGGATGCATATACAGAGGAAGGGGGGAATGGGCATTATAGAAATTTAATTTTTACATGAAATGCACAAAAGGAAGTTGAACACACCTTGGTATAGAAATACATCAAACTCAACAGGGAAAGAAGCAGAAATTGGAAGCTGAGGAGCATAGATGTTGAGGAAGGATCACACCAGGGAGGGAATAGCTCTAAGCAAAGCAAACTTCTTGATGCTGAAGGGGGGGGAATTAAAACAGGAAATGAGAAGTTAGCTAGCATCCATAAGTGTGTACATCAATTAGAAAATGCCTAAAAAGGTATAGTATAGGCATATAATGAAATAATATTATACCATAAGAAATTATAAAAGAGATGATTTCAAATAATCCTGGAAATTTAGAATTTATACAAGAACAGCATTGAAAGACTGAAGAATTCTGTTCAGTGCAATGACCTTGTCTCCAAAGGACTTTTTTGAAGCATTTCACCTACCTCAGAGTGGTAATCAACTCAAGTTGTAAAAAGTGTTGTACATTTTTAGACATGGCCACTGTGTTGTTATTTTTTCTTTATTATCTTTATTTTTTACATTTTTTTTCTTTAATTGTGAAAGGAGTTGGGAGAGGAGGATTGTTGATGTCCCCCAACCCTCAGTGGCCCACAGGAGAGACCGAAAACAAGTTTAAAAGGAAATGTAGGTGAGCAGTTTTGAAAGTAATGTGTGGAATTTATTATATACATTCTAAAGAGAGCAAGCAGTATGAAATGTTAATTTACAGTTTTATAGACAATCCTCTCTTTGTACTCTGCTGTGTATACAGAAACAATATATTTTTTGGTACTTAGATTCAGAATAAAATAATACAAAAAATGAGAGAGATAAAAATGAAGCAAAGTTTTCCTATTCAGGGGTCAAGAAGGAAGGAGAATTAAAACAATAGAAAAAATGGAAACGATTGGCAAAAACCATTTTTTCCAACTCTTTTTTCAATCAAGGAGAGTAGAATACTCTCATACTTGGACCATTACATCACAGTCTTGTATGTGTTTGTTAGGAGGTAGAAAGGACACTGGAGAACAGAGATAGGCAAAGCAGATGGATTGGACTAAGTTCCATACTGGAAACTAAAATTGTGAGGACATTGTTGGACTATTTGGTATTTGAAAGAAGAGAAGAGAAGAAGACACAGGAAAAATCTCAGACTTTGTTAATACAGAGGAAAAGGTAACTGAGGGAGCATTAATTAATACTGATCATTGTGCCTACCATAATTTGCACAAAGTTCTTATACTCTGCACAAATCAAGAGCATCCTTGGTGATAGGTATTAGTAGGAAACAAGCAGGAGTTCCCAAAGGACCACATCATACCATTTCACCATTACTTTGAAGATGCAGAAAATTTAAGATCCCACCACACTTACTGTTGATTATGATAAAACATTTGATTTGGTAGAATAAAACACTGTTTTATCAACTGTTTTATAATAAGTTGTCTCTCTTCCATTTGTCAAGGTTGTTTTGAATTCCTTAAAAGACATAACAACAGAAATAATTCATTTCAGTAACCCCTTATAATAAACATCAGATGAAGCATAAGATGTGGAGATATATCCTTAGCAAAATAATTTTCCACTGTGATGGAAGAGATTCAGCACAGAATTCAGGGGATGATAGGTAGGTTCTTCAATTTTTCCTCTTTGTAGATTGCATCAAGCCCCAAGATATTTTAGAGCTTTTTCTTTGAAGAGACTGTAAGGAATTTGGCCTGGCCATCCACAGAGGAGGGACCAAGTGAAATAAGGGATGTTATCGAGCAAATTGTAGGATAGGATGAGAAAATAAACTGATCACATGGTAAAAGTTAGAGATAAGAAGGGGCTAGCCAGAGTATTCCATTTACGTTGTGGTTGTTCAGTTGTGTCCAACTCCACATGATCCCATTTGGGGTTTCCTTGGTGAAGATACTGGGGTGGTTTGCTATTTTCCACTCCAGCTCATTTTACTGATGAAAAAACTGAGGCAAAGAGGGGTAAGTGGTTTGCTCAATGTCACATAGCTAGTAAGTGTGTAAGGCTGAATTTGAACTAAGGAAGATGAGTCTTTCCAACTTAAAATCCAGTGCTCTACCCATTGCACCATGTAGCTGCCATCATACTCTTGTGATTTTGAGAGAAATGATGAAGGCCTCTAGTGGGGTGGGTGAAACCCGTGTTGAATTTCAGTGAAGATGTGAATAAGAATGGCACAGAATGGGCAGGTGTGGATGACATATGATCTGCTTTGTTTGCAGGGGCATCCAAACCAAGATATCCCTGATCCATTGGAATATCTGACTAACTGCAACAGTAATATTAGCTGATGTTTATTTATGCAGCAATTTTTGGTTTGCAAAATGTTTGACATATTTAATTTGAACCTCCCATCATCCCCATGGGGTAGACATGACAGCAAGCATTAATATTATCATTTCCCACACTGGTGCAATCGTGGAGCCAGTTCAGTTCAGTTCAGCAAGCACTTATTCAGCACCCACTATGCGTTAGGCATGAGTTGTTGAAGAGATACAAACAAATCAAAAACTTGGCCTTCCCCTCAAGGAACCTATATTCTGTTGCATGGGGAAGCAGCCTGTGCAAAGATGAGTGAGTAGAAATACGTCCCAAAGAATTTCCGAGCGGGATGGTGGTAAGAAGAACGTTAAAAACTGAGTCAGTAAAGTCTTCGTCCAGGAGGCAGCATGAAAGGGGCTGAGGCTTTCAAAAGAGAGAGGTAAAGGAGTTAGAATATGGTCTAGAAGGGTTGGAAATGCCCATCGGACTCCAATATCCTTTCAGAGGACAATGACTGCATAGCTCCTGGGGCAGAAATGAAATGAGTACCTGTGTAGACTTAGGCACCTCCTATCCCGGCAGGGGCATGGCCAGTGCAAGAATTTCTCTTGCAAATTGGGATTCTTCCTCCCAGACTTAGTTATACCCTTCCCCTCCTCTTTCCCCACCCCCCCTCTCCTTACTCAAGATGAGGGGAGAATCGTTGCTGTCCATTCTGAGATAGAAGACAATAGGCAGCCAACCTGAATAAGGAAGCAGCCATCCTGTGCCTGCAGCAAACAGTTACACACAGGTGCCCAACCTACGTGAATTTCACCCACATTATTGTTTAAATGAACCAAACAAAGCAGGCTGATATTGACCAGAAATGAGTCCTGCTTCAGACTTTGACATTAGCCCTTAGATGTGATTTAAAGAGAAAATATATATTGTTTTCAATGGCTTGAAAGAAGAAATTGTCCTTATGTGAAATTTTAGGTATATAAATGAATATGGAAATAAGAACAGAATAGGAAAATAGCCACACATTAATATAAACATAGCTGTAGTGGAGGCCTAAAATTTTCTAAGGACTCTCCAGCATGACATTGTACTAGATGGTCTCCAGAGTTTTGGGACAATCAAATTCCCTTTCAAAATGTTAATATCCCAGTCTCCTCAGCTCACTTGGGTGGCAGGCAGCATCTCTCACTTTGGTATGCATTGTACACATGCAGTTCAGAGACACATTAATCTTTCTTTTGTTAAGTCTCTGCTAGCACATTTCCTGGCTCCAAAACTCAATTTGCTTAAATTCCAATCAAGAACCTCATTGTAGGAAAATGATATTTTCTCAATTAAAGAATAAACACCACTGACTAAGACATGCTTAATGTTTGTTTGGTGGGGTTTTGTTTTGTTTTTAGAAAAAAATAAATGTGTAATTTGGTTTTATTCTAGTCTCCCCCCTCAAAAAAATTAGATTATAAAAGAAGACTTGAATCATCACTTGGGTGAATGATATAAAGAGAGGTTGATCCAGGGAGTTTAATTCCCTCTCCCTCATCAGTTTAATGAGCTTACACAGAAGGGAGCTTGAAAATTTTCTATTGTCCATACCTCTCTTCTTGTGGAATGTGGACCTCACCACTGACACCTTGCAGAGAGGCCAAAGGATATCAGGTTAAGTTTCAGTGATTTGTACTTCCCCCAAGAAGGCCCCATGGCCTGAGGAATAGCTTTTCACCCCTAAAAAAGCTGTTTTATTTACCATATCTGGCTTATTGAAACTCCCTTTATCTACTGATAGACCCAAATCACTTTGGTGTAGAGCATGGGGGTTAAGTTCTAAAGAGCCTTATCATTGTGACAATGGCAAAGCTTTGACATAACTCATGGGGGGAGAGGTTGCTAATGAAGTGCAGGGGAGGGGTGTTGACAAAGGGAAATCTCTACCTTTGTTGGTTGATGAAGCTGTTGCCTCCCACTGACTGCTATTTCTTGGATCTGCTTGATCTTGGTCACAGTGTTTTCTCTACTAGTCAGCTCTTGGTAAGAACTGTAACCACAGGGCCAGGTCATGTCATTGCCTCCCCAAATCTGTGAGCTAGACAGGACGTTAAAGATCATCTATTTCAACCTGGGCCTAACTAAGCAAGGAACTGTTGAGTCAACAAGAGGTCTTCCAAGCTTTTCTGTGAACATTTGCCAGACTTTGGGGACAGCTCAGGATGTTAAGGTGTTTTTATTTGCATCCATCCTGAATTTGCCTCTCTGCATCTCCTGAGGGTGGTTCCTAGTTCTTCTCCCCTTTGGGGACAACCAGGTGGAGTCTCTTTCCCATGGTAACTGTTCTCTCCCCCACCCCCCCATAATAGTAGCCAGTCTTTTCTTTCTCATCAGCAGTCAGGTGGCTTATTTCCCTCAGTGGACAAATCTTGGTGAGATTTGAGACCCTTAAGATCTATACTGTGTTCACGTTCATATTCAGAAATAGAATGGGGGGAGGGACTGTTACCCATCTTCCCAGGCATGTTCAGGGATATTTGCCTTCCTAAGGCATGTCTCATCACAGAAGTCACGATATCCTTTTGTTCACTGTTGCTTTTAACTTATTTAACTATTCAAACCACTCAATTGTTTGTTACCTATTTCAATCCAATCCAGTCCAACAGGCATTTATTCAGTGCCTCTTTTGTTAACGATATTTTGGTTAAGATTGTGATATAAAGACAAAATGAATAGTCCTTGCCCTTCATTTGTTGCTTTCATTTTAAAAAGTCTGTGTGTATGTGTGTGTGTTTTGTACTCCAAAATGAAATCAATAAGGATGTTAGCTGCAACTTTTTTGGAATGTTGTTAGACATAAAGCTTCTGGCCCTTCTAGGCTCAGACCTCAAAGCAGGGGGCACACTAATTAGGACAGAGGAGAGCAGTTCTGGGGCCCTGCTGGTAACACATGAGACATGATTAGAAAGTATGAAGATTGATTTACCTTTGTGACTTTTCAATCAAATTAGTTCTTTCAGTCAAACCCAGCATGTGGGTGGGGAATAGGTAATCCAGAACTGGGTAATGTCAATATTAGCTAGTTGCTCTCTGACATTAATAAGCCTGACTGTCTGAGGACTCAGAACTCTACTATAATTTCTGTGGTAAGAATCTGTTCCTAAACACTTAGAGACCCCAAACACCTCTGCCATCATTATAGGGACATCAGATGGCTAAGGACTTAAAGCCACCCATCAGGGAGAAAAAAGAGATCTCTGCTTCTAACTTTAACCAGTTAGTTTCTGTGTCCTCTGTGGTTCAATCATTGGCTAAACCCTCTAGAGTGAGGGTCATTGTCCAACCCATTTTTCATATTCATATAGAAATCAGTGTTTTGAAGAAGTTAGGGTTCTAGAGTAGCAAATACCAATTCCATGTGATATACAATAATTTCTACTTCTTGAGAGCAGTCTCTGAAAGTGGCAAAGATAAAGAAGGAACAGCCCAAAGCAGGCCCAGGGTTGCTGGCAAAGTCTGGATGCTATTTGAGAATATATGTACTTGATGTGCATAAATATGGGAGCTTAAACTCTGGCTTAGGGTTAGAAGCAACTCTTTTTCTCCTGTGGTCAGAGCTCAGTTCTTAGCCACCGTCCACATGACTCAGTGTTAATTTACAGGCATCTTTTCCTGCCCCCACATGCTCCCCTTACCACACATGGTAGCCTTTACTATGCTTAGCAAACCTATATGGTTGTCTGGTAGACCTTGCTACAGTCTCTCTAATGTGGTTAAATTAGCCTTCTAATGTTTCTCCTACCTCTAGATATGATGTATTGGGATATCTGAGGCCTTTTCCATCTCTCTCATTCTGTGATTCATACATATTTCTTCTTTTTTAGGAGCTGAAGTTTTTGCTTAAAGCAAATATACCCCACTTATTCTGAGTTGGTACAGATAAGCAATAGGTACCCCCAAACGCACCCTTCCTACATATTTTTTGAGTAAAATCTTGGTTACTTTTTGGAATCTCTTTCGTTCCTGGGAAACTTCATAAAATTTTCAATGGCTAAAATGCTGTCATTATTTCATGACTGAGAAAAGTATGTGACTGGAAGTTGACAGGGAAAGAAAACCAAGAAAACAAAATGTTTATTGAAGAGATGGGCATCCAGCACAGGCTCACATCAGATAAAAGAATATTTTGGATGGGTATGAAATATGTGCAAGGCACAGAATAAATCTTTTTCCTGTAGCATACTTTCTTTAAGAAAAATATTTGGAATGTATTTTATGCAAAATATGTCAGAATAATGGTGCATTGATGTGAATTCAGCACATAAAAGGGTTCTATTAGCAATCGGCATGGGAGGATGGATAAACCAAGATTTGGCCAGTGAGGTTTTTATTACCAGTCATATTTGTTTTATTCCATAAGCCTGTTCTAAATCCATAAAATTTGCGTAAGTGTGACTGCATTACTAATTTCAATTGCGAAGATACTTAAACAGTGTTGTCAAATCTTAATCAACGATTCACTCTTTAGAAGACCAGATTCTCCCCCTACTCAGTGGGGTGGTTTGGCTGAAGTTTGCACAAGGATGCTTCTTTACAGCTCCTCTTGTCCCTTTCCAGGGTGGCAGGACCTAAGACCCCATGGATCTAGGTCCCTATGGCAGCAAATGTTCCAGGCACTTGAAACAGCGAAACAGAGATTTGGTTGAAACTTCCCCCATTCTGCCCAGATCTCAATGAGTAAAGAGATTGTGGGGTGGAGATGACTCTGTGTGTCTTTCTTGGAGAGGACATCTCTCGTGGAACGGCCATCAGAGTTATTGTGACACTTGGAACTTAGGGCAAGTTCCTTGACCTCTTTAAATCTCATTTTTCTCCTTTGTAAAACACCGGGGTTGGTAAAGATGATGTCTGGGATCCCTTCCAGCTTTAAATCTATGATCCTGTTGGGCCTCCAAAACTTTCTTGCTTTGCTGGGTTTTCCTCCATGTAGGACAGAATTGAATAATGAAAACAAACCAGTAGTTAAGGATGAAGAATATTACAGACTTGAAAATCCTTGCCATCTGTAGACATAGTCTAAATTTGATCAGGATGTTTTCTGTCAGAAAGAGTCAAGGAGGACTGATGAAATGGTGACTAGGGAATGCACCATCTATTTTTCTTAACTTAAATAGGAAAATGCATCTATAAATGATCAGCCATGTTGAGTCACATATAGAAAATCGATATCAAAAGGTTCCAATTACCCTCCATCTATCTAGTAAGCACTAATCTTTTCCATCATGAGCAATTTATTATATTATATTAAACAATGACATATCTTGAGTGTAATAAAGCTGGGCTAATTCCTGTTCCTTTTCTTTACAACTCCGATTCTCTTTTCTAGCCGCGGAGCTAGTTGTAGTCTCACTTACATCCTCCTCTTTCTCTTTCATTGCTTTTGGCAATCTCACCTTCTGCCTAAAGGTGGGAACTATTGCCAAAACCCCCAAAGCAAGCCTTCTCAGGCTATTTCCTCGTTTCCTTGCCTGCAGTTCTGATGAGTCTTTCAGGAGGTCCTTGAGTCTTGTGGAAATGAGTGGGCACTGTGATTCCTATGACAGCCCTGAGAAGTTTGTAGGATCAGGATGAAAGCTGAGGACTGAGAGGAACTGAACACTTGAAGGCTGTTTTGCCGGTGGCAGTCTGCCCTTGCAAAGGAGGTGCAGCACACAGGAGATCAGCAGCTCTTAGCCCTCCTCATTCTTTCACACTGAGCAAGACCAAAGGAAGTGAAGCACAAATCCACTGTCAAATGTTTGTCATACACAACATCGTAGACAACTTTGACCCAAATGCTTTTGGCATATTTTTAAAGTACAAAATGTTGAACTAGACCCTGTGGTAACACAGTACTAGAGTAAAATCTATACTTGCAGATAACTCACACAGGCTATTGTGTTCTTTTCTAGCTGAGACCTTGCCTTTATTCCACTTCTTTGGGAAATGGCTGAGGAGAGAGGAGAGTCCAGTGTCCAGATGTACATTAGAATTGGGTTGTCATTTGAGTAATTCTCTTATGAAGAGCTGTCCATGCTTCATTAAACCAAGCCCTTTATAAATCTTCAGAACATCCCAACTTGACATAAATGACAGGAGGCCAAAACTATTCCTAGAGTTGCTAACATGAAAACTTAAGATGAATGACAAATCACTGAGTTGTTCTGTTAAAGGCTGAGATATCCATGAGGGGTGAGCATCCATAACCCTTGGAGATGTCAATAACTGGAATTTAGTTAGGTGTGCTTGGGACTGGCATTGCAGTGCCATTCCCAGGGGTCCATGATCAGTCATGCAAACTCCAGTTGATATCAGATGATATATATTTAGTATCTGTATTTAATCTCCTCTTTTTTAGAAGTGGTCTGGCAAACAGAACACACACAAAATTACCCTTCCTCTACCCCTCACTTTTGCTGTCTTGTCTCACTGAAGGATGCATTTGAAAATCCACCTCAATCATTAGGAATTTGCTAAGCAATTTATAGTTGTCATTCTTCACCTTTTTTGTGTCCTGAGCCCTCTTAGCGGTGTATGATGAGGCATATGGATAGACCTTTTCTCAGAATCACGTTTTTAAATGTTTAAAATCAGATATATGGCATAATAAAGGAAGCCAGTTATGTTGAAATATGGTCAGAATATTCTTAAAAATACATTCTTATACTGAAGGTTAAGAATCCTTGATCTATATATTATCTACATTGTTGTTGTTTCTGACTCTTTGCGACACTGTGGGCCAAGCTGTCCTTGGAGTTTCCTTGGCTGTGTTATTGAAGTGATTTGCCATTTCCTTCTCCAGTAGATTGAGGCAAGCAGACTTGCTTGAGGGTCATACAGCTAGTAAATGTCTGAGGTTGAATTTGAACTCAGTTCTTCCTGACTCCAGGCCCAGCATGCTATCCACTGTAGCACCACCTGGCTATCTATACACTATGTTATGCAAGTTATTTCCTTTTTATTGCCATAACCATCATCCCAAGCCCTTTGCACCTTCCTTGTTACAGAAAAGAATAACAACACGCAGACACACACACACATACACACACACCAAGCACAATTAACCAAACGTTCAATCAAAGCCAGCTGAGACAGGACTCATTTTGGACAGTGTTGACCACACACTCTACACCTTATCTCTCTCCTTGAATATCTTTGTACCTGGTCTCCCTGACTCAGGTTGCTTTTCTCTCCATTTCTTCCAGCATACAGCTGCCATTTTGTTGTATTATGAGTCAGATTATGTCAGTTTTATAAATATATATATATGTATATATATATAGAGAGAGAGAGAGATCATTGATTACATATATATGTCACTGATATATATAAATATATATATATATATATATGTCACTGATATATATATATATATCAGTGACTCCCTGTTCCCTAGATTCAAATTAAATGCCTCAGTTTGAATAATTTTAGAGGGACTTTTTCTTTACTTCAAAAAACAGTTTATTAATTTTCAGCATCAAAACAGTTGCACTGTTGGTTCCCTTTTATCCAGATTGGCTCCCAAATAAACCACACTGAAGGAGAATACGTTTCAAGCCAGTAAGTTTCACAATGCAAAACTAACACAGACTGCACAGAAACCTCACCAAATTTTTTTAAAAAAAGAATTAAAAAAGTTTATCACACTGCCAACTCCTAGACTGAAGACAGAGAGTACTCACGGCTGGACAAGGGGTGGGGTGAGATTCCATGGGTGCTCCCTACCCTAGAAAAAACAAAGCTCCAAGCACAACATCTATAAATTAAAAACAAGTTTTGTACACAAGCTATTCAGGATTTCTCCAGCACCAAGTAATACAAAGCACAGTGAAATGGCTCTTTTAGAGACAGCAGCTTCATTCCCTGGAATTCATAAGAAGATGAAATTGACTTGGCTAATGAGTGTGTGTGTATATATGTATACACATATGTGTGCATACACACATGTATATTTTATATATGTATATAAATATATGTGTATATATACTTAAATATATGTATATTTTTCAAAGAAAGTAGAGTGGAGTTAGGAGTAGGCACTCCAACTTCTGAGGCACGTGATCCATTCTGTGAGTGGGAGAGGAAAGGGAAGACAATTTGATCTCAGAAAGGTCTTGTCTCTGTAATTTTCTTGGTTGCTAATGATGCAAGTGTAAAATAAAAGAGACACCCACGATTCCTTAAAACTGAAGACCTGAACAGCACCCATTTTTGACAAACTCCTCCTGAAATGACCCTTCTGGTTTGTATGGAACATTTGAAGTTTCCCATGGTGGAGTCTTTTCTTGGATATGTTTAGCTCTCAGTAAGACAGGCTAACACCTCATTCATTGTTCTATAAAGAAGGGACACTGTTTAGGCAGAAACATTTCCAATCCAGTAGGAAGAAAAGTGATTAGATGCAGCCTAGGAGCTGGGGAATTATCTGAAATGGTTTACAAATGGTTGCTATGACAACAACCAAAAAGGTAATTACAAAATATCTACATCCTACAACATGCTTTAAAGACATTATTGCTTTGTGCTCAGATTCCCTTAAATGCTGGTCCCCAAAGTAATCGGTTCCTAGGCCACCTGGGATCGCTAGGGGAGAGTTGCAGAGACAGCTTTGTGAAGTTGAAATGGGGAGTTGGGTCTAGGGGTGGGTGAGTAGGGAGAAGAATGCAGTCTTCAGGCTAAAGATGAGCCCTCAGATGAAAGGTTAGCTTTGGGCAGGCTGGCCTCCAGAGGAGTCGGGGTGAGTGGAAGGAACAGTGATAGGGTGGGGCTGGTGGAAGAGGTAGAGTCTGGTCCAGCATACTTGTGTGTAGAGGTGCTTCTCCTTAGTGCATTTCAGTTTCTCTTCCAAGTCATCAATTGTCTTTTCCAACTTGGCTCCGGGTCTCTCAGCAATTTTGCCAGGGGTCTCTGCTTTCTTGAGTTTATCAGTAAGAACTGTTATCTCCTTATATTTGTTTTGTTTCCATTAATTTTTTCTTCAGCAACATTCAGACACTTGAGGTTCTGTTCCATCAGTCTGATCTCCTTATACTTCTTCCTCCAATGGTCAAAGTGCCCCTCAATGATCACCAGCTTGGGGGACATCTCCTCACTTTCAGTCTGCTTCCTCCACAATGCACTTGGGCTCTTCCAGCTGGATTTCTTGTAGTTCTGACTTCTCTTCATTCTTCAGGGTCTGATTTTCAATCACATTCTCAGCTGCCTTCTCTGCCTCTTCTGGCTTCTACAGAGTGGTAGCCAGGTGCTCCTGAGCATGGTACAAGTCCTCCCCAATCAGCTGGATGTGACAAGGAAGTCACCTCAGCCTCAACCTATTCCCAGGCCAGCTTCTCCTTGTGCCCCTCCCACCAGAGGTGCTTGGCCCTCTCCTTAGCATCATTGGCCTGTTGCTGCAGAGCCTGAATCCTGCCCTTCACTGACTCACTCTTGATCCTGCTGACCTTGGTGCTCAGCCTGTTCCAGCTCCTTATCTGACTGTAGATTGCTCTGCTCAGAGCTGTGCTACTTCTCTCTGTTTGTCTTTTAAAGCCCTTCACAATCTAGTCCCAGCCTCCTTTTATACATTATTCCCCTCCACGTACATGCCTGTCTAGCTGGACTGGCCTTTCTGTTTTCCCACAGTGCTCCATCTCCCATCTTGGTGCCTTTGCAACTGACTGTCCTCTATATCTGGAATGCCTTCTTTCCTTACCTCTGCCTCTTTAGATCCCTAGTTAAGTGCCTTCAAGACTCAACCCAAGTCCTACCTTCTACACAATGGAGCCTTTCCTGAATGGTGTCATTCACAGTTCCTATTATGTATGTGCCTATATTTGTACATGCTTGGTTCCATCTCACTAGATTTCACCTCCACAATAGCAGCCACTGTTTGTTTCCCTTTTGCCTTTATATGGCCAGTACCTAGCATGGGGCCAGCTCATAGTGATTGTTGAATAAATGATTGTTGATTGATTGAGAGGAAGAAGTTATATTCTCATCTCACTTTTCTGGGTCTGAGGTGAGCATGAAACATTTATGAAAGCTTGTTGAATTCTATTTTCTGATAGTGAGTGCAGTCTGATTGGTGACATTTGTGGGGAAGAAGGGAATGAAATAGCTCTGTAGGTAGTCTCCTTGGAAGGTCCCCTTCTCATGAAAATTCTGAACTGCAAAGTAAAAATCTTCTGAAACTTTCCTACACCAATAGAGTTTGTGCTCCCCTCCAACTCACATGCCTGATTCAGGGAGACTGCCATCTGGTTCAGTTTAGTGTTTTTGTTTTTAAAAACAGCTTTCATAAATGATGGATATGTCGTATGTGAATTAAAATGCCATATTAATGTCTTCAACTACTCAGAAGAGCTGTCATGTGGAAGAGGGATCAGACTTTTTCCGCTTGGTCCCTGAGGGCAGAATGAGGAACAGTGGAGAGACAAAATTAAGGTGGGATGGCATTGTACACTTACCACCAATTCTGAAGGCTCTCCTTCCTCACTTGTGTGCCCAGGGAGCCTCTGGGCTAATGCATCATATCCTACAAGAATAGTAAGGACCCTAAATTCTTACACCTCCCTCAATTACTTTGAATTTACTATAGAAATAGATCAACAGAGAGAGAGAGTTGTATGGATAGATGGATACATGGATGGACAGATAGGCTCTCCTTATTTGCATCTGTATTTTTCTCCCAGGAGATTGTAAGAATATGAGCTCCTTAAGAGCAAGGGATAGTTTGATTTTTCTCTTTGTTCCCTCAATTCCTGGCACCATGCTTGCCATGCAGTAAGTGCTTGTTGAATTGAATTAACAGTCAGTGCTCTCCACTTGTGCAATGGACGCCCTTGTGAAGTTCCACTCACTGGATGTTTTCACTGAAAGATTGGGTCTGGCCATTGATTAGGTTTGGTAGAGTAGAGCTTTTCCTTTAGGTATGGCTTCTGAACTTCTTTTCAGACCTGAGATTCTGGATGAAATATGCCATAATTTCAAAGTCTCTAAAACTAACAAAGACCATGATTCACTCTGATATCATTCTGTCGTATTTATATGGATGACCCATAAATTCCATATTTTGACGCAAAATAACAAAATATGGGTTTTGTGAGGAAATAGTCAATGCTGGGATACTGCCGAGATCATAACAATGTACCCACAAATTTTGGCCAGTAGAGAAGACTTTCACACAGTCTTCCTCTTATGTTCCACTCTGGTTCTTTACCAGGGTTATTGCTGATGGAGTGTGCATTCAGTATTGTGAGATTTCTAAACTACTAAAGGGGTTAGAAAAATGCCTGTCATGGAACTTAGCTGCTACTATGGGAATACAACTGGGCAGGAGAAGCTGCCATTGCTGCCATGAAAATGGGGTCAGCTGGGAAAGGTGTGTGCTCCATTTTCACTGGCCTAGGTCCCTCTCAGAGGAACCTTAAAAAAATTCCCTCTGCTTTATTCATTTTGCCACCTGGATGCAAACAGTGACTTTGGCCCAACCATCCATGAAGTCAACAGTGCATTTTGGGAGGTGACTTCTACCTAATTATTTCTCAAGAGAGGTAGATAGCAGTTGGCATAGAAAATGATCAGTAAAGATGGCATTTTGTCGTTATATCTCTGGAATAATGACCTCATTATGGTGCAAAGAGACTTGTCAAAAGAATACAGCTTTCAAAACTGTCCCTTCACCATCAATGCTACAACTTCGATTTGTATTTTACTTTTGTCTCTATTGCTATTGGCCTTTTTGAAGCCTAACCTATCAGCCAGTGTGGCATATAACAATAAAAGAAGAAAGGACGTTCCCTTAATGACAAATCAGTTCTATGTTTCATATTCAAGGCAGTAAAATTTATGGAAGCACCAACAGGAAATGGTAGATATGAAAGGAAACTTCTCAAATATTCTGATGATTCTAATTTTAAAAGCTGCCATAAAATAGTGATGGATAATGAAAGCACGTCTCGTTAGATAAATGGTACTTTCAAGCTGTAGAGTGTGGTGGCCGTTTATTAGAGAGGCAGTAAGGATTTGTGTAGGGGTTCCACACTGGAGGGTGCTAATGAGGTCAACTCAGTACTCAAAAAGCAAACTGAGCAGTTGGGGGGGGTGTTCTTTTGAATCAAAAGCAAAATGTAGCTCTCTAGAGTTGCTGTCCCAAGGTTAAATGCCTGCCTCCATTGACTTGGAGTCTAGTGACCTAGGGGCTTCTAGAGGCATGTCTGCTTAGTTGAGAAATGTTGTGAATGAACCTGGGAATAACATACCCCACCCCATCCTCATCATATACTGAGTTTCTTTTGTTCAGACATCTGAATTCCCAGGGAGAAAATGTCCTCTTCTATGCTGACCTGCAACCCTTTTGCCAAGCAGTCTTAGAAAGTCATGTGAGAAAAGAGGGACTTGAAACCAGACCTTTCTGACTGTGAGGTAAACTTCCTATCTACTACATCCTGCTGTCTTTTATCTTGCCCCCTTCCACTTATTGCTCTGCATCAATTTTGGTTCCAGGACCCTTAACCTTTTGGGGAGTCTGGACTCCTTTGGCAGGCAATCTGATAAAGCCTACGGACATCTGTTCAGAATCACATTTTTGAGTTCATAAAAGAAAATACGTAAGATTACAAAGGAAACCAATTCTACTGAAATACAGATAATAAAGAAATCATGGACTTCCGGCTAAGAACTCATGACTTAGAGGTAAAAGGAGACCTTGGAGGCCACATAATCCTCATGCTTCTTTTTATAGGTGAGGAAATTGAAGACCAGAGAGAAGGTACCTTTTCCTATATCATGTATATGAGTAAGAAGTTGCACTGTGGGGGATTGAGCCCAGGTCCTCCGATCCCAAGGCTAGCTTACTTTTCATTGCTTAATATTAGTCTAAATGATTATGACCTCAGAGGTTAAACCATTACTTTTCCTGTTGTGGGGGCGGGGAAACAAACCAAAACCAAAAACCTAGTAGTGTGCAAAAGTTCACCCACCCCAATGGTGAGTAGAACAGGACAAGCCCTAGGCTCCATACTCAGAGGAAGTTTGCTGAACACTCCCCAAGTCGAAGACTGGGTTGGGGCAGAGGGTTTTCGGGTTCTAACAGGAAAAGCCCTCTCCTTTTGCCCTGAACCCAGGGCCTGCTCTTGAAGTGGGAAGCCATGAAGGTTGTTCAATGGCCCTAAGACCAATCTGTCTCCCCTTCTGATCTTGCCCTTCCTCACATGACTCTCTTAAGGTGTTATGGGCTGAAGTTCAATTCTACAAGCGTTTATTAATTTCCAAGTACTTTTTAGGATGGGCCTAGGTATTACACTGAGTGAACATGCTAGGCAGGCACATGAGACAGTACATATTACAAGGTAGCCCCCAGCCTTGAGGATCTGAGAGTCTGTTTAGGTATGGCAGTCTTGACATAGATCAAAGCAGAGGACCAAGTTTGAAATCATGGATGCTGGGTTCAAATCATGCCTCTGTTACTTGAGCAAATCCCTTAATAACTCTGGACCTCACTTTGAAGGATTGAAAAGTGTGCTTAGTCCTGATGTGCCAGATTAGAGAAATAAAAGCGAAACTCTTCCTCCCCTCAAGGAGCTTACATTTTAATAAGGGAATACAATGCATACAGGTCAGTAGTGTCCAGGGAAAGAGTTTTGGTTCACGGAGCCCTATGTGGTACAATCGGTTACCATGTCCTCACCAGCAGCAATGATTCATTGGGCAACAGCTAGAAAGGGATACGGCATACCAGTGTTCAGGGGAGATGGCAAGGAGAGGGCCCTTTCACCTCGACATGTATGATTCTTTGGTCCTAAAAACTATAATTTGATTGGGGGGGCAATAAGAGTGATGGTAAGGAAGAGACACCAAAATATAAATGTTAGATGTTAGGATACATTTATAACTTAGCTTCCGGTTGATTTGGTCCAGCCACTTAATTGGAGCCTTACAGGAAGAGCAGCAAGAGCACAAAGGAGAGGGATATTCTGGGATGTGAAGAGAGGGAGTCCAAAAATGTCTGGAATATTGAGATGCCTGAGGACTCAAGAGAGGCCCGAGGATGAAGGTGCACCGTGTGTGTGTGTGTGTGTGTGTGTGTGTGTGTGTGTGTGTATGTGTGTGTGTACAAAGGGGTTTGGGGGACTGGCACTGTAGAGAGCAGGATGAGTCCTGAATGACTGTTAAAGGGGTCCTGAAAGGGAGGATGTGGCAAGGCCAAGGCCAGGCTTCTAGTGAGGGGAGAATAGGAGTCCATCTTAAAGGTGAAGAGAAACTGCCTGGTTTCCCTACTCTATCAATAAAAAGAGAGCTCTTCTGAATGAGACTCTGGTTCCTGTCGTGAGCAGCACATCGGCTGGCATAAGTTTTCCTAGTTCCCCTGTCACGTTCCTCAGTGCCTTTTGGGCATGTATAGAATTAGTATGCTTCTGTAATCCAGGCACACTTTGCCAGCATTCTGCCAGTATTCATTCACTTGTGTTTTTCATCCATTCACTCTTTCAGAAAACTAGTCACACTCTTAAAGGCTCTTTGAGGCTTTCTTTTTAACCCGAGTAGCCCAGACTCTCAGACTTTGCAGGTGTGCTTTCTCTGGCAACAACTGGTACCATTAAGTGCCCTCACTGAATGACCCCCATTTGGGCTGCATTGTAAAGACATTCTCAAATCCCATTGTCCTATACTGCTGTGGTTATTTAATGGAACTCCCCCATACCAGGAAGAAATAGCATAGTAAGAACCGAGTCATGTCAAAGCCCCCTTTAATTGGCAGCTGTCAAGCATGTGCAGTGTGATGAACACGTTTTCCCTTATCCCGGCCACATTTCCAGTATGCAAACACCTCACCCTTCAGCCTGTGTTAGCTCTGCAGTGGTGGGGAGGAGAGGGAAAGCCATCATCAGTGTGAAGGAGATAGACAGGCAAGGATGGGGGCATCACACTTGCTGCTGTTGCTTAAGGTAGCAGAATAAAAGCAGGTATTGGGGTCTGGTTGACGCACAGCCCAATGTGGACCAGACACGTGCACTCCGGCAGTATTCTGCATTCAGGGGCCTGTGCCTGCTTTGGTGGAGGAAGTGCCTGTCTTGATGTGATCCCAGTGTCATCAAAGTATACATAAGATACACTCTGAGCCTTGAAGCTGGAAATGAAAGAAGTGGTTTTTAAATATCCAGGGATGATTTGTACAGACTAGTGATAGATGCTTGAAGTAATAGAAATATTATTTCCTTTTTTCCAGATTCTGAAAGTAAGATTTCCATGAAAATGATGATCTATCGTATGAAATAGATTGTCTCAAAATAGGTTTTCTCTTTCAATAATCATGACAGGTTTCTAGAGCACTTCAAGATTGGTGAAGTGTTTTATACATACATACATACATATATATATAGTTTCATTTCAGCCTCAGAACAACTGGTGGGAGGAAAACCAAGACACAGAGAAGTTAAGTCACTTGCTCAAGGTCATACAGCAAGTAGATTTCTGAGGCAGGATTTGAACTCAGGTCTTCCTGCCTATAGACCTAGAGCTGTGTCTCCTACACCACCTTGCTCCTTTTATCTACATAATTTCTGAACAAATTGCAGCCTTTAGATAATGTCCACTTCTTTTCTTCCAAATGGAATTATTCTCTTTCATTTTTCTGTATGTAAGCATAAAAGAAATACATATAAGTGCATCCTTTTCCAATTTTTGACCCTTCAAAGAATTCTGGGAACTGTTTCAGAAAAGAAAAAAAATGGGGCTCAGTGGAAGGGGCAGAGAAACATGGTAATAGCCATGTAAGCTCCTTTTCTTCTTTTCGATTCACTTTCGTCTTGTATCCAGTGAGAATGAATGAATGAATGAGTGAATGAGAAAGCATTTATTAAACCATTTCTCAGTGACATACATTGTGCCAAGTGGTAAGGCTACAAATACAAAGGGGTTGACAAGTACTTCTTAGTCTCATAAGGGGAAATACCACATTTTGAGTACAAGTAGCCAAGAAAGTGATGATCCAGGATTGATCTGTGTGTGTTTGTCCTTCGTTATCAAAGAAGACCACACCATCAGAGAAGTGGTGACATGACTTGCACTTAATTTTTTTTTGAGTGAGGGAGGTCACCAGTCTCACTTCTCCAGAGCCATCTGAATCCAGTGACCAGATATTCATCAGGATGACTGGAGATGATCCAGGATGAGGCAGTTGGGGTTAAGTGACTTGCCAAAGGTCACACAGCTAGTGAGGGTCAAGTGTCTAAGGTGAGATTTGAACTCAGGTCCTCC
>CM053775.1:11397931-11413904 GCA_028658325.1 Potorous gilbertii
ATGATTCTGAAATGAGCTGTTTTATTGTACTGACTTGTCTATTCCATCAGAGTCATTGACTTGACTATGCCTAATGGGACAAACAAAATATACTTTGTTTGACCCTGTTCCCTTTCGATTGCCTTCCTGGTGCAGACTGAAGTGGGCTGATATCTTTAACCCAATGGTGACCTGGGCATCTTAGTAATAATTGCCAATAGAAAGGAAATTTTCAATAATAATTATTTATTAGGATCGTACTATGTGCCCAACACTGGCTTTTTTGAGTGATAGAGAGTTAGAATATTGAATGGAGATTGGCAATTCAGAGTTGTGTGCTGTGGGGATGGGGTAGGTGAGAAAGGGGGGAGAAGGGAAGATGAGGAAGGGAAGGGGGAAGACAGTGTTGTATAGTAGGAAGAGCCCTGAATGTTAGGAGTCTGGAGATGAATGCCAATCTGTGCTCTACCAGTAACTATCCATGTGGCCTCAGCCAAGCTTTTTTATCTTCCCTTGACCTGACGTTGCTCATGGGTAAAATTCTAAAGCTGGGCTAGTTTACGTTCAAGGTGACTAGAGCCCTAACTACATCAAACTAGCCCCAAGTATACCTAGCACCAAATTCAGTTAAGGTATCTGTATGGCTGTACAAATTGCAGTCTGACCATGGCTGCAGTGCTGGGAAGGGGTTGCTTGACTCTCAGAGAAACTTGTCCTCATCTCTTCCAGTGCTAGGTAAAATGGGTTTCAGGAGAAGGATGCCATGATAATGAGACCTTGGAGTAGCAGCTGGAGGTAGTTGTTCTATGACATGGCCAAGAATTGTACCAAGATGCCCCCTCAAAAAATGTTGGTACCTCCTTTTTTTCTAGATATAGTACTGAAAGCAACTTTTAGCTTACGACTTCAGGCGACTTATTTCTATTGGTAATTATCTGTATCTGCTTTGCTCCTTCCCTTCTCTCAAGCATGGTTCTTTTAATGATCTGTCTCATTCTCTTACCCTCTTAACTTTTTCTTGTCTTCTTCTCAACCCTTAGAGATATTTCAAAGGGTATGCCTAGCAGCCATAAGTAGCTAAGGAAATCTGCCACACTGTAGTCTTTCCATTGGTCATAAGATTACAATTTTAATAACTAGTAAATCGATCATCTCAGAAGTCTTCCCTAGGAAAATCAGTTAATCTAATTTTATCATTAAGGTTTCTTAATAACTGGAATGCCTATGGAATGATACAAGCATTAGAATCATCTTAACAAGACAACTGGATTAACCATTGAGTAGCCCAGTGGTTTATCAATTGGGCATTCATTGTGCAAGTAGAATATAGTGACTTTCATTCAGCAAGTGTAGTTCCTTGGGGTACTCCCCAGGTCACACAGTGGGTACCCTCAAACAAGGCTAGCTTCAGGGTACTCGGTTGGTATGCATCCACTCAAAACCCGCAGATTAGATTTTCTTGTCAGCCTGAGGACACAATTAGTTCAAAGTAAAGGCTTTCAGTTAACAGTATAGTTGAAAAAGAGGTACTAATAAAATATTTCCATTCTAAATATGGGTGTACTCTCCCACAAATATACCATCCGTTGGAAGAATAGTCACAAATATGGAGTGTGTATGAAGAGATAGATATACATAAAGAGAACTTGTAGTTCTCCCCATGTCTGAAAGGCGGGCCCTTCTCACTTCTTCCTTCAGGACTCAGCTTAAATCCCACCCTCTGCAGGAGACCTTTCCCAGATTTTCCTACTCCTAGCGCCTTCCCCTTGAGATTACTTTGTATTTCCACTCTAGTTTTGTCATATGTATGTAGTTGTTTGAACATCATCTCCCTCATTAGACTTTGAATGTTCCTTGAGGGAAAGACCTTGTCTTTGTCTCTATCCCACTGCTTGGCATGGTGCCAGATATATCATTAGCACTAAGTAAATACTTGTGGTCTGACTGTTGATTCTTGCTTTATGCTGGTCTCACACTACTGGACAGGACTGTTTCCAAATTCTAACTTCTATAAGAATATTCAGTTGATTCATTGCTACTTTTCCACTTAATAAAGAGGGGGTGTGCTTTTCCCTTAATACCCAGAGGCTTTCAGCTATAACTCTTTTAGAAGGGAAGAGTCTTCATACTCTTAGTTATTTGACTAAGGAGAAACCTTAGTATTTTTTTCTCTCATAAGGAGGGTTGATTCTCAGAGACCTGACAATGAAAGGCATTTTCCTCTCCAAAAGAAGATTCATCATCCCAGGCACCAAGGTCTTTGGAATACAGAATAACCACAGCTAGCTAGTGCCCAGAGACTTAAATCTATTTTTGCATCTCCATTTCCCATTCACTAAGAGAAGTCTTTGTCAGAAATGTCTCCCCAACTTAGGATTAGAAATTTATTGTGACTCTCTGCTTAGTGTTGTCTTGCTAAACTGTACGTGGTCCCCATCAGTGTAACCCTTCTGCCAACTGCTGAAGGCCAAGTCATTATGTACACTTAACAAGAAGCTGCCCTATGCAAGCACTTACTAAAAAGCCATTGTACACCCTAGCCTTGTGTTAGATGATATAGGAGATATAGACTCAGAGGAACTAGACATGGAGAGTGAAGGCACTGGAAAAGACAACGGAGGATTAGGTGCCATGAGTAGTGCAGATATGTTGGCAGAAATCAGCAGAGAACACAGAGGGCTCAAATATTGGGAAAGAACTCACTGAGAATAGGTGGAACTAGACCTAGGGTTGAGTTGGTATAGGGCTGGGCTAGATGGAAGACAAGGGTTTCCAAACAGGGAGGCTAGTATTGACCTTACATGTAGCTATATTATATGACTACCTGTGTGATAAGGTTTTAGATCATTGATACTACCCCATTCTCCCCCCACAACAGTTCATTGAATAATAACTCAAGTTCTACTACTAACAACTGTCCTTGTAGCTTAAAGGCTGTTGTCCCGTTAATAGAGGCTTTGAATTTTTTAGTTGTTTCCAGTAGCCTTGTGAATAGAGTGCTGGATTTGATTTCAGGAAAATGTGGGTTCACATCACTCTTTTGGCAACCAGTAGCAGTGTGTCCTTATTTACATCACCTAACAACTCTTTGTGACTTGAGCAAATGGCCTGGGATTGATCTATTAAATCATTGATAGGTTTTGATCTCTGTGGATCGTTTCCATCCTAGGAGTTCCCTCTGCTAACAAAAATTACAGATTCTTCCTGCTTTGATAGAAGGGAAAGGAGAAGGACCAGGAAGGTGCTGGTGATCTAAAAGAGGTTAAAAAAAAGCAAGAGAAATAAGAAGCTCCAAAGAATGTGCTTCTTGATTGAGCTGTGGGCTGGTCTTGGGGTATCCCCAGAATGAGAGATTTTGGAAGGACAAAAATGTTGCTTCCTTTCATGGTACCCTCCTGTTGTGACTGAGTGCTAGATAGAGTCCTAACAGCAGGTGCCATAGCTCCTAAATCTCTCCATGCCCCAAATCCTCCAGATGCCAATTGATGAACTCAAATGGAAGGCAAACAGGAAACCCTGAAGAAGTTGAGTTGATAGATTTCATGTGAATAATTGATGTCTCTTGAATTACTACCTGGTTCTCAGTATATGTCCTTCCTTAACCTGCCAGCGATATCAGAATCAGTAGCATACCTTGAAATGTATAGAATTCTGTATTGTGGAGGAAAAATCTCTACATAGTGAGCATTGAATATTTTATATGGAGACCATTTACTTAGACAATATCAAATCCAAATTTGGTAGGGTAAATTGAAATGGATTAGAGATCTACTAAAGAGATAAAGCTTTGAGATATCAGTGTATAATTATTTATAACCTACTTTTCTTGAGTAATGTCTTTCCTGCAGTAATGGACATACCATGTATTGCATGTGTCAAATTGAATCACTTTTTAAAATTCTCAAAAAATTTAAAATCAGAGGAACCTTTCACTCTAATATATGTTATAATGTATTTTCAATAATAGAATATCTCATTATGACATCTGCTGATGCCATAACCTGAATTTAACAAGGTGCATCTAGGAAGCTTTTCTTCGAATATGAATTAGTTATGCCTTGAAACTAATTTATTAGTTATAGCATTATTAAAAGATTCTTTTTCTATGTATAGTTTGTGTTTATTTGGAGACACAAAGCCTCTTGAACTATTAGAATGAACCAGGCTATTTTACGTACATTCTAAAGGAAGAAAAGCAGTGTGGAATGGTAGTTGGAGGGTTTACTTTAGAGTCACCAAAACCAGACTGCCTCTGTCCCCTATTAACTGAAAATAGGCACATGATTTAACCCTTCAGTGTCCCAGGTGATTCTTTAAGACTATAGTAACACAAAAATTTTCAACCTGCATTGGTGGAGGGAGTTTCCGCACTGGAATATCACAGTGTGAGTCACCGATCTGAACAACCACCACCCCCTCTACTACCACTAGTAGCAACGAATCGGAACTAAAGCATGTCATGGTCATTAACTTTTTAATATTTCCTGAGATAATTATGATTGTATTTGATATTTCACCTGGATCTGTATACTCTACTAACTTGGATTTCATCTCTTGGACTTTGTATTCTGTTGTTGCTGCTGATTCATCATCATCACCTTCATCATCATCACCATAACTACTGTTATAGATTTAAGGTTCACAAAGCTCGTTACAAATATCTCATTTGATTTTCATGACAACCCAGAGCAGTAAGTTCTATCATTACCCTCATTTACAGGTGAGGAAACTGAGGCAGAGAGAGGGGAAGTGACTTGCCCAGTGTTATATAGCTCGTAAATGTCTGAGATGACTCTTTTCATCTGACCCTTCAACAGTTCTGAAATTAACTAATTAATTAGTTATTGTCTAGCCACCTTCTCTTCATCTCATAGATAAATCTAGCAGGACAGCCTAGGTTAGATACTTTGCTAAAATAAAGGACAACTAGATTTTGAGAATTTACCTGGTGCACAAGTCTAGTAATGCTGGTACCAAAGGAAATGAGGCTTCTCTGGTATAACCAGTTCTTGATTTCTTGATGAATCCATGCTGGCTCTTTCTGATCCCCAAATAATTTTCCTTCTTTAATTTTTAATGAGCTAGAAAATCATCAAACATGAATATTTTCATATAAAAAAGACAGAAATAGAGGATTGCATATGAAACCATGAATTTATCCCACACAGCTTGTGTGTGTGTGTGTGTGTGCGTGTATAAAATAGGGATTGGAGCATGGCCAGATCACTTATGATGGAGGTGCTCTGCTTCTCTGAATTCCCCTACTGTATGGGTGGGAGAAGTCTTCAGTTTTACAAGTAGCTGGAATAGGTTACATTTTTAAAACTGACAGCCTGGGACAATCTCTTTCTTTTCTGCTGTGTCTCAAGGGTGAAGATCATTAACAGGTCATCCAGAGTGTGGGTGTCATGAACTGAACCCTTGAGTGAGGAAAGGCTTCCTTCCCCTGGTCTCCTTTTTACCCCTTGTCTTTGAGATATGGGCCTAGGGTTTCTGTTTTACTTCTCTGGTATTTGTCCTTCTTGGTTTTAGGTGCTAGTGGCAATCCTTAAAGGACCTGTAGACTCAGTTACATCTAGTCTCAGATCTTTACTAGCTGTATATATATCTATAAAGCTATTGTATATTATACATGCAATATATACCATTGTATATTATGTTATTCAGTCATATCAGTTGTCTCCAACTCTTTGTGACTCCATTTGGGATTTTCCTGGCAAAGACACTGGAGTGGTCTGTCATTTCCTTCTCCATCTCATTTTATAGATGAGGGAACTGAGGCAAGCAGGGTCCAGTGACTTGCCCAGGGCAGCACATCAGTAAGGCCAGATTTGAATTCAGGAATATGAGTCTTCCTGACTTAAGGCCTAGCTGTCTTTCCACTGCATGCCATATATGTTTTTGTATATGGGTAGATATATGTGTGCATCTCTTCTTTGTTAGGGGAATTTCATCCATGGTCAGCACCTGAACTTGAAGATCCCTCCAAGGGCAGTGGAAAGGTGTGGTGGACATGAGAAGCCTGTAGTATATTATAAATATCCAGTTCTAGAAGAGAAATATTCAGGATGCATCATCAAAGAAATGTATGATAAAAATAAAGGATAGACTAGTGTTCCGTGGCAAGTGGAGAAGATAACTGATCCTTGTACTGTCAAGGGAAATTGAGGAAGGCCTCCAATATGTTGAGTAGACCCCCCTATCACAAATGCATGAGAGTATGGGAGTATCAAATTTGAAAACATCAAGCACAATATTCAGAGGTATTTTTCATTTCCTCTTTTCCTTTTTTAATGATTCCTGGCTGTAAAGGAGAGCCAGCATACACATACCTCAGCATCGCACACTTACATCACCCTTCAATTTTAAATAATAGAAAATGGTCCTTTGAGGGGAAAAAAACAGAATTGCTAATGTGATAGAGCTCCTCCACTTGGTCCTACTTCTAAGAGAATTGTAAAAACTGGAGTGTTTTGGAGCTTCAAGGGGTCTGAGAAAGTATGGAGCCCACCTTCCTCATTTTATAGACGAGGAAACAGAAGTCCAGAGTGGAAAAAGCCATGGTTTTGAGGTTGTGACAAATCAGAGTTGGTGCCTGGACAAGAATCAGTCAGTAATTACTTTTAAGTGGGATTATTTGTTCCCATTGAAGTTGATCCTCTCCTTTGTTCCCATGATTCTCCTCTTCCTCCTCCCCAACCCCCCCACTGCCATCTGTCCCTTGTTGGCCTGGCATTTATCTTATTGGCATGAGATCAGCGAGTACAGACAAATGCTAGGAGCTTTCACTCTGTCACTGTCCAGGTCATTTATCAACATGCAAAGTGAGCAGTTTCAGCACGGATCCCCATGGGATGCTACTTTTTACATTTTCCCTAGGTGGTAGGGAAATCTTGTCCTCTGATCCCCCCACCACTGAGAAGCAGTTGCTTAGCAAAACCTCCTTATGACCCCTGGTGGCCTGCCTTTTTGCTATTTGTATGCTTTCATCCTTTTGGCTTAAGTATAAGGTCCTCAGCCAGACATAGTGGTGCCCTAATCACCCCCTGTGTAGTGCTAGCTCTGGTTGAGGGGCTGAATGCATACATGGATGCTACTCAAGAGAGTTCTTAGAGCCAGATGCAAAAATTAGAGAGGGACAGAGACACTCCATACATGGGTTACCACAAAGACACAATTGAGAAAATGTGTTTAAAATAACTGAAAAGGCCTACTGTGTGTCCAGCACTGGGCTAAGCATTCAGGGTACAAAGAAGAAAGTAGACACAGTCCCTGCCCTGAAGGAGTTTATGTCTCACATCACCAGCCATTTCCCTCCGGCTCTCCCATAGATATCTCAAGTTCCTGGTCCTCTGCCAACCCAATCTTCTTTTTCATGAGGTAACCCTGATCCTTCACATCACTCAGGTTTACTAACTGGGAGCCATCCTTGACCTTCCCCCTCAGTTTCTAAGTCTCATCAGTTTGATCTCCAGAGTATCTCTCACATCTGTTCCCTTTCTTCACTCAAATGGACATCACCCTAGTTCAAGTTCTCATAACTTCTCACCTGGATTTGTAAACAATATTTCCTTCATTCTTTTGTTTTCACATCACATTCTTTCCTGAATATGTCCTTCCCCTACCCTTCCCAGTTGTAACAGATTCAAGGAAGATTAAGAAAGCAATTTAGCCAAATCATCCAACGCATCCACCTAACTGAAGGTATTCTGTGCCCATAGACCCATAAGACTCCGCTCTCCTCCAAGTCATTGTAGTTACACAGAGCTCAGTATATTTTCATTTTCTTTCTCTTTGCACTGTTATAGTCATTGGATGTTGTTTTCTTGCCTTTCCTTCTTTCTGCCTCAGTTAAGGTCAATGGCTTGTGTTTGTCTCAATTCTTTATTTTAATCATTTCTTATGGTACAATGACTTTCCATTACATTCATGTACCATAATTTGCTTAGCCATTCTGTAATGAATGGACATACGCTTTCTTTTCAGTTCTTTGGGACTACAAAAAAGAGCTGTTTTTAATCTCCTTACAGTATGTGTTGAGTACTGGAATCTGAGAGTCAAAGAGGATGGGCATTTCGGTCACTTTTTGTTTTTTAGCGCAATTCAGAATTCCTTTCTGTAATCGTTGTGACCATCTTTTCCACAAGCTTTCCATCACTGATTATTTCCATCTTTTGCTGTCTTTGTTGGGCATGAGATAAAATCTCAGAGTTGTTTTGCTGTAGAGTTCTCTTATTAGTCCTTTGGAGAAACTTTTCCTCTGTCCTCACAGAGTTTGCAATTCTGTGTGGATCTATTGCAATCCAAAATATGCTGGGGGTGGAGGGGCGTGTGCCAAGGCTTCTACTTAGGTCCAAAAGTCAACTTCACAAGTATAAGACTTGGGAGAGCTGCCATGGATCCATGGATTCAAAGCTCTTTGGAAGAATGATATAATAAGTGTTGCTTATATAGCATTTTAACGTTTGCAAAGCCATTTGCAAACATTACCTCATTTGATCCTGCCAAGTAGGAATATAATTATCTGTTTTCCAGATGAGGATACTTGGGTTCAGAAAGGTTGAGTTACTTGTCCTAGATCACACAGCTCAGTAAGTATGGAAGATGGGATTCTAACCTAGATTTTCCTGACTCTAGGTCCAGTATTCACTGCATTATGACATGCTTCCTAAAGGCCTGGGAGCTTGAATGGACCGCATACTCAGTCGGAGTCAGTCATTTGATATGGTAGCCAAAAATGCTAAAGCTATCTTAGGTTCAACATGTTTAAAAAAGAACTCATTATTTCCACCCTGGAAACCCCACTCCCTTTCAGAACATGCTCTGTTGAAAGCATCTCCACTTTTCTATTCACTCACATTCACAGTCTTGGCATTATCCCTGACTGTTCTCTCTCCCTCGCCCCACATATCCACTTGCCAGATTTTGCTGTGCCTGCCTCCACAGCATCTCTCACGTACATCCTTCTCTCAGTTACTACCTTAATTGAGGCCTTCAGTTCCTCCAACTTTATTTAGTCTCTCTGCCTCAAGTCACTCCCTAATCTGTTCCATCCATATAGCAACCTAGGGCACAGGTGGAACCATGTCACTCAACATATTCCAAGGGCTCCCTACTGCCTTCAGACTTGAATATAAATTCCTCTGTTTGACTTTGGAGGGCCTTTCCAACCTAATCTATCTTTCCAACCTTTTTTATCCCTCCTTCTAGATTCTTTCATGAAGCCCCACTGACCTACTTTCTGTTTCTCCAACATGACACACCATCACATCTCTGAGCCACCTTACTGCCTATCCCCCATGCCCAAAGTCCTCTCTTTCCTCATCTCCAACTTAGAATACTTGGGTTCCTTCAAGACTCATCTCAAATCCCCTCTTGTATAAGCGCATATATTATGTATATGTGTATGTATGTATACACACACATACACACACAGAGTCTTCTCCCCTAAATGAATTTAAACTCCTTGAATGCAGGTACTTTATGTTTGTCTTTGTATCTTCAATGCTTGGCACAGTGACTGACATACAGAAGTGAGTAACCAAATGTTTGTTACCTGGTAAATAGGCTGCACTAAAGGAGGCACAACGAGTAGAACTAGAGGATTCATCATTGCTCTCTACTCTGCTGTGGACAAACCAAATCCAGAGTATTGCATTTCATTTGGGTGCCCCATATGAAGAATGGCATAGCAAAGTTAAAGTGAATCTAGAGGAGGAGGGCCAGGATGGTGACAGGACCGTATTACAGGAGCATCTGTGGAAGGAATTGCCAAAATTTGGCCCAGAGAAGGGCGAACAGTGGGAGAAATGCTGGTTATTTGCAGGGTGTTTGCTTGGAAAAGTGATGAGTTTTGTTTGGCCTGACCCCAGAGGAGGGAGCAAACAGTGGACCTTGCCAAGATGGAGTTCAGCTCTGTATAAGAAAGAGCTACTGAGTGAGAGCCATCCAGAAGTGAAGTGATGGTGGAGTTTCTTCAAGAGGAAGCTGGGAGACCACTTGTCAAGAGGTCTTTAAGTCAGGTGCTGATTAGACTAGTTCACCTTGGAGGTCTTTTGCAGCTCAGTCATTCTGTGATGGTGAAAATATACCTTTTAGCCAGGATCCGTGCATTCAAACAGCCACTGACTTGAACACAAGCCAGGAGGAATTGGCTGGATATTATTGGAAAGGCGTGCTTGGGGCCAGTTCATTTCTCTGGAAGACCAACAATTCCATTTCACCATGCCTCCAGTTTAAAATCACTGATGCTTGAAGAAAGGCCCCGTCCTCTTGGCCCTAGTAGCCATTGTTTACCTTAGACTATACTGACCTGTCAGCCTGAAGGTTGATCTTCTCTGGGAATATTACTTTATCCTGTCATTCTCAAATCCTTCCTTTGACACTCAATCATCAATAGGGCGCAAAGTGTATACTCCAAGCAAGTCATCTTGCTCCAAAGAAGTCACGTTATGCTTGGAGAATAGTAGGCACCAGATACAAAATCTTACTCAATGGAAATATCGACTGCAGCTTGTAGAGGTAGGAGAATATTGGAACTTCTCCAGTGTGCAACCCCACCTTTCTACTGGTTGACTAGTAACAAGCCTTTAAAAACTGCAGCTTTCTTGAGCAGACTTTGAGAAAGAAGGGCTTAAATGAGAGTTCCAAAGTAGATGATTCTATATTGAGAGGTTTTCATCATTCTTTCTGATAAAGTTTTGGTTCAGATTGTTAAAAAAGATTCGTTTTTTTCTGATCTCAGTACTTTCCTGATAGACCTTTTCCACTACCCTACAACAGAACTCTCCCGTGAATCAAAGGAAAATTGATCTGCATGTCCATATCTCCCACATTTTGCATCCATAGTCCTGACTTCTGCATTCTGTTTTTGCCATTGTGTTTATTCTGATATTATTTATGTTGTAGCAGTATTCAATTTACGGCTGCCACTACTTCTACTCCTACCACCACCACACCACCATCACCCCCACTACCATGCATTTTTATTGAACATACTATGTGCCAGGCATTGTGCTAAACACTACAAATATCTTGTTTGATTCTAACAGCAACTCTTGGAGGTACTGTGATTACCCCATTTTACAGTTGAGAAAACTGAGGCAAAATGAGGCCAAGTAAATTGCCCAGGGTCACACTGCTTAGTAAGTATGTGAGGCCAGATCTGATCTGAGGCCTTTCTGACTTCAGGTCTAGTTATTTTTGACCACCTAGCTCCCTCTTCCATTATACCCAAATACTCTTTGATTTGTGATTTCCCTCCATGATTTAGCCAGTCAGCAAGCATTTATTAAGCCCTTTGTCTGTGCCAGACTTGCTTTGATTTTTACCCTTGTTGCAATAGAGCAGTGGAGCATACTGCCCATCTGCCTGTCATCGCTCCATGTTGCTGTATGACCACTCCATAAACCTAACTCTTTCCTTGCACTCCCTTATACAGCATTTTCCTGTTCTGCAGACTTCCTTGATGGCTCTTTGTTGTTCTCTGCTCATGTTTACCTTGCACCTCTTTATTTTCTTCAGTGTATTATTCACTTTTTCTTTTTAAAAATATTTTCTTTTTATTAATTTATTTTAAACTTAAATACTAAACCTTAAATATATAGTAAATAAAAAAAGATATTATAAACTTAAAGACTGAAACTAAAATACAAATTAAGAAAAGGGGGAAAAAAAAGCATTGCTGTATGCACAGTAGAAGGTAAGAGAGGATTCGAAATACACAGCAATACATTTCCATTTCAAGAACGTCTATATAATACTACACATTATGTTCAGAACTATCCAGCTTTTCTATGCTTCCTTGTAAGTTTTCTTTGGTTCTCTGCTGTGTGCTTTTTACTTTGTCCTTTTCCCTCCTTCCTGCCAAGGCTATAATTAAGTGTGGATACACACACACACACACACACACACACAAACCTATATACCTACATGCATTCACTTACATACATATAAATTATACTTTGATATCTATATTCATACTCATATATAGACATATATTCATATGCATCTATGTAAGACTCTACTATGTTTATTTCTCTTCTGTTTCTCTGAGGGTGGTTAACGTCTTCTTTCATAGATCCAAGTCTTTCCATATTTTTCTAAGTCCACCAACTCATTGTTTCCTATACCATAGCAATATTCCAATCTTATACTGTCTAGTGATTTTAAATAGTCTAAAAAATATAGTTTTAGACACATAGTATATATTTTCCCTATTTTCTCTTTTAATTGAATTTATTTTAGCTTTAACTTTCTTTGCAATCATGATTAATATCCCTTTTTCCCTAATAAATTCTACTCCTGATATTTATTTTATGTTTGTGTGTGTCTCTTGTTTACTATCCCCCTTGACTCCTCCACTTCTACCTACTACCTTGCTCTTCTATTACTTAACCTCCCCTCTCCACCTAACGATCCCTCCCTTTTGCTCTCCCCTCACCTCCATCCTTTCTGCTTACCCTCTTGTTTCTATTTGAAGTCAATTGCATTCCATGCCTTGCTGTCATATAACAACACGGTTAAGGTGTCAGATTGAATAGATGATCATGGGAAGCTTAGGGTCAGGAAAAGTGCTTTGGTACTCACCACAATCAATGCATCCTGCTCTCTTCCTCTCATTCATCTCTGGACCTAAGTTACTGCCCTTCTCACATGGATGTACTGATGGACATGCTCTATAGCATGTTTATCCAAATAAATGTTGAAATATGATCAGTAGATACTCTTCATCTGCTTGGTGTTGCTCCTGTGTTCCAGATCCCATGATAGATGCAGAAATGAAGCATGTCCCAAAGAAGCTTATCTGCTTTTAGGAGTAAAAATAGGTACATCTATGGGTGAATAGGGATTTAAGGGCTGATGTCATCTCAGACTTGGTAGTTCCACTGGGAAGACTTCCCTGTCAATCTGGAGCACACATGAAAACTCCTGTGATGTTTGACCCAGGATGCAGTGGGAGACCTTGGCCTTTTTAGGCGGGTTTTTTCAGGTACTTGTTTAGAGGGAGATAACAGCCATTGAGTGAATAGGCCTGTTTAAGAAGTAGTCAGGGAATGGCCCTTTTAATGATTAAGAGAAAAAAAATAACTAAATCAAGCTGGGAGGTAAAGTGAAATTGTTGCTATTGATAAACACTCTAAGTCAGCCATTAAGTGGAACTTGGGCAGGGATCTATTCTTGCTGAACCATTGGGCTTCAAAGTGTACTGGTTGTAAGGGAAGGAAGAATGGATGGAAGGTTGGAAGGAAGGACATCTAGTCAATATACCTCAAAGGAAGAGGAGAGAGGGACAGAAAGGAGAAGATGAGCTGGGTTACCAAGCTAGCTGGGTCCTCAGTCAGGCAGCTTGGTCTACTCACAGGTTGCATTCATTCTTCTCTTTCGAAAAAGACCATGACATCAGAGAAATGATGACATGACTTCCACTTCCCTTTGTTTTGAGTGAGAGAGAGCTGTGCAAGCGGACATATGGGAACACATGAACAGATGGGGACACTTGGACAGACAGATGGGGACACAGACACAGGTGGGGGTACATGGAGATACAAAGGGAGACATACAGACAGATGGGGAAACATGGAGAGATAGGGGACATACGGAAAGATGAGGACCCATGAATAGACAAATGGGGACACAAGGACTGACAGGAGACACTTGGACAGATAAGGACTTATGAACAGACAGATGGGGACACATGGACAGGCAAATGGGGACACATGGACAGATGGGGAACATGGACAGGTGGGGACACACAGACAGATAGGGGACACATGGACAGATAAGGACATAGGGAAAAAAGATGGGGACACAAATACAGGTGGGCAAAGCATGTGCTTTCCCTCACAGTGCCCAGAAGGAGCAGAGGATGTGGCACAGGGAAGGGCATTATAGTTACATTATATCATATGATATGATGCATTATAATATATAGGGCATTATAGGTACATTATATCATATGATATGATGCATTATATCATATAATTTACATTATATAGTATTGTAGTTACATTATGTTGTGTGATAAGTTAGATTATGTCATATGATAAGCGCACTGGAGAAGAGATCAAAGTGTTATGTGAGGCCCAAGGGGGTAGGGTCTTATCAATGCCCTTAATGGAGTAACCCATTTCAAGATGTCTTCCTGGATGATGGAACAAAAGACAAAGAAGGATGTCGTAGCCTTAGCATTCCTCTATGCTCTTCTAATATCGACCATGTTCTTCTTGCAGTTCAATTAAAAAAAATAAATTGTCTTTATCTTTTCAACTAAAAAAGCACCTCTGACCAGGAAAAACTGGAGGGCATTTCTAATCATTCATTTCCCTCTAAGAATATTTTTTGATGTTAAGAAAACACAACCGACATCCCTATGGAAAGTCTGTCCTTCCAGGAAACAAATTCTGCCCACAGCTAAACACATATATAGCAGATGTTTGAATGCAAGATTTTTGATGACATCCCAGAGCAAAAAAAAAGTCACAGGTTTTCCTGAATGTGTTAATTATAGTCAACTTTTTGGTAGTTCATATTTATTGTACATATTCTTCTGATTGATTTGTTCTCTGAAGGTGTGTGTACGTTCATCCGAGCATAGAGTGCTTTGGAAATGCTGATACTTCCATTTCATGGTGATCCAGAGAGTATTGCCTCCAAGTTGTCAAAATTTGAAATCATTCATTTTATTCATCCACATTCTTTATTTTATCCACTTAACAATATTTGATCAAGCAAAATTCTTCAAGACAACTTGTTTCATTGAGATAGACGCTGGGAATATGTGGTGAACGGTAGCATATTTCCTACAAATTTAATGATTAAAAATGCAAAACTTGTTTTTTCCTTCACCGAGTTGACAGTTGTGACAAAGCTCTGAGAGGAATTTCACCTCTCTGCCCCCTTTGTTAGAGTGCAATGCACTTAGCTCATTTACCTATGTTCATAAGTGCATGTTCATATGCATATGCTCAATGGTCAATGCACCTTGTCAAAGGAAATTCCCTTTAAGATAAAATCCCCTCCTTTGGAGCAATTTCCTCATTATCCTGATTTTTTTTCAGACATAATCATTTACTCAAAGTTAATTCACAAAAGTTTATTTAAACTTAATGTCAAATCCTCCTTGAGGACAACCAGATGTTAGTAATTCCTTTTTTTTCTGTTCTGGGGACAGCTTGGAAGCATCCCATGTATTGGCCATTTCATTTAAAGGAACTGAGGCCTCTATTTGTGTATATAACTATTCACACAGTTACAGGATTTGAGGAGTGGGAAGGAATTTCTGAGGCCTTGAGTTTTCCCTATACCTGACCAAAAATCCTTTCTGTATTATACAATAAGGTTATTTTATCTGGCTTCTGTTTTAGGAACTCAACTGAGAGGAAACTCGTCACGTTCTAAGGCAGTCCATTTAACTTTAGGACAGGTCTCTGGATCAGGAAGAGTTCTCAATAGAATTGAAACCTGAAGAGAAGCAGAACTTAGATTGTAAGGAGGAAAACAGCTAAAGCTAACGATAATCACAGAAACCTTAAAGCATTTTAAAGTCAGCTTCTCTCATATTGTCAAGGTTTGCACTGCAGATGAGATCATTTTTTACAGCAGAGAAAAGTGAGATGTGTTAAGCATCTTGACTGTGGTCCATCAGCTGAGTGTCTATGGCAATATTTGAACCCAGGTCTTCCTGACTGAAAAATATCCCTTTTCTGTGCCTTCTCACTGTGTCTCCATTCCTTTCCTGTAATGCTGTCTCTTCTTGTCTCTGCCTTGGATTCTCTGGCTTCCTTTTTGACTTGGCTTCAGTAGCACCACTGCTGGTACTTTCTGTACACATTTTGTTTGCCTCTTATCTCCTTTATTACAATATGAGCTCCTTGAGTGAAAAGACGCCTTTTGCCTTTCTTTGCATCAATGCTTAGCACAGTGCCTCACATGCAGCAGACTTTTAATAAATGCTTGGCTTAAAGGACCTAATTCCAGGTAACCTGGAATGTGT
>CM053775.1:11414404-11430348 GCA_028658325.1 Potorous gilbertii
TACTATTAGAAGAGCTGCCTCCCACATTAGTCTATATAATTAATTCACTGCCCAGATCTCTGCATACCTGAAGTGTCTGTCCTAGTTCAAATGATGGACTGATTCGATGATTTGCCCCCATATGTATTCCTTTTTCGTTTGTTTTTGTACACATAGTAGGTGCTTAACAAATGCCTTTTGATTGATGTCCTTATCTGGACTATGTTAGTTCTTCATCTACTTTATTTTCTCATATAAATGACTAAGTTGATCTCTTTTTTAAAAATTATTGGTATATTTCCTATGGGTAGAACAAATTCTTTCCCAAAATACTCAAACTCTTTTACAATGTAAGTTTTTATCATTAGTTATTAACAGAAAGGAGGGATGTCAGTATAGCACTAACAATGATAATTTGTTTTACTCAGAGTTCTGTTGCTTCACTATATTGATTTTTTTTTACCTTTTTGTCATCATTGTGTACATCACTTTTTACTTCTCCTTTCCTGGCTCTGTCTCACTCCATGCAGTTTTTATCTGTCTCTAGATTCTTCAGATTTAGAATTCTTCATAGATCTAGAGCTGAAAGTGAACTTGAAGGACATCTCAATCAACTTCCTCATTTTACAGTTTGGGAAACTAAGGGCCCAGTAAGATTCTGTGATTTGCCCAAGGTTGCAAAGATATTAAGCAAAGCCAGTATCTAAATCTCATGTCTTGTGACTCAAGTTCAACATTATTGCTGCTGCATTGACATTCTTACAGCAAGTAACATTTCATTCCATTTATATACCATGTTCCATTAACCATTTCTAAATCATTGGACATATATTTTTGTACATAGAGATCTTTTCTTACTGTAAGCCTCCTTGCGGTTTGGTCCTAGTAGAAACTCTGAGTCAAAGGACACGGATAATGTAGCAACTTCTCACATAGTTCCAAATTGTCTTACACAGTATTTGAACCGGTTTACCATTCTTCCATTAGTGAATTACCTTGCCTATATTCCTGTAAACCTTCCAGTAGTGAGTTTTTGTTGATAATTTACGGGATATGTGGTAGTATCTTCGTTTGCATTTTTCTAATTACTAGGGATTTTAAACATTTGAAGAGTTATTGATGATTTGCATTTCCTCTTTTACAAATTGTTTATGTCTGGTGGCTGCTTTTCAATGGGGGAATGGGTTTACAAAAATATATTCAATTCCTTATAGAGTTTGGATGTCAGACTCCTGTCAGAAATATTTAATGAAAATATTTTCTCCCAATCTTTAGCTTTTCATACTTTTCTCTGTGTTCTTAGGGTTCTTTTTTGGAAAAGCCTTTTTTCATGTCTTTGGTGTTTTTTTATTTTTTTTGGTGGGGGGAGGCATTGCAGTCATGTTCTAATAACTCTTCTATTCTATTAACAGTAACAACAAAAAATAAAGCAAAAGCAACGAACACAGTGACCAAATATGTTCATTTGTATACCATTTGCTCCCATAGTCCTATCCCTCACTGCTGAGGAAGCAATTATGTTTCCTTAGTGGTTATCTGAGATGAAAACTAGTCGTTACTTTTATTAAAATTTCCTATGTCTTTGTTTTCATTTACATGGTATAGAATTTACATTATACTCTTAGTTCTACTTTCTTTTTCCTTTATATCTCTTTCCATAAGGCTTCCCATATATTTCTGAATTTTGTATTTTCATTTCTTAATGTATAATAACATTCTACTGTAATCATCTACCTGGGTTTGTTCAGTGATTTCTAGATTGATGTTTCCCCATTTTTTGCTAATGCAAAATGTTCTGCCGTGAATATTTTGTATAAATAACACCTTTTTTCTGTGATTTATATCATTGGAGTCCATGTCCTATGGTGAAATCTCTGGGTCAGAGAATATGAACAGTATAGTATTTTTCCTTGTATAATTTCAAATGTTTTCAAAGAAGGTTGTAAACAATTCACAGTTCCACCAATAGCATACTACACTGCCTGACTTCCCACAGTCCCTCCACAATTGTCTATTTCCATCTTTTATCATTTTTGTCAATTTCCTGGATGTGAGTTGAAACCTCTGAGTTATTTTATTCTGCATTTCCTATGTTAATGACTTGGAGAAGTTTAACATGTGGTGTTTGATATTTTGTGTTTTTATTTTGAGAACTATTTATTCATATCTTTTGAACTCATGTCTATTGGAAAATGGATCTTAGTCAGAGATACTTGTGTCTTTTCCCAGGATTTCTTAGATATCAGACTTTTATTACAGCTGTTTGATGCAACAGTTTTTTCCCCTTATTGATAGGTTTTCTTCTTATTCTATCAGCTTTGATTTTATTCATAAACAATCTTTTTTGTGTTTTTCCTTCTCTATTTTCTCTTTTGTATTCTCTTTTATCACTTAGTTGCTTATAGATTCTCTCCCTTACTATGCTTGTGAATTTTACCTACTTCCATTCTTTCTAAAGTTTTTAATGATGTGACCCTTTGTATTTTTGTCACAACCATTTGTGACATTTTGTGATATACAACGTTAGATTTTGCTCTAAACCTATGTTCCATCAAATCATTTTTACATTCTCCCAGGATCCTTGTCAGAGTGGGAATCTTTCACCAAGTGATTTGTGTTCTCATATTAATTTAACAGTGGGTTATTGTTTACAATTGTTTCTAAGCCTCTCTTTTTTTAACTTTTTTCTCCTTCCATTGATCTAGTCTGCACTTTGATTCTAGCTTTACATTTTTGTTTGTACATAAACCTTTAAACTTGTATACGTAATTGAGATTGTTTAAATGGTTTTGCTGATCTGCTCAGGTCCCTGCTTATTTATGACATTTTCACCTCTCTAGCTTTGGCATAGAAAATTAGATAGATAGACAGACAGACAGACAGACAGATAATAGCCTGGCAGCTAGGAAGACCTGGTCATGAGCATGCCATCCAACCTTTCAGTGCTTCAGGCCAGAGGTGTCAAATACACTACCCTACTGTGCTGTCATAGCTGGATTAAATTGTAATTGGAAAATCTTTACAAAATAAATAAAATGCAATGAAACACAAATAACATTGCATTTTAAAAACTAAGTTAGTATGCAGCCTAAAGGGACTCTTAAGTGAACTTTGATATGTTATATCATTATTTTTTAAAATACAACTATTATTTTCTGATTTTTTTTTGAAATACTCATTCTTTAGGATAACATTATTGGACTCTATTTAAAGCCATACACCTGGTTCACATTCATCTTACTGATTCATGTTTTTGTTGCTTTCTTTTACAAATAATCAGTACTTTCATTTTTCTCTTTTATGAATTGTAAATGTATGTAATCAGTTTTTGCAAAGGGTTATGCAGTGCTAAAAAACATGTGTGGTGGGTAGAGAGAGCACTAGCCTTAGAGTCAAGAAGACCTGGGCTCAAATCCTACCTTACCCATTTACTAAAGGTATCACCGGGGGCAAGTCACTTAATCCAATGATCTTAGTTCATCATCTATAAAATGAGCATATTAGACTAGAATGTCTCTGAGGTCCTTTCCAACTCTCAGTGATCTTGTGATTTTGAAAATTCTCTATTATAGTGACTTTTTCCTAATATTTTGTTTAGGTCCTTAATTACTTCCTGTTTCTGATTGAGACAAGTTATGTAGTTTCCAACTCTTACTGTTTCTACAATTCGCTTAGCTTTTCTTTGAAGTACTTTGATGCCATGCCATCAGGTAACACTTTATTTACCTGTAAGGATAATGTAATTTTTTTCTCTTGCTTTTCTTTCTCAACTCTTATCTATTTTTACCACTGCCTTCTCTGAGTCCGTGATTGCCACTCTGGCTCTTTGGGATTCAAGTGAAGCATAATACATTCTGCTCCACCCTCCTCATTTTAGCCTCCCATGTGCCTTTAGGTTTTTAATGTGTTTATTCATGGTTATGATTATTTAGTTTTTCTTTCCTTCCATCTGATTGATGTTTTTCCTCCCTCTCACCACCCCCCCCCACCTTTGTCCTTTTAAAAGAAAAAAAAAGACAAGTTCTGCAGTAGGCGTCTGTAGTTTATGTCTCTTGGAATTACCTGATCCCAAACTCTTCATTATTCCCCCTTTCCTTGTTCAGATCCTAATTCCCTGGGTCATGCCTTTTTTGTTTCCTTTCATAGTTGTCCCTTCTTTTCTAATCACTTCACTTTCTTGGTTTCAGTTTCCTTGATAGTAAAATTAAGGGGTTAGATTAGATGACCTGCAAGATTCTTCAGTTTTAAACGTTCTTTTTCCTCCCACCAAAATGTTCTTTTTTCCTCTCTTATTCCATTCCAGGCCTCTGCCTACTGGTTTATAGTGCTGCCACTATAACCTCTCTTTTTATTTTAAAACATTCCTTTTCCATGATTAGAGTTAGTTTCATGACATTCCCACTTCTCCCATCTCTGTGCCTGGAGAAACTTCCTCTATGGTACCCCAATTACATAAAATAATTAAGTCCCTCACCTTCCTGCTTTTGAATTCTCTAAGATAGTTCTTGTCTGTGCATGTGTGTTAAACATCCAAGCCCACCCAGAGCTTATCCCTCCCTGATTCTTAGACATAATAGTCTTCCACAGAGACTATGGATACGTTTCCCACTTTGAAATTTGAGGATGAAACGGACAGATGCAAACAGTGAATGGCCGCAGGTCAGTCCTCTTTTGTTGTTTTGCTGTGACATTCCCCTTCTCAAAATTTCTTTTCCCTTTCATTTGGATGCTTCACTGGCAGCTTTTGTGATTTTCTTAGGCACATTGCTGGCTAGTTTGAGGTGGTCAAAGGGATCTGGACTTAGACATGGATTCTCATTCTAAAGTCTCAAAAGTAAGTGTTAAGACATCCAAGATTAAACAACATAAAAAACTACAGAAATGGATTTGGCCCATAGCATTTGATTCTGTTTTCTCTGTTGAGAAGCCTTTGTTTCTTAGGTTAAGTGTGGGAGATGTACTAGTTGCTGGTAGAATCTTGCTTTTTTTTCTTAATTATACAATTCAAAGAGTAGTCAGAAGTTTTGAAAATGACTGGAAGGGAAAGAAATTGGTGCTGGAAGACAAAGGAAAAATCAATGTGATTTTTTTTTGTCCAAATAGATATTTGTTTGAAAGGGTGATGGATAATTCTTATATACCAAGCTCACATACCAAGTCAGCAGCACTGGGGGATTCTTGTTAAAGCATAGCTTATTCATTTTTTAAGTTTTGAAGCAAGCATTTGTTTTTCAATTACAGGACTGAAGAATATTAACACTTGCAGAATCACAGATTCAGACCTGGAAAGGACAGTAGAAGTCATCTTATTTACCTCCTTCATTTTATAGATGAGAAAACTGAAACCCGGAATGGGAAGTGACTGGTTCAAAATCATGCAGATAAAATAAGTGGTCTGACCACTTCTTGGTATATGTCTAGTCATGTTATTCCTGAAGCTTCAGTGTCTCCCTCTTGCTTCTAGGTTAAAATATATACTCTTCTGTTTGGCATTTTGTACTTTTTCTAATCTGGCTTCAATCTGTTTTTCTAGGCATGGTCCTATGTCATTCTGCATTTTGAGAAAACTGTCCTAATAGGTAGACCCTGTATATCAGTGAGTCAATAAACATTTATTAAGTGCCTACTATGTGTCAGGCACTGTGCTAAGCACTAGGCAGATAACAGAAAGGGGCAAAAACCAGTTCCTGCCCTTAACAAGTCCATAATCTAATGAGAACAACAAAAAAATAAACAAATTTGTATAAGTAAGTTAAATATAGGACAAATAAGAATTAGTTAAATTGGAAAAGGCAGTAGAATTAAGAGGGATTGGGAATGGCTTCATGTAGTTGGGAATTAAAAGACACCAAAGAAAGCAGTAGGAGAAGAGAAGGAAAAGCATTCCAGGCATAGATGATAACTAGAGAAAATCTCCATAACTGAGAGATGGTGCATCTTGTTTGAGAAATAGCCAGGAATCCACTTTTTCTGACTCAAAGAGTACATGGAAAAGTGTAAGGTGCAAAAAGACTGGAAAGATAGGAGAAGGCTAAGGTATGAAGGAATTTGAATGCCAAAGAGAGGATTTGATTTTTAATCTCCTGTCCCCATTCCTCAAATACCCTCTGTCCCACCTCAGTCTCTTTGAAACTTTTACCTCTCTTGGAATCCCAAATACTATTTCCGAATCTAGGTCTTTCATCCTTTTGCTGACTGGTAACGTATCCCTCCCATCCCTCAATTACAGTTTATTTGATATTCATTAATCTGTGGATGTGTTACTCTCCAGTACAATGTGATCTTCTAGAGGTCATTTCTTTTTTGTTCCACTCCCCAGCCGCTAATATAGTGCCTGGCACATTGTAAACTCATCTTACAAATGTCTATTGATTTGAAATAAATTGAACTTGTAGAGCTTCTCTCTAGACATAAGATCCTCTCATTCTAGAATCCAGCACTCACCTTGCTTAAGTGGCAGAGCTAAGCTTCAAAACCCAGATATTCTGACTCAATATCCAAAGTTCTTTTCTCATTGGGCCAGTTAAACCCTTAATTCCAAAGTGTCCTGATGATGTGTCCAGGTGCTTGAGTTCACTTCTAGCACATGACAGAGAGATGTGATGCTTATAGAGTCTGAATCATATGTAAGTCTCCAGGAAGAAAACATACCCTTTTCAGGACCTTCAAAATCATGTCTGTTTTAGTGGCTAGGTCTCCTTGCTGCCAGATTTGATGGGTACCAAATTATTTTCAGGAATTTTTTTAGTCATGTCTGACTCTGTAACACTGGGATTTTCTCGGTGTGGTTTGTCGTTTCCTTTGCCACCTCATTTTACAGATTAGGAAACTGCGGCAAACAGAGTTAAGTGACTTGCCCAGGTTCACACAGCTAGGAAGTGTCTGAGACCAGATTTGAGAACTCAGGAAGATGATTCTTTCTAACTCCAGGCCTGAAGTTCTATCCACTGCCCCACCTAGCTGTCCCAAATTATGGAGTTATTCAAATACTTGGGCTTTATGTAGACCAACCATTGAGGGAACTGGGATTTTTTTAGCTCTTCCTACAGATTTTCTGGCAGCATATAGATGTTATTAGAGGCTTTGGGTACCTGAACCAAGCAGCCCATGCCAGGGATCTACCAAGTACCATTCTCCTGAGTCATCTAATTTTGAGATCAGAAAATCTATACAACCTAAGCTCAACTTCTTCCAGGGTTGGGAAGCTTCATTGGCATTCTTCTCTCCATTTCATTTTCTGAGTCAAGCTGTGATATTCACCTCCTCTTTGGGGAAAAGGGGCACTTTTTCATGAGGTGTCTTTGTCATGTAACAAAATGATTCTTGTCGATCCCAACCAATGTTGTAGGAAGTTCACTGCATTGATTACCTAGTCTCATAAGATTTATTTGTTTTACTTCACTTTTGCCAGCAAATGAACATCACAACATGATGATGCTAAAATCTTAATCTACTGTTAAGGCAGTATTTTACTCTTGTAGCAACATTTTTCTGGAAGATGACACTACATCTTCATTGCAGAGAAAGACACTGGTAAAAGCAGCGTTTCCAGCCATTTTGACATTAGAAGACAGGTAGGTTTCCATTCAAGTCCTCCTCTGATGAACCCCACCATGACACAGAGATGACCCTGGCTTCCTATAGGCCATGCCAGTAGAGTACAGGATTGGAGCAGATCCTCCCAGTCTTGGAAGATTGTGCATTCAAAACCTAGGGAATGCTTGTCTCCTGTTTAAGGACCAGCCTGGTGAAGTGTAGAAGGAATCATCCATAGGTTGATTGTAAGGTAGTGAATTTTTTTACCCCAGCAACTCCTGAAGATCACATATTCACTTTTAGAGGCTCAGTGGAAGGAAAATCTCTGCCATGGAAACTACAGATCCTTGAAATTTTGGTAGGCCAAAAGCATATCTTCCAACACCTTAGTGGAAAAAAAAATAAAGCTCCATTCCAAGGGAATATTAACTTGGTGTCTGTGAACTTTTTTTAAAATAACTATTTTTCAATATAATTGATTTCCTTTGTAATCCTCTGTATGTTATGCATTTAAAACATTCTGAGAGGGACTGCATGCTCTCCAAAGAGACCCTGAAGGTGAAAATGTCCTGCTCTGCTCTGTTTTTATAGGTTTGATAGTGACATGAAACTTACCAAGCTAAAGCTTGAGTCAGTAGTCTCTGGAGGCAACTCAGTAGGTCCAGAAATCCCCTTAATATGTAGTATGTAATTTCCATGTGGGCAGGGTCTCTGTCTCCAATAGTGCAGAAAGACTAGCTGGGGTGGTGGTAGACAATAACATCATTTATCCAAATAGTTGGTGCATTACATGATATTGGGTGCCATGTACTCAGTGCCGAAGTCATCATTAGGAAAAACACACTAAACCATCTGGTTTACAATGTATGAGTGCAGATGTGGTGAAAGGTATTTTGTGGAAAAGCAAGCTGTCAGATGATCCAGAACTTTATTTTCATTTCTGTAGGTTTTCCCAGTGATGGAAGCCCTCTCCACCAAGACTGATTGACAACTCTTTTGTCTCTCTGTGACTTCCATTGATTATTTCTGATCCTTCCCTCTAGGAATAAATAGAACAAGTCTAATCCCTCTTCCACTTTACAGTCTTTCAAATACTTGAATGCAGCTGTTCTGTCCCTATTGCATCATCTCCTTTCCAGACTCAACCTCTGTAGCTCCTTCAGTCAGTGTTACATCACGAGGACTCAAGGCCATCCTGATTATCCTTCTCAGGGCACTTTCCCATTTATTTATATTCTCCATAAACTGTGGTGCCCAGATCCAATCACCATGCTCCGGGTGTGTTCTGACCATGACATTGGTCAGGAGGACTCTCCTTATGCCTGGGAACTCTTCCATTCTAATTGTGATAGCTGTTTTGGCTGCCACAGCACACACATGATAACTATTGAGCTTGACCCTCCTGAAAACCCACAGATCAGTTATCTCACAACAAAGTTCACTAAAGCTTCTCTTCCATCTTGTGTTCAGAAAATTGCTTTTTTGAGCCAAGCTGTAGGATTTTGTATTTACCCCTATTCAGTTTCACTCTGAGGATCCAGAATGGTATAGGAGAGAGAGAAGCACACTTGGTGTGAGGATGAGCTGCGTTCACATCCTGTTGCTGACACTCAATGACTGTGTGAGCTTATGGAAGTTGGCCCCTCTCTTGGAGTCTCAGGTTGCAGATCTGCTTGAGTAGAATGTTTTTTCTCCCTAAGGGTTAACTAAACAAATAACATCATGAGTCTGTAGAGCAGAGGAGAATTTCATCCTCGTAGACTTAAGCCCAGTATTTTCGGTTATCAAGATATTTTTATTTCTAAAATTTGTATTACTATCTTTTTATATCACCTTCATTTCCCCTCACAGAAATATTCCTTAAAACATTTTTTTAAATTTTTATTTATTTATTTGTTCTTAGTTTTCAACATTCACTTCCACAAGATTTTGAATTCCAAATTTTCTCCCTATCTCTCCCCTCAGCCCATCCCAAGATGCCTTGCATTCTGACTACTACTTCCCCCAATCTGCCCTCCCTTCTATCACACCTCTCCCATTCCTTATCTGCATCTCCTCTATTTTCTTGTAGGGCAATGTAGATTTCTATACCCCATTACCCATATATCTTATTTCCCAGTTGCATGTAAAAACAATTTTTAACGTTCATTTTTAAAACTTCTCTCCCTTCCTCCCTCCCCACCCATCCTCACTGAGAAGGCAAACAATTTGATATATGTTATACATGTGTAGCTATGCAAAACACATGTTGCAAAAGACTGTATTTCCCTCCATTCCATGCTGCCCCCAGTTATTCTATCCTCTCTTTTGATCCTATCCCTCCTCAAAAGTGTTTACTTCTAATTACCCCATCCTTCTATTTGCCCTTCCTTCCATCATCTCCTATACCCCAGCTTATCCCCTTCTCCCCTACTTTTCTGTAGTGTAAGATAGATTTTCATAGAAAATCAAGTGTGCATGTTATTCCTTCCTTAATCCAAATGAGATGAGAGTAGGCTGAATTTTTCCCTCTCACCTCCCCCCTGTTTTCCTCCATTGTAAAACCTTTTCCTTGCCTCTTTTATGTGAGATAATTTACCCCATTCTATCTCTCCCTTTATCCTTTTCCCAATATGTTCTATCTCACCCCTTAATTTTATTTTTTATGTATCATCCCTTCACATTCAACTCACTCTGTTCCCTCTGTCTGTATATCTATAATCCCTCCAACAACCCCAAATACTGAGAAAAGTCTCAAGAGTTACAAATATTACCTTTCCATGTAGGAATGGAAACAGTTTAACTTTAGTAAGTGCCTTATGATTTCTCTTTCCTATTTACCTTTTCATGCTTCTCTTGATTCTTGTGTTTGAAAGTCAGATTCTCTATTCAACTCTGGTCTTTTCATCAAGAATGTTTGAAAGTCCTCTATTTCATTGAATGACCATCTTCCCCCCTAAAGTATTATACTCAGTTTTTCTGGGTAGGTGATTCTTGGTTTTAATCCTTGTTCCTTTGACTTTTGAAATATCCTATTCCAAGCTCTTTGATCCCTTAATGTGGAAGCTTCTAGATCTTGTGTTATCCTGATTGTATTTCCACAATACTTGATGTCTTTCTTTCTGCCTGCTTGCACTATTTTCTCCTTGACCTGAGAACTCTGGTATTTGGCTACAATATTCCTAGGAGTTTGTCTTTTCAGATCTCTTTCAAGAGGCAATCAGTGGATTCTTTCAAAATTTATTTTTCCTTCTGGTTCTAGAATATCAGGGCAGTTTTCCTCGATAATTTCATGACAGATGATGTCTAGGCTCTTTTTTTGATCATGGCTTTCAGGTAGTCCCATAATTTTTAAATTGTCTCCCCTGGATCTATTTTCCAGGTCAGTTGTTTCTCTAATGAGATATTTCACATTGGCTGATATTTTTTCATTCCTTTGGTTTTGTTTTATGGTTTATTGATTTTTCATAAAGTCATTAGCTTCCATCTCCTCCATTTCAGCCTTTAGGGAATTATTTTCTTCACTGAGCATTTGGATCTCCTTTTCCATCTGGCTAATTCTGCCAGGGCATTCTTCTTCTCATTGTCTTTTTGAATTACTTTTGCCATTTGGGTTAGTCTATTTTTTAAAGTGTTATTTTCTTCAGCATTTTTTGGGTCTCCTTTATCAAGCAGTTGACCTGTTTTCATGATTTTCCTGCATCACTCTCATTTCTCTTCCCAATTTTTGTTCTACTTCTATTACTTGATTTTCAAAATCCTTTCCGAGGTGTTTTACTGCCTAAAACCAATTCACATTTTTCTTGCAGGCTTTGGATTGAGGAGCTTTGACTTTATTTACTTCTGTTTGCATGTTTTGGTTTTATTTGTTACCAAAATAAGATTCTATTTTCTGATTCTTTATTAGATTTTTGCTCAATTTCCCAGTCATTTACTTGACATTTGAGCTCTTTCTTAAGGTAGATTTCTGCTTCCAATGGGGATGTGGGGTTTACTGTCAACTGCTAGATTCCCCCCACAATCTGTGGGCCTTGAGCTCCAGAAACACTTGCTGTCTCTGCCCCTGCTGCTGCTGTGGGTTCCTCCACCTCCTTCCTCCTCTGCTGCCCTGGGGCTGGGGTCGGACCACTCCACTCTCCCACACTAGTTCCACAGGCTTTTTCCATTGACTTTTCAATTTGTCCTTGGCATTTTTTGTGTCCTGAAATCTGGAAACTATATGTGAGAGACTCAGTCTCCCCAAGGCCTGCTCAGGTCCTGTCTGTGCTGTCATGGCCCACGCTGGACTGTGCCCTGCCCGCTATGTGGTGCAATAGATATTTCCTAGTCACTATCCAGGCTGTCTTGGACTGGAGATCTGCTTCATTCCATCATTCTGTGGGTTTTGTAGCTCCAGAATTTGTTTAGAACATTTTTTACATGTATTTGACTGGGCTTGGTGGGAGCACTCTAGAAAGTCTGTGCAGTTATTCTGTCATCTTGGCTCTGCCCCCTTAGTCCAATAAATTTTAAATTATCTCTCCTGGATCTATTTCCAGGTCAGTTGTTTTTCTTTATTCTTTTTAAAAAATTAATGTATTTGTTTTCAGTTTTCAACAATCACTTGCATAAGTCTTAAATTTTCTCCCCCTCCATGGCCTCCTCCCTCCCTGATATGGCTTGCAATCTTATATTTTTTTCACATTAGTCGTGTTACATAGAATTAAAATGAATGGGAGAAACTATGAGAAAAACCAAAATGAAACAAAACAAAACATAACAAAAGAGGCAATAGTCTGCTTCATGCTATATTCTGATTCCTTAGTTCCTTCTCTGGATATGGATGGAATTTTGCTTCAAGAGTCCTTTGGAACTCTTTTATGTCCTTGCATTGCCATGAAGGACCAAGTGTATCAGAAATAGTCCTTGTACACTGTAGCTGTTACTGTGTACAATGTTCTCCTGGTTCTGCTCATTTCACTCAGCATCAGTTCATATAAGCCCTTCCAGACCTCTCTGAAGTTCTCCTGATCATCATTTCTTATAGCACAATAGTATTACATTCCAGTTTTGGCCACCACAAACACAGCTGCTGTGAATATTTTTGTATATGTGGGACCTTTTCCCATTTTTATGATCTCTTCCAGATATAGTTCTAGAAGTGATATTGCTGGGTCAAAGGGTATGCACATTTTTGTAGCCCTTTGGGCATAATTCCAAATTGCTCTCCAGATTGATTGGATCAGCTCACAGCTCCATCAACACTGAATTGGTGTTCCAGCTCTCCCACATCTTCTCCATTATTTATCATTTTCCTGTTTTGTAATGTTAGTCAATCTGATAGGTATGATGTGGTACCTCAGAGTTGTTTTGATTTGCATCTCTCTAATCAATAGTGACTTAGAGCATTTTTTATATGACTATAGATAGCTTTAATTTCTTCCTCTGAAAACGGCATATTCATATCCTTTGACTATTTATCAGTTGGGGAATGACTTGTGTTCTTGTACATTTGACTCAGTTTTCTATATATTTTAGAAATAAGGTCTTTATCACAGACACTAGTTGCTCTATTCTTTTTGCTAATATCTTATTTAAATTTTTTGCATCTATATTGATTAAAGAAATTCGTCTATAATTTTCTTTCTCTGTTTTGGCTCTTCCTGATTTAGGTATCAGAGCTATATTTGTATCATAAAAAGAATTTGCAAGAACTCCTTCTTCACCAATTTTCCTAAATAGTCTATATATTATTGGAATTAACTGCTATTTAAGTGTTTGATAGAATTCACTTGTAAATCCATCTGGCCCTGAAGATATTTTCCTAGGGAGTTCATTGATGACTTATTCTCACTCTGCCAACTTGGCTCCACCCATGTCAGTTGTTTTTCCAATGAAATATTTGACGTTGTCCTCTATTTTTTCATTTTTTTGGTTCTGTTTTATACTTTCTTGATTTCTCCTGAAGTCATTAGCTTCCGTTTGCTCCATACTAATTTTGAAGAAATTATTTTTTTCAGTGAGCTTTTGTACGTCCTTTTCCATTTGTCCAGTTCTGCTTTTTAAGGCATTCTTCTCCTCTTTGGCTTTTTGGATTTCCTTTGTCATTTCGGTTAGACTATTTTTAGGATGTTATTTTCTTCAGTATTTTTTGGGTCTCCTTTAACAAGCTGTTGACTCATTTTTCATGGTTTTTTTTTGCATCAGTCTCATTTCTATTCCCTATTTTTCTTCTGCTTCTCTTACTTGATTTTCAAAATCCTTGTTGAGCTCCTCCATGTCCTGCAACAAATTCATATTCCTCTTGGAGACTATTGATGTAGTCTCAGCTGCCCTTCTCTTGTTGTATGCCCTGATCTTTCTTGTCACCGAAGTAAGATTCTATGGTTTGAGTTCTTTTGCAATGTTTACTTATCTTTCTAGCCAAACACTTGACTTTCTAACTCTTTGTCAACATCAGACTCTGCTTCCAGTGGGTGTGGGAGTTGGAGTGGATGTATAGTCCCAGGCTTCATGGATTTTGTATCAACCCCTTGATCCCCCTCTATGTGTCGGCTCAGAGATCTGGAAACAGCCTCTGCCACTGCTGCTGCCACTGCTGCCCCTGACACCATCCACTGCCACCACCACCACCACCCCTCCTGGCATTAGGGCCAGACCTGACCAGATCATATGCTCCTCTTTCACCCAGGTCCCACAGAGTTTTCCCTTTGACCTTTTTGTGTTTATGTGTTGAGAATTCTGGAATCTGCCACAGCTGCCAATGACTCAGTCCCCAGAGGCCTGCTCTGGCCTGTCTGTGCCAGTGTGGCCCATGCCAGACTGTGCTACCCTCCCTGCCCTGTGCAAAAGACCCTTCTGTTGACTTTCCAGATTGTCTTGGGCTAGGGATTTGTTTCACTTTGTCATTTTGTGGGTTCTGTAGCTATGGAATTTGTTTGAGTAATTTTTACTGGTATTTGAAGGTCTTTGGGGGAGAGCTCAGGACAGTCCCTGCTTTTAGTAGGCCAACTTGGCTTCAACCCTCTATCAAGATAGTTTTAGATCCTGACTCTGTCATCCAGTTGTTTAACTATACATGTCAGCTTGATGTCCTTTGCCAATTTGATATGGGTACTATCTACACCTTTATCTAAATCATTAATAAAAATACTAAATAGCTCCAAAAGAAGCAGAGGTCCCTTGAGTATGTCAAGAGATCCCTTTCTTCTACATTGACATGGAATCATTAATGACTGCTCTTTGAGTGGGGCCATTCAGCCTATTGCAAATCCATCTATCATCTTATTCACATCTCTCCACCTTTTCCCAAGAAATAATAGCAGATTTTTTTCATCAAATTCTTTGTTCAACTGTAGATAATCTTCAGTTCTAGGATTGTCCTGACCTACTAGTTTAGTAACCTTGTCAAAAAATAATAAACCTATTATGACTACTCATTAATGAAGCCCTGTAGGTTCTTTGTGATCACTTAATTTTTCAGATGTTCACTAAAAATCTCTTAAGTATTATATTCTAGCATTTTTCTTGGAATTTAATACAAGTCTGCTAGCCTGTATTAGCAGGTTCCAATTCCTTCCCCTTTTAAAAAATTGGGATGACATTAACTTTTTCTGGTCTTGTGAATACCTTTTCTATTCTTCATCATCTTTGAAATATTATTGACAGTGGCTCAACAACAGCACATCTACTACTTCTTTCAGTGCCCAAAGTGGCAGCTCTTCTCAAACTTGGTAGGTCCTTTGTGGTTCATCTTGACCTCTTTGAGCATCTCACGTTATTTTTTTCTCATTAAAAATGCTTCCCTTTGTGACTATTAGTGGAGTATGCTGAAAAGGGCCTTTTGTTCTTGTGTGGGTTGAAAGGAGTGGCTTATGATATCCTTTCCAAACAGCTCTGAGATTCTATGACTCTGAAATTCATCACAACCTTGGACTCTAAGGAAGATGGAGCTCTGTAAATCATAATTGACCATTTTGATCAGGGACAGTATGTTGCATTTTTTAACTGTAAGTCACATTGGTAAAGCCAGGCAGCTGACCAACCCAAGTGGAAAGAAATTGATTTTTTTTGAGTAAATTAATCAAATGTCCACTTAAAAACTTAGAACTGGTAAACTCTTATAGAAACTCTCTAGCTGGCTGAGCCTACTCTATGTGAGAATTGGGAACATTTAAAAAATTCTTTCAAAAATATTATAAAGAATATCATGTTATCACTGTGACTGGAAAACCCACTTTATCCACATTATTATTCATGTAGGTTGGCAATATCAAGCTTGATAAAATCAAATATTTCTACAGTGAATCCAACATCTTAGGCTAATTCATTTCAGCAGGCATATTTCTACTTGGGGGAAATCTACGGGTAGGGTATTTGATTCCACAACTGGTTGGTAATACACATTCTAGGGTAATGTATCTGTATTATGTGTCATCCCATAAAACATCACCGATTTTTTCTAATGCTTA
>CM053775.1:11430848-11450054 GCA_028658325.1 Potorous gilbertii
ATTTTTCTTTTCTACACTAAAAAATATACTTTCATAGATCGCTATTTAAGAAAAAACACTTCTACCTTCCAATGGAAAGTTAACTATTCTGATCTTTGAGGTCACCTTAATTATTAGTCCCTATTCTGATTAAAAGTCTGGATAAGCTAATTCAATCAGTGGTAATAAGGCATTAATTAATTGGAAAATCAGTCTGTTCTGTGACTATATAAGACTGGGCTAAACATTGCAGAAAATTTCTTACAGAAATGTGACCATTCTTAAGGAAGCTAAAGGCATTTCCCTGGGAATTCTGATAATCTTTGGGAGCTAATTTGGCAATAGTATAGTCCGAGCCAAATCAATAATATTTTAATTACTCTATGGCTATAAAACCAACTTTGTGAACATGATTGCCCCAAGGTATAAACTTCTCTCTGCTACAAGTTATTACCTGTGTTTTTGTGTGTGATTTTGTGTTTATGTATATATGTACATATGAAGAATTGAGTTTTTCACAGTGTCCATTCATACAAAAGCTGTCTTCATGTTTTTATAGAGAAAAGATTCATGACAGTAGTCTCTAACACTTTTCATCTGTAAAATCCAATAATTAAAACAAAATAAGGTAGGAATTATTTTTGCTTAAATTCTCTGCATGACATTATCATCCAAATAGTTCCAGCAGGTAGAAGTAATCTATCTGAATGCTTAGGGACTGCTTATTATGCAAATGCTTGGTCACACACACACACACACACACACACACACACACACAAACAAAAACAAAAGCACCATACTATTCACCAAGATAGACCAGAGTTCCTCTTGTCATGACTTCATTGAGTTATGGAACCACAGGGCTGAAAGGAACACTGGGGTGCAGAAAGGCAAAATCATGCCTCAAAACACCCAAAAAAAGGAAAACAGCTTGTGTACATGCATTTCTGCCAGGGACATTATCAACATATCCTGAGGTTTCCACTGAGATAGAGTGGAGAAAGAAAGAAATACCCAGTCTTCTCAAAAGTATTGCTGGAAATAAGGTGTGGATAGGAGGGAGTTTATGGCAGCGTGCAGTTGAGGAAACCCTGTCTCACTTCCATCCAATACACCTCTGATACAACTATGTGAATCTGTGCACAGAGCGATTGATCTTCTGGTTCATTGTTTCTTATCATCAGTAAGCAATGGCAAGCCATACATGGAATCAACCAAAAGTAAAGGATAAGACATTGTTCAACTGACCTGTAGAAAGCTGAAACCCAAAGAGTTTTCTCATTTTGATGGCTATGATAACCCTGAAAACTGGATTGAATGCCAGCTATTCCTTTGTATAAGTATTTCTCCCCTTTCCCCCCACTGAGTCTATTTCATAATTGACCAACATATAGGTCACCTAATTTCCATCAGAAGTAATTGGCTATTAATAATCAAGTGTATGGCTCTCCTCCCTTTAGTACTATTGTTCTCCATGAATTTCTTCTAGCACTGGGTCATAATCTCCTTTGTAACAAGGAGCTCAATTGTCGACTTGGGAAGCAGACCCTTTGTGATTGGTCATTTCAAAAATGGCATCCAGCACTACTGTGTGGGTGATGGGGTATTGAGAAAATTGCTCCAAGCAAGGATATAATGAATGTACTGCAAGGAAAGGCAACACATTTGATCTAGCCAGCAATCTTTCCGTGGTCCTGTTTAATTCTACAGCTCCTGTCATGGTTGGATCTGTATGCTTGGGCTGTATTTACCCAGGCAGGGTAAAGTAGACAGGTCACCAATTATCCAGTGAATTCAATCACTGTCGACAGCTAATCAGGATCTTTCAGGTATTCAAGCCCATTTTTTTCCCCTCAAAAACAACAATGTGGGGCCCTGAATCATCAGGATAATGGCCTCACCTTTCCATTGCACTTTGTTTTTTTTGCACACGTGCTACATTCATTTGACTATAATATCCATGGGCAGCACAAGTTGGTCTAGTGTTTGTGTCCATCATAATGATGAGTGAATCAGCTGACCTATCCCTTACTCCGGTCAGTTCTCAAGTCCCAGCTTCCTTATTCCTCTCCCTGCCTCCACCCTCTCCTCAGTCCAACATGTTTATCACATGACTGCCGAATTGTTATTCCTGAAAACACAAATCTGATCAGGCTACTGTCACTTTCCTGCCCTGAAAGAAAATAGTCATTGGCTCCCTATTACCTCAAAGATAAAAGACAAATTTACTATCCCTACATTTAGAGCCCTCCTCAATTTGCCTTCTACTTACCTAGTTCTTACTACCTAGTCTTATTTCATATGTGTGTTCATCCTTCGTTGCCAAGGAAGACCATGCCATCAGAGAAATAATGGCATGACACTTGACTTTGTTTCTGAGTGAGGAAAAGCTGTACAGGTCACCAGGCTCACTTCTCCTCCAGCATCATCTGAATCCAGTGACCAGATATTCATCAGGATGACTGGAGATGACCCAGGATGAGGCAGTTGGGGTTAAGTGACTTGCCCAAGGTCACACAGCTAGTGAGTGTCAAGTGTCTGAGGTGAGATTTGAACTCAGGTCCTCCTGATTCCTGCACTGGTGCTCTATCCACTGCACCACCTAGCTGCCCCCCTATTTCATATAATTCCTCTTCAGACATACTCTAGTTTAGTTAAACTGATCTGCTATTGTCTGTACGTGGCATTCAATCTCCCACTTCCTTGTTTTTGCACAAATAGTCTCTTTCATTATGTGTGTAGTGCTTATTTTTGGGCCATTGAGTTCTCTACCTTCTTTTACAGCCTAGCTCCAGTGCTACCTTCTGCAGGAAGCCTCTACTGATTCTCTGAGCTGTTATCACGCTCTTCCTTTTGAAATAGCTTTGCATTCTGTTGTCTGTATCTGAGAGTTTTTACTTGTGTTCATGATGTACCTTTCAGTAGAATGTAAGCTTCTTGTCTTTATATCCCCAGCACTGTCCTTGAACACTGTTAGATATTTCATGAATAGATGTTAAATTAAATCCTAAAAGTTGTAGCAAATATTTTCTCTGCCATGTTAGGGCTAATAACATGTTATTAAGCCACATTCATTCTCATCTTTAGGAAGGCATGAAAATAACCCAAGATAGATCATTGTGCTTCATTTTGAAAAAATTCAGTAGAGTGCTTTTGGCATCTACTTGTGAATTTGTTTTATGAAGGCTCTAGCTGGCCTGGTTGGCCTCCCCTTCCAGAAAATGGATGAATGAATGAAACAGAATTACTAAATGCCTATTGTGTGCCAAACACTTATATACTAGGGATGCATATAGAAAAAAAGAGAAATCCCCTATCCTCAAAGAGCTCATATTCAAATTGAGGGACACAAATACAGTGTATGTATGATCTGATGATGGTACCAGAGGACTAGAGGCAGGGCAGCTGGTAACACCTGGAAAACCTTAGAAGACAGTAGCAGGACAGGTGTTAAGACCTGGTAAATATCCACCTCATTCAAAGGAATAAAGTTTCATTGAAACCATGTGATCAGTGAAGTAGACTGGATGGGTTCTGGTCAGTACCAGAGAGTAGGAGGGAGTAAGAAGGGAAAATAAAGAAGGGATTCTCAAAGTGCTAATGGGTCTTCCCACCTTGACCATCCCTTCTGCCAGGAAACTGTTTAATTTTTATCATTTGGTGTTACACGTGGTTTAATATGTTTATCTAAGCTTTTTCTTTGCTTATAGTCAGGCTAAGGTTGGAATGGTGAACCATACACATTGGCTTTGTGTGTGCAGGGGTGGAGAGTTCCAGTACAATGGTGCCTCTAAGCACAAGAAATTGAGGAATTTCTCCTTCGTCAGGGAGGAAAAGCTGCCCTCTGTGATGTTGGCCTTGGCCATGGCTCTGTCACATCCTTCCAAGGACTGATAACCAGTGTTGTAGGGAACTATTAGCAATTAGCCCCCTGGTCCTCTGAGAATTACCAGAGGTGGGTAACATTCTTGGGCTTATGAAGGTGGGGATACAAGTGGGAAAGGGGAAGCATGGCTGGTAGAAAGAATGTTGAACTTAGAGTCACAGGACCTGGGTTCAATTCCTGGCTCTGGCTCTTACTCCTTGAGTGATCTTATATGTCACTTGCTCTTCAGTTTCCTCATCTGTAAAATAAGCAGGTTAGATTGAGTTCCTTTCCAGCTGTATCTCTATGATCCTTCGATTTCTGTGTATTTTTGCCAGATCTCAGATTTGTGGTTTCCAGAATTGCACTAAATTAATGAAATCCATTAACCTCTTTCCCCACTGCAGTTCTGTACTAAGTACTGGAAAGAAGATGTCTTTTATAATGTTGGAATTGGGATGAAGAAAGTTAAAATAAAGAGATTTATAAAAAGGGATATGATTCTGGTGACATGAGTTGTTGTTACTGTAAATACCATGAAAATGTTTAGATGGTAGGTAAATGACTTACTATCTTTATAGATTGTTAATGAAACTGTAGGTCTTAAGGCAGATGGTTAGATATAGTGTATCATTTGGCTTGGAATATAGATGGCCCAAGTTAAAATCCCTCCTTAAATGTTAACTGTGTTACCGTAAGTAAATAACTTACCCTTTATGTGCTTCAATCAATTCCCTAGCATCTGTCGATTTTTGGAGGAAAAGGTTGCAATCTGCAGTGGTGGAAGGATTTCTCTCACAGGGAATTCAGTATACTGATAAAATTGCAGAGCTCTGCAAATTTATATATAAGGTATAAATTAAGAAATGCAACTGACAAAAACTCCACTCTTTAATGTTCCAGTAGATCCATGATTGTGTCTCTGTGGAAAGTCATTTGGACAGTGCAGATCATAGTCTATCTAAGCTTGCCCTTCCTTGTTGATGCTTGTCCACATCTCCCCATAAGTTCACCAAATGGATTCTGTCCCATGTGCTGGGAGCCCTCTTTGCTTTCTTTTAACATCATGAGAATACCAATGGTGTGTGGGGCAGTTAGGTGGTGCAGTGGATAGAGCACCAGTGCAGGAGTCAGGAGGAGCTGAGTTCAAATCTCATCTCAGACACTTGACTCTCACTAGCTGCGTGACCTTGGGCAAGTCATTTAACCCCAATTGCCTCATCCTGGGTCATCTCCAGTCATCCTGATGAATATCTGGTCACTGGATTCAGATGACTCTGGAGGAGAAATGAGTCTGGTGACCTGCACAGCCTACCCTCATTCAAAAAAAACAAAGTCAAGTGCAAGTCATATTCATTATTTCTCTGATGGCATGGTCTTCTTCAGAAATGAAGGACGAACACACACCAATGGTACACATGAGCTGTTAATCAGCTACTTATATTCATCGTATGGAAAACTGATATTTTGAATGAACTCCTTAAGTACAACCATGAATAATTGCTTTATGTGGTAGAAGTCTAGGTTTTCAGTGATGAAAAGAAGAGAATCTCACGCAAAAAGTAGACATATCATACATCTGAAAATCAACGTGTGTGGCAAACTGTAAGCACTGAATAGATGTGATGGTAAAGCTTTCAAATTTGTACCTAGTTTGAAAAAAAACATCAGCAGAAACAGCTGTTGTTCAGCTTAACCTAAAACCCCATCATGTGATACATGATTAAGTAATGACTTAAGTTTCTCAGATACCATAATATTATCTAGCTGCACTTAAAACATCATCTTAGATTAATTGGACTCCTGGTCGGCAGAAAGAATAAATCAGATTAAAACATATATTCTCATACATGCCATTTGCAAATGAATCACCTTGAACTCCTTTGAGATGAAACTCTAATTAACACTGAAACACATTTTGTCTAAAAAAATTCTTGTTGATTCCCCAAGAGGTAACAGAAACTCATTTTGCTAGATTATGTTAACTTTAATAGGATAAGGTGCAGAGATCCCAAAGAGTCGTGGCTCTGTCTTCCACCCTTCAGGCATTTTCTACTCATCTCAGTCTTTTAAGAACCTTGCCCTTCAATCTAACATGAGAAAAGTGAACCCAATGAGGGAGGGGAGGTGAAAACTTCATAAACAGTGTGTGAAGCTGGCAAGTTGAGAAAATCAATGTGCTAATGCTCTTAATATCAGGTATGCATACATCATACTCATTGAGAACAATCTCAGGGAGAGGAAGTAATAGGGTCATTTACATGTGTTAGCTGGTTGGAAAATGAAGCTACCAGCCTGCCAGTACCGAACTTTGACTCCTCTGTCTTTAGCTTCACTCCTGGAACCTGTAAGTAATCTTACCCAAATTACTCTATTACAGAGAAAACATGATTCCAGGGCCATTTCTCCTTTGTAAAGAAGGTTTCTATTTTGATTGTAAAGCTGTTTTTGGGACCCATCATGATAAGATGGTGCCCAGAACAAAACTATTGCAGTGTCAGTGTGGATCCAGGAATGTATGTGGGTTAATGGAGGAGGGTTGTCAGGTGGGAGGGGTTCAGGGCAGAGTCCTAACCATGACATGCAGCATTTAGCTTGCACTTAACTTCATTTTGGATACCATTACCATTTGATAAGTCATCTCTTCCTGAAAAGTAGGTGGAGAAATTTGTTTTAAAGGAGTAAGAGACAGGGAAGGAAAGCCCACTTATTATGGAGGGTAATCTTAGAGGAGGAGATTTTAGTAGTACAAGTTAGAGGAATTCAGGTATCCTAGATCAAACTTAATCTGCCTACCATTTTATCATTTTCCCTTCCCCTTCATATTTCTTATCCCCTATTCTTCTTAAGTCCCTACCTGTGAATATTATTCTTTGCTCTTTGAACCAATTCCAAGAGAGTGAGGTTCAAGCTTTGTCTGTCCCCTTACCCCTGCCATTTTCTTCTGTACTGTACAAGTTCTCCCTTGCATGCCTCTTTTATATGAGAAATTTTCCCCATTCTATGTCTTCCTTCCCTCTTTTCTCAGTGCATTCTTTTTTCTCACCTTTTCATTTTTTTGCAATCATCCTCACATAATTGACTCATATTCATGCCCTCTGTTTTTTAGATTTCTCACAACTGCCCTAATAATGTTTTTAGGAATTATATGTATCATTTTCCCATGTAGGAATATAAACAGTTTAACTCCATTGAGTCTCTTATGATTACTCTTTCATGTTTAACTTTTTATGCTTCTCTTGAGTCTTTTGCTTGAGTGTCACATTTTCTATTCATCTCTGGTCTTTTCATCAGGAATGCTCAAAAGTCCTCTATTTCATTAAATACTAATTTTCTCCCTGAAGGATTACAAACAGTTTTTGCTGAATAGGATATTATTGGTTGTAATCCCAGTTCCTTTGCTCTCTTGAATATTTTCTAAGCCCTCTGCTTCTTTAATGTGGAAAGTACTTTTGTGATCCAGACTGGCTCCTTGACATTTGAATTGTTTCTTTCTGACTGCCTGCAGTATTTTCTCCTTGAACTGGGAGCTCTGGAAATTTAGCTCTGATACTCCTGGGAGTTTTCATTTTGGGATCCCTTTCAGGAGGTGATCAAGGGTGTCTTTTAGTTTCTATTTGACCCTCAGGTTCTAGGATGTCAGAGCAGTTTTCCTTGATAATTTCTTAAAATATGATGTCTAAACTTTTTTTATCATAGTATTTAAGTAGTTTGATAATTCTTAAATTATCTCTCAGACTCTTTTCTAGCTCACTTATATTTCTGATGAAATATTTAATGTTTTCCTCTATTTAAAAAAATCTTTTGACTTTGTTTTGTTGTTTCTTGATGTTTTATAGAGTCATTAGCTCCCACTTTCCTAATTCTAATTTTTAAGAAACTATTTTATTCAGTGAGCTTTTGTGCCTCTTTTTTCACTTGACCAATTATACTTTTTAGGGAGTTCTTTTCTTTTCTTTTTTAAATTACTTTTTTTTTTGTTTTCAACATCCACTTCCATATGAGGAGTTCAAAATTTTCTACTCTTTCAAAATTTCTCTCTTCCTTCCCCCCACCCCAAGATGGTATTCAATCTGAAATAGGCTTTGTATATGCATTCATATTAAATATGTAGGGAGTTCTTTTCTTCAGTGATTTTTGTGCAATTTTTACCATTAGGCTGTTTTTTTTAGGTATTATTTTCTTCAGTATTTTTACGTCTTTTTTTAGAAGAATGCTATTAATTCTCTTTTCATAATTTTCTTGCATCACTCTTGTTTCTTTCCCTAATTTTTCCACCTTCCACTCTTATCTCTGTCTTTATTGCTTTCAGGAATTCTTGTTGGACTTGCATCTAACTAGTGTTTGTCTTTGAGGATTTTGTTGTAGCTGTTTTCACATTTGTTGTCATTTTCTGAGTTTATGTCTTGGTCTTTCCTGCTACCATAGGAGCTTTTAATGGTCAAGTTCTTTTTTGGTTGTTGTTTGCTCATTTTCTGCCTATTTCTTCACTTTGAACTTTATGTTAAACTTGGATTCTCACTTTGGAGGTAGGAAGACACCATCCAACCTTTAGACTTTTTCACAATGCTGTTTTCAAAGCTAGTTCTGGAAGGGGGTCATCTTCAAGGACCCCTGTTCCATTGTGATTAATCACAAGTTCTTCTCTCTACTCTAGTACTGCCACCAGGAACAGCATATGGGTAGTCCATGCCAGTTGTACCCTGTGCTAGTTAGTTTCTGTAATCTCTAACAAATTTTCCAACCTCCTTATCATCTCTTGACTGAGAAGTCCTGAAGCTGCCATTGTTCCTTCTGTTGCAGTAGCCTCCAAAGCCCACTGCTGGTGCTCCTGCTCTAGGATGATTCCCACCCTGCTATCACAGACATATCCTACTGATCTCCTAAGTTATCTTTGCCTGGAAAAAAAATCTTACTCTGAGCTTTTGTTAGCTCTACTGCTCCAAAATTTGATTTGAGGAGTTATTTTAAAGATTTTAGAAGAATTTTGGGAGAATTCAGCTGAGTTGCTGTCCATATTGTGCCATTTTGTCCCTACCCCCATCACTAGTGTTTATTGAGTGGGAATGTGTGTGACATGGTCAGACCTATACTTCAGGACAATCACTTTGGCAGCTGTAGGAGGGATGGATTGGAGTGGGGAGAGAGGTGAAGCAGGAAGACCAGCTAGGAGACTCTTAATAGTCCAGGCAGAAAAATGATGATAGTCTCAATTAAGCTGGTGTCTCTCCAGCTTAAGTTTTCCCCACTGCCCTCAGGTATCCCCACTCGGGTTAAGTAACCCGAACTCAGTTGTGATAGATTGCCTAATTATTTGTTTTCTAGAAATATTTATTGTGAAATGAGAGCAGTTGTGGGACTCTTTCAAAATGGCCCCTGATGTGGTGGGAAACTTTAAAGTCACTCATTCTTTCTCAAGAGGACACTATTACCATGACAGTAGGGCTGGACTTTTGGGTGTGAGGAAAAGCAGTGGGGCATAGATAAAATAAAAGCTTGAAAGTACTGAAAGAGAAGATCTGCAAACGTCTTGAATCTACCATGTGTTAGCAACGATGATGATGATAATGGTGATAAAGATGATGATGAAGTAGACAACAAAGGAGTAGCAAAAATAGAGAGGGGGCTCACATAGTGGAAAGAATGCTAGATCTTGAGTCCGAGGATCAAGGTTCAAGTCATATCTCTATTGATATCTGTTGGACTTTGGCCAAGCCACTTAGCCTCTGTGGGTCTCCCATTTCTCATTCTATAAAATGTAGAGATAGACTAACTGGCCTTTAAGGTATCTTCCAGCAGGAGATCTATGAGTCTGTGATTTGGTTAGCACTGGAAAGTTGGTAAATACTTTTAGATATGTTATTTCCTTTGATCTTTGAAACAACCCAATGAGTAAAGCATCTTGGTCTCCATTTTACAGATGAAAACACTGAGGCAAAAGAGAGGTGAAGGAATTTGCCCATGGCTACATCACAGATAAGTGTCAGAGACAGGATTTGAACACAGGACTTCCTAACTCCAATCTGGCATGCGGGAGGCCATCCCAAAGCATAGTCCAAGTTTCATCTTAGTCTTAGCCTGGACAGAGAGATAAACCTAAGGAAGATGCCAAATATTCATTTTTCTTGAGAGGAGGTATTGGTTGTGACCAAGAGGCACCTTGAGCTCTTTAATAATATTTATAGTATATTTACACTTTGACTACAAAGAATCAAACCCTCAAAGTGGGAAAGGGTTTGCCCTTAAACCATACAGATGGTGACTAAATGACATCTAAGATTCTTTTTGATTATAAGATTTTATAATTATGTGTTAACTATTGTTAAGAATGATGCCCCTGGAAAGGGAGAGGTAGAAGAGGGTAAATTATCCAACATAAAAGGGGCACAAAAAAGATTTCACAGTAGAAAAGAGGACTGGAGGAGGTAGAAGGGGTGCATGTGAACCTTAGTTTCATCAGAATTGACTTGAAGAGGGAATAACATACACACTCATTTGGGTGTAGAAATCATTCTTCCTATACATGAAAGTGGGAAGGGAAGGGGATAAGAGAGGGGGCGACTGATAGAAGGGACAGCAGATTAGGGGAGGTGAAAATCAAGAGCAAAACACTTTTGAGAATGGACAGGGTAAAAAAGAAGGGAGTAGGATAAACAGGAGGAAATTAGGATGGAGGGAAATACATAATAATCCTTACTGTTAAAAAGAATTACAACATGTTTCTTTGATGAAGACCTCATTTCTCAAATATATAGAAAACTATTGATAAATGGTCAAAGGACATGGACAGGCAGTTTTCAGATAAAGTAATCAAAACTACCTATAATCATATGATAAAATGCTCTAAATCACTATTGATTAGAGAAATGCAAATTAAAACAACTCAGCTACCACACCATGTCAATCAGATTTGCTAATATGACAGAAAAAGAAAATGACAAATGTTGGAGGGGATATGGGAAAATTAAGACACTAATGTCTTGTTGGTAAAATTATATACTGACGACCATTCTGGAGAAAAATTTAGAGCTGTGCCCAAAGGGCATAGGGGTATAAAACCATGCATACCCTTTGACCAAGTGATACCACTACTAGGTCTGTATCCCAATGAGATAAAAAGGAGAAGTACCTATAAATACAAAATATATAAAGCAGTTATTTTAGTGGTGGCAAAGAATCAGAAATTGAGGGGATGTCCATGAATTGGGGAATGGTTGAACACATTGTTGCATATGATTGTGATGGGATATTATTGTGCTATAAGAAAAGATGAGCAGGATGCTCTCAGAAAAATCTAAAAAGACTTACATGAACTGATGGAAAATGAAATGAGCAGAATCAGTGGAACATTATACCTGATAACAGCAATATTGTATGAATATTAACTGTGAATAACTTAGCTATTCTCAGCAATACAACAACTTAAGACAGTTCTGAAGGATTTATGATGGAAAGGGCTGTCCATCTCCAGAGAAAGAACTGTTAGAGTCTGAATGCAGATTGAAGCATACTTTTTCTTTATTTTTGTTGCCGGTTGTTTTTTTTTTTGTCTGTTTTCTTTCACAGCATGACTTACATGGATATGTGTTTTGCATGACTGTATATTATAATCTATATGAAGCTGCTTTCCTTCCCAATGAGGGTGAGGAAGGTAGAGAGGGTGGGAGAGAATTTGGAACTCAACATTTGAAAAAAAAAGAATGTTAAAATTTTATTTACATGTAATTGGGGAAAACCAAATATCCAATTTTTTAAAAGTTATTAAAAAGAAATAATGGTCTTGCAAGAGTCTCAAAGACAGCTTCCATTACATTCCTTAATCTACTTCTTAAAACCGGAAGGGAGACTTATACATTTGAAAAGAAATACAGACATTGAGAGCTGCTAGGGTACTACTCATTGAGTGCGAAGCCCTTATTTTCCAAATAACTCAATGAAGAATTAAAGGAATACAGTGACTTTCCTGAGATTCTGTGGCAAATTAGTGTGAGAACAAGACCCATGTTTATTCATTCCTTTGAAAATATTGCTGCATTTAGAACTTCTGCAGAAATCCTTTGGTTATTTGTAAAACAAGACAAAACAAAACAAAACAACTTATCTTTTTTTGTTATAGTAAAGAACTGGAGAGGAAGGAAATGCATCAAACTTGGGGAATGGCTGAACAAATGATGTATATAAATATAATGCAATGCTTCTGTGTTGTAAGAGGAAAAATAGCATGGATTCAAGAAGCTTGGGAAGATTTGTATAAACTAATGCAGAATGAACTGAGAAGAACCAAGAGAACCATTTGTATTATAACAACATTGTAAAGACAAACAACTTTGAAAGACTTTAGAGCTCTTAGCAATGTGATGACCAACTGTGTTTCCAGAGAACAAATGATGCAGAATACTGCCAGAAAGGTGACAAATGCAAGGTACGAAATGAGATATAGACTTTTTGGACATAGCTAATGTGGGAATTTATTTTCCTTGATTATGCCTGTTTAGTACACAGATTTTATTTTTGTTTTCCAGTGGTAGGTGAGGAGTGAGAGAGAGGGAAAATAAATACTTATTAAGTGACAAAATTAAAGCAAAATGAAAGATACATTAAAACATTTCTTACATGAAAAGGCAGCATTGAAACTCTTGCGCAAGTTTCAAGGCAGTGATGGAAGATGTAGTTATTGACTCTGATGTTAATTACGTTTGACTCCAACATTTTCACCATCATTAAGAAAGAATGGGGATTAGTTCTGGTCTTCCAGTTTAGTCTTGTCTCTAGTGAACATCCATTGATAAAATGATTCTGTTATCTCTTCAATGTGGGCATTTCTTCTCTTACTGCCTGTGTTCAACTTTTCCATATGATTCTTGTCATCTTCTTCCATTCATTCTACCCAGGGTATCCTCTTGATCTGCCATAGACCTTCCCCAACAAAATCCTGTTCTGATCTGCCCCACCATAACATGGAAGTAACTCTGGATTCTTGAAAGTGATGCTAGTGGGGAGAACTCTCACATCGTCTAACCAAGCTGGTAAAGTTTTATAGTCCTGATGAAGGCTAACTGGCCTATGAATGGAGAGGGTAACCATGGAAAAACATGAATCAAAGAACAATCAAAAGTTGTCTTTGGTTGTGGGTGGCCTCTGTTTATGGTTTTGCAACAATGGTTCTGGAATGATGAGAGGAGGCAGAGCATATCTACAATTAGTTATCATGACACCTGGAGAAAAACCAGAGGGTTTGGGGAGAAAGGGAGACAGTGGAAAGCAACAGCAGTATAGAGGATGGTCAATATGGAAAAATTACATCAGAAAAGAAGCTGACTTAGCCCTAATAGATCCTGGCCTCATCCTCTTAGGACTGCAAGGGAGAAGGCAGCAAGATGATAAAATGGGCACCACAGCCAAGGATGTGCATTGCTGGATGACCCCAAGATGAGACACATTGATGCTATCACTGTAGTGAGGAAGCAAACCCTTGGACAAAACACACCCTACCCCACTCCCCATACTGGCACCCTGAGGTGCCACTAACTAGCTTCTATCACTAGCTAGTTGTGGCTCTGAAATTCCTATGTGTTTTCAACCATGTGAACTACAAAATGATACCACTTAAGATCTGATGAAAATATTTAAAAGGGTCAATGACAACTTGAAAATATTAATTATCTCTTCTTGTTATGTTTCTCATATATTCTTAACCAGAGATATTCATGAAATTAAGTTAATAACAACTTATAGGAAATCATAGTCCATATTTAAGATTTTTATGCTTCTCAAAATTATCCTTTTACTGGAAGGTAGGAGGGAATCGACTTGAGGTTTCACTGGTGAAGGTATATCCCATTGAGGAAATTCTCTCCATCCTTTTGCTTTGCCTCTGTGTGTATGAGGTAGCCATACTGAGTCTTCCTAGTTTGGAGGCTGACCTTCTAACCACTTTTTCATGCTTCCTTACTCATTACCGAGACACTTTAAAAGATTATTTCCTTGCTTTTATAGTATTCCAAATATATTTAATCAGTCTTACTTTTGCACTTTAAAGATATTTGGGGAATTCTTTGATCCTTGGGATGGTAGCTACAAGGGGCCTCAAAAATTTGCTCAACCGCATTATTTTTTTTAAATGAGAGAGCTGAAGATTGAAGATTTTAAGTGACTTATCCACAGTCCCACAGGGAGTGAGTAGCCCAACTGGAATTTGAATAGAAGGCTTCAGACTCCAAATGGCAATCCAGTGCTTGGGCCCACACCCCCTGGATTAAACAGCATGACTGACGTTAACTAAAGGAAGCTGCAAAAAATGAAAACCTATCGAGGAAATGTTATGGTATCCAAGAAATATGTGAAGCCACCTCTTTCTTCCGCAAGGGGAGAGATCTCTTCCTTGAAGATCTGTTTATTTCTCTAGGTTGGAATGAAACTCACACTACAATGACGTGTATAATTCTTTTGAATATGTCCATAGATATAGTATTGCATTACAATTAGTTTAGAAAAACAAAGAAATAATGGAAATAATCCCTGTAGTTCAGAAATGAGAAGCTGTATGGTACAGTGGAAAGAACTCTAAATTTGGAGTGGGGTGAGCTAAGCTCAGATCCCAGCTTTGTTCTTCTCTATGACACATAGGGCCAGTCACTTCATTGCCTTTCTTGGTATACCCTGTATTTAGCACAATGCTTAGTACGTAGTAGATAACAAATGCTTGTTGATTTGACTTGACTTCACCCCCAAGAGCCTCAGTTTCTTATCTGTAAAAGGTGGAAGTTGATTCGATGGCCTCTGAGGTCCCTTTCAGCTTCAGATTTATAGTCCTAACTACACAGGATTGAAATCATGGAACCTCCTCATAGGTGATAGGGGTTGGGAGAATTGATTCCTACTCAGTGAGCCCTCTGGGGGCAAGATACAGCTCTAAATGGTATTAAGGATTAGTCATCTGAGAATGGTATGAAGGTCAGCTAAGCCAAGAAAGGTTGATGGGTGGATCACAGGATCTTCTGCAAAGGTCATCCAGTCCAATCACTTCATTTTACAGAGGAAGAAACTAAGCCCCAAAGAAATTAAATTACTTTGTCAGTAATATCAAGCAGGTAGTGATCCTCCAACCAGCTGAAGCCATCCCCAGGGTTGGGCTGTTACCTCCTGCCTTGTTCCTCCATGGTCATCCATGTTCAGGCATAGTCTCCCAACTGTCTTTAACGTGGGTATTATTTGCCTTGGCAGTGGTTCTCAAAGTCACTGTCCTGTGACTCTTGAAAAGATGCTCTCCCCTGAGGGATGATATTTGTAAGAATTTTTCTTTAAAGATCAAAAGAGCCTTTTTCTGCCTTGGGCACATGTAGGGCACTGAGAGTTTCCAGTTCTCTGAAGGGAGTGAAAGAGGACCTTCCATGGGGAAGGGCACCTCTGCTAACTCTCTGCTCCTGCAGACAGAGTCTTTGTGGGCAGAGGCCTTGGCTTTAGAGCCTGCCTCTACTCTAATATATTAGTGATACTGAACAAGCACGTCCTATCTGCTCTCTTGGCTCCAGTTTCCTTCTCTGTAAAATGAGGGGGATGGATGAGAGGATTTCTAAGTCTGTCTGACCCTTTCCTAGGCTCCCTAGCTGCTAGAGCCATTCCTTCTAAGGGTATCTTTCCTTCAACTTTGAATTCACGTTGTATATTCTGATGTGGGTATGGTTTTTCCAGAATTGCAGGAAAAGTTCACTTATCAAGTTGAATTTTGTATCCCCAGTATTTATCACTGTACTTGGCACTTAGTAAGTGCTTGATAAATACTTGTTCACTGATTTATCTATCCTGTGGCTATCGCCTAACCTCTCAGGGTCCTAAGTAATTCTCTAATTCTATGATCATTTTATTTATTATTATTCACTATTTCAATTTTTATCATTGATGATGTTAAGATCTTTGTATAATTCTGTATATTCTGTCACCTCTTCTCAATCTTTTCTATTTCTGTTACGTCTCTACCATTTTTGTCTTTTATCACGCCCATTTTTGCAGGAAGCATTCCTTGATAATTTTAATTTTCTTGAAGAGATCTTGTCTTTTCCATCCTAATATTCTCTTCTATTTCTTTTCATTGCTCATTTAAGAAAACCTTATCTCTCCACTTTCCTTTCCCTTTTGCTTTCCCTTTTTCCTTAGCTATCTATAAAGCCTCATCCGAGAGCCATTTTGCTTTCTTGCTTCTCTTTTTCTTTGGGATGTTTTTTTGTTACTGTCTCCTGTACAACATTGTGAACCTCTGTCCATAGTTTTTCAGGCACTCTCTCGACCAGATCTGGTCCCTTAATCTATTCATCCTTTCCACTTCAAATTCATAAGGGATGGTTTTTAGGTTATACCTCTATGATCACATTGTTTTACCTGTTTCTTTCAATTTAAGTCTGAATTTCGCAATAAGAAACTCATGATCTGAACCACACTCAGCTCCAGCTCTTGTTTTTACTGATTGTAAAGAGCATCTTCACCATTGGCTGCAAAGTATATAATCAATCTTATTTTGGTATTGACCATCTATTGATGTCCATGTATAGTGTCACCTTTTGGGTTGTTGAAAAAGGATGTTTGCTATGATCAACAAATTATATTGACCAAACTCTATGAGTCTCTGCCCTGCTTCATTGTGTACTCTAAGGCCTAATTTGCTGTTATTCCAATTGTCTTTTGATTTCCTATTTTAGCATTCCAATTCCCCCTTTGATTAATGTGACATCTTTTTTTGGTCTTATTCTACAAGATGTAAATATTCATAGAACTGATCAACTATTTCTTTGGCATCAGTTGGAGCATAGGCTTTTATCACCATGGTGCCGAATGGTTTGCCTTGGCTATGAACTGATCTCTTGTCATTTTTGAGATTAGAACCCAATACTGATTTTTTCAATCTTTTATTGAGAATAAAGGCTATTCCATTTCTTCTAAGGGATTCCTGCCCCCTGAAGTATATGTAGTGATCACCTGAATTAAATTCACCCATTCCCAACTATTTAAGTTCACTGACACCCAAGATGTCAATACTTAATCTTCCTCTCTCAAGTTTGACCACATCAGTTTTTCTTGGTTTGTAGACCTTGCATTCCAGCTTCCTGTTCAATATTGCTCTTCACAGCATCAATCTTGCCTTTCATCACCAGCCACATCCGCAACTGAGCTTCCTTTTGGCTTTCACTCAAATGCTTCGTTAGTGCTGCAGCAACTTGTAGCTGTCCTCCACTCTTCCCCATCCCCAGTAGCATTGGACACCTTCTGACCTGAGAGACTTATCTTCTCGGGTCATACATTTTATCATTTTAATAATGTCCAAGATGTTTTCTTGGCCAAGATACTGGAATGGTTTGCCAATTTCTTCTCCACTGGATCACCCTTTGTCAGAATTCTTTACATTGACCTGTCTTAGGTAACTGCACAGCATAGTTCATGGTTTCATTGAGTTACACAAGCCCTTCTACAATGACAAGGCAGAGATCTGGATGGAGCACAAAATACTACCAAATACTTTTATGAGGGAACTATTAATAATTTGGGAAAATCAGGAAAAGCCACGTGTAAGAGGTGGCATCTGAACTGAGCCTTGAGTGAAATAAGGTATTTTATAAAGTGGAGGTAAGAAAAGAGTGCATTCCACATAAGAAGGAAAGAGATGTTGTGAATCAGGAAAAGCCAGCAGGCATAGCACTGTTCCCAAAGAGGGGCTATGTCATAGCCCAAAGAACTATTTTCCAAAACAAGAATTTCCCTTCCCTGCAAATACAGCTTCTGAAGGAGGGGTTCCAGTTTTTCCTTTTCTACCTAGTTTGATATCTATATGCTCTCATATTTGCTTGGGAAGTTAGGCTTGATAGAAAATTGGATCTTTGATGAGCTTCACTAGTTGAATTGGTCCCTCTGTTTTCCAGAGCAACCCTGAATGACACCCCCTTTGATCAGGGCTGGATGCCTAAAGCTGCCTACTGGTATGTGAATGCATATGGAGAGTGCTGAGGTCATATCTCCATAGCTTTGTATCCCACTCTCCACCCCCTCATCTCAGAGAGGCAAGCTCACCTTTCCAAATGGCACAACTTGCCAACTATTTGCATTGGATATCATAGCTCGTGAAAAATATCAAATATATTCTTACAAAATGCTATGATTCAGCTACTGTGATTCAGCCCTGTCACCACACATGCTGACTATTCTTCACTTCTTTCAGTGTGAGGTGTGACTTATTTTCAACACCCGCCAAATGTTTATTTCCCTGAATGATTTCAGATCCATATTTTAACCATGTGAGATATTTATATTTGAAAGAACTTTTGCTAAAGGGTTTTTGCTGAGATTCCTCCAGAAATCTTCTCTCCTATGGTCACCTGTTCTATCAAAGTCATTGAGGGACAAAGTACCAAGCACTTCCCTGAAAGAAAGACCCATCTTTTCAGTTATTTTGTATTTTGCATTCATTGTTATGAAATTGGCAATGTCCATCAAATAGGAGTGTTGCTATAAACAAAGAAGAACAAAAAAGGGATATAAACATTAGGTCTACTATGTTTCCTTTATTGGAGGATGCCAAAATTCAACAGTTTCTGAGCAGTCTTGATTGTTTGTGCCTCCCTCCGAACCTTTGGTTTTCTATCCTGTGCATTCTTTTGAACTTATTTCTTTCCATTTTTTGTCACAACAGTCACTACTCCTTTCCCCTTTGTAACAAATAAGCAGAGTCTAACTGAAGAAATTCACACAGAACAGCATTATTTTAATGTCTATATCTCTGATATTTTTTCAGTCATGCTTTATTGTGGAAGTTATAGAGAGCCATAGTCTCTGAAGAAGGAAAGATGAAGATAACTTAAAAGGTGGACATTGGTGGACTGAAGATAAACACAGAACACTCAAGGAAGCACATAGGGCATGCTGATTAAAACATGTCATCAATGGAATAAATGTGACCAGGAAAAAAATAAAAATGGGCTAGTTGCAGTCAGAGAAAAGAGATGCATGATGGGTGTGCCTACTTTGTCCATTAGTATCCATGCAATGTAATGATAGAGGAAGGATCCCTCCCTCCTCTGTAATAATCATGGGTGAGAGATGCACAGGTTGATGAGGCATGGATGGGATATGATCTGAATCTTTGGGAATTTAGTCTGGTGAAATCCTATACTTCATCAGAACTGGCCTATTTTCTGTTCCTTAAATCTATCTATCACACATCCTATCTCCTGTCTCTGTACCTTTGTGTTGGCTGTCACTCATTCCTAGAATGCTCCATCCCCTTATCTCCTCTTCCAGTTTCCTTGGCTTCCCTTAATATTCAACTCAAACTTCACCTTCTGCAGAATGGCTTTCCTAGTCCCCTTAGCTGCTAAGTA
>CM053775.1:11450554-11485846 GCA_028658325.1 Potorous gilbertii
CTATAAATACTATTGCATTTTAAGTAATCATTAGGAAAGACAATATAATCTATTTTATCTTTTTAAAAAAAATAGCCATTAAGGGCTGCCTTGGGCAGTTTGTTGTAGCTCTTCAGAAACCAAACACATTAATTTTTATTTATTGCAAGATTGTCACAGTCATGGAGGCATGCCATCAGCATTCTTTGTCCCCATAATGGGAATCTTCTTTTCCAGCTCTCTTAGTTCCCTTTGGAAATTACTTCAGTATTGGGAAACAGCAGACATTTACCATGACAACAACAATTTCAAACTGTAAATGATATTCATTCTTCAGCTCATAGTTAAGTATATTGACATGCAAGACCCTTGACTGCATTTATCCACACAACTAAATAGGTCATTTTCTAATCAACTTGATCTGCTCATCAGGCAGTTGTTCATATGAACTCTGTTGATTCAATTTTAAGAAATAAAAAAAACATGGACCACCTAACTTTGAATTTGAATGTTTTCATTCTTGCTTTCTATCACTAGAAGTCTAGAATAATCATATAGTGGCCAAGCTTGCTTGAGCTAGAGGTGTGCGTGTGCGTGTGTGTGTGTGTGTGTGTGTGTGTGTGTGTGTGTGTGTGTGTAGGCAGATTATGAGAGTACACAAGTGCTGCAGAGGAGGCTTGGTAGATGTCTGTTGTAACTTGCAGTTGTACTGATAAGTAAATGCTATAGCATGCATATTTCAATAGCTCTGTGACTCTTCACGAATGTGAAAATTCCCTCCAAGTCATTCATGGTGTTTCTTTGTTTTTTACTGATCTAGAACTATGGTTTCACTGGTGTTGGGGAAGTCCTTGTACTGAAATTCTGCTACCACCTCCCATGCCACCTCACAACTTGTCTGTAACTTTTGGTCTCAGAGAGCTATCTTGTCTCACTTAGAGTCTGAATGATTTGTGCAGAGCTACCCAGCCAGTATATGTCAGAGGTGAGACTTGAACCTAGGTCTTTTTGACTCAAAACATGAACTCCATTGGAGAATGCCAGTTTATTCTTCTTTGAACTTCAGTTGCTTTTTCTTAAGTGCCTACTATTTCTCTAAAATGTTCCTTCTGTCTCATTCCTCAACTCTCTGTAAAGATCTCGGTCACATTTTATAGGACAGAATTATGGCCTTCATCACTAGTCTTCACTTCATCCATGCATGTTTTACTGAAGCTGTATATTACACCTCACAAACGTTTTCTTTCTGCTCTTGCCTGCTGCTTAATTCCTAACAAAGCCACTGTGGGACCATGCAAACTCTTAAGAACACTCCCCCCCCAATTTCTGACTGTGCTACAGTCTATACTTGCCCATCACTTGAAATGCTCCTATTTCTACAAGAGAACACTTCTCTTCCTCAAGATTCTAATCCTATATTTCCTCTGAAAAATCTTAGAGGTGGGAGCATGGTCCATTATCTGTCACTTAGCAAAGGATCAGTCTTGGACTATTGACCCCCTGTTGTTCTAGTCCTGTAGACATGTCTTCTCTTCTTTTTGATGACCTGTTTGTGTACACGTGACTCTAAAATTAATGCTTTTCTATAGGAAGAGTTTATATTTGAAAAAAAAAGCATGTGTTTGTCTTGCATGTTTAAAAACATGGAGAGTATAAAGCAATTTTGATTTTACTCAGTCAATTCACTTTTATTTTGCAGGACCAAAATTCAGGTCCAGAGTATAAACATGTCGTATGAAGTCTTACCTAATAGGCATTTATTAAGTAACTACTAATGTGTCAGGTGCTGGGGATATGGACAAAATGAGCTCTACCCTTTGGACCTCAAGAAGTTTCTACCTTAAGGATGAGATGCAACATAGAAGCAGATAAATGTGTATATGGTCATTTGAAAAGGAAATCTCTAAGATCTAAATGGATCAGGAACAGATTTCTTCACATTGCAGATAACACACAACTTGGACCTTGAAGAAAGCAGGGGTTTCTGAGACAGAATTGGAAAGGGCGTGCATTCCAGGCATGAAAGACAACTTGTGCAAAGGTACAGAGGTCTGAGATAGATTGGCAGGTTCAGGAAGCAGAAAGCATGTAGAAAAGTAGAACTAGAAGAATGTATGATAGCCCTGAAAAGTTAGGCTAAAGTCAGATTGGGAAGGGCTTGATCTGCAAAAGTGATGAGTCTGTATTTTGTCCTTGAAGCAGTAGGGAGCCCCTGAAGTTTCTTGAGCAGGGATAAGGCATGATCTGTCTTGTGTTTTGAAAGGTTATTTTGGTAGCTGGATAGGGGAAGGATGGGAGAAAGACCAGACTAGAAGCCTGAATTCCAATAAGGAGTCTATGAGGAGACTTGAAATAGGATTGGTGGTCTTGTGATTGGAGGAAGAGACAAATTCAAAGCAATAAATGTTCAATAAAGATATATGTGTGGTTCACTGCACTGGAGGGGAAGAGACTAGAAACTAGACATCCAATTAGGAGGCAGTTGCAATAGTCCAGGTGAAAGAAAAGAAGAATGATGGTTGTTTGAGTTGGGAGCATGGGATCAATATGAGAAATGTGGAGGAGGAATTGACAAAATTTGGTAACTGAGAGGATATGAAATTAGGGAACAATCCATGATGATTTTGAAGTTAAACAATCAACGATGGTGTGAGTTTAAGCCTCTGTCCCACGTGAAGTTCACAGAAGTGGATCGATACACCCTGAGATGGAAGGGGAAATGGAGTTGAGTATGTTCAGTTTCCACCAGATGAATGTATATAATGCTTGTAATGCTCAGGATTGCATTGCTGTCCAAAAATTCCCCTCAAAAACTAGATATAAACCATTTATTTCATTTCCCAATCTCATGCACTTGCCAACCTTAATTTCCTCCCGAGAGCTGAGGGGGACAGTGTTGATCATAAATATTAAACAAATGGGTTGAGAGTAGAATCATCTAGGAAAATTTGAAAATGTCTCTTTCAATGTCTTTCTATTTTTATAGGCAGCTGTTTAAGAAGGTTTGTGACTATCAAAAATTCATACATCATATAGTTTGGGTCCTTTGTTATGAAAGTTAGACTAGTTCCCTTTTAAAGTTTATTTTAAATATGAAAACGACTTTATCCATTTCATTTGTTGTTCTCCTGAAAACAGAAGATAACTATAAAATATATGCTATAGACATTGTTTGGAAAGTAGTCACCTATTTAGATATAGATGCAAAACTATTTTACAAAGTGTGACCAATCCAAGAAAACAACTATTAAAACTTTGATCTTAGGTGACAGATTCAGAATTACATCTGGTGCACATAGCAGTTTACTCTTATATAGGACTCTGGTGATTACTGTAAACCTTCCTTGAGTTAAGGAACAAGGTTTCAAGGAGTGATTTTAAAAACATTGTCATGTAAATGGATAGAATTGCTGATCTCTGAGCCAGTAAGACTTGGGTTCAAGTCACTTGACCTCTTAGTAAGCAGTGTCACAGGCTACCATAGACACCATTTCTGTCTAAGGGTATATAATGCAGCAGAGGTGTCCATCTGTATTGGCAGAAGAAGCTTCCTGTGCCACACCTGTGGTTTACCCACAGGTTCAATTCCTGTTGCCTGTCTCCCTTTCAGCTTGGAGTCAGAAGTTACGGAATCAAATCTTTACTCTGAGACTTACTAACCTGGATAACCTTGAGGAAGTTACTTGCTCATTCCCTCTGTACTCCCTTTGCTTATCTATAAAAATAAAAGGCTTAAACTCGGTAACCTTTAAGATTCCATCTCCTTTTAGGGTTTATGAAAGTCTGCATTTTTTTTATATATAAGCATTTTTGATATTTGGTTTGATGGGGCAAGAGAGTCAAAGACCCTTAACCTTGCTCCCCCACTCCCAAATTACATTGTATTTACTTTGCTTGCTTTTATATGTACTTATCTATATATTTGTGGTGCCCCCCCCAATAGAATGTAAGGTACTTGAAGGCAGAGACCCTTCCGCTTTTGTGTCTATATCCTCAGCCCCTATCACAGTGCTTGGCATATGGTAGATTTTGAACAAACGCTTATGGACTTGAATTGAAAACCAACGCAATTACTTCAGTCCTAGCTTGAGAACTGTTTTCAGAGAAAAGGAACAAATATCCATGGCAACAGTGTGAAGGCTAAAGGGAAGTCAGAGAGAATCCAACAGTCTAAATAAATGTAATTAAAAGTTACAACTCCTCTCGTACCTTTTCCTAATTAGACTAACCAGTGGAAAACGTGCAGTGAAGTCAGCCACATCATCTCCTTTAAGGTTGATTGATAAGCAGGGGCTTAATCTAATCGATTTATTTTCATTATGGAAATAAAGATCAGATGTTGGAGGCATGCTCTGTGATAATCTTCCGTAGGTGTTCTGATAAAGTCACCCAAATGGAGCAGCCTGGCTGGAATCACTGGTAAAGAAGCAGCTGTCTAGGTGAGCAATGGACCACAGAGGGAATAAAAAATTCAAGAAACCCCAAAATGGCATGATCCAGCCCACAGTAATGGATGGTTGGCTGCACACAAAGAAGCAGCCCATGGCCAGTCCTTTGTGAAATAAACACTGAACTTCTCTTAATACCTCATTTACCAGATTTCCTGGTGAAATTAGCTTTTGTTTTCCTTGCTGGAGTTGAAATCTTTAGATTCCTCAAGGAAGGACATTCTTATCTCTTATACTGGACCGTGACCAGATTGTCATTACAGGGTAATTCCCACCATGGATTTCTCCACTTTCACTCTAGGCCTCTTGAGAATCTTGTGAAGTTGAACTGATTTTGCCTACTAGGATATTATGATAGGTAACCACCTCACCACTGTCTGACAGTCTTTATTGAACAAGACACTGTGCTAGGTGCTGGAGATAGAGACAAAAAACATGAAAGTGGCCCTGCCCTCAAGGAACTTCTAATCTGCTGTAATTGTACTTACACCTGCTATTTTGAGAGTGTTGTAAGGTTCCCCAAGTGTTTTATATGTATGACCTTTTTCAGTCTTTATGACAACTCCAAGAGGTAGTTACTACATGTATGATTACACCTATTTTACAGATGAGGAACTTGAGGTTCAGAGAAGCTAAATAACTTACCCACAGCCACGCAGCTAGTGAGGGTTGAAGATTCTACTAGGACCCAGGGATCTCTTAGCCTCAAAACTTTCTATACTATACCAAATTTCCTTTTTTCCTCCTCATTAAGGTTATCTATCCCTGATTCTATCTTCCCCATCCTTCCTCAGGTCATAGTACAGTATTTGGCCCTCTCTCTCCTGAATCTATACTTATTTTCTCTGCAGTGTTTCATTCCCATCTATCTACAAGCATTTTCAAGTCTTTCCAATATTAAATAAAGAATTTCCTGGACCCTACTAACTCTATCCAGCTACTACCTCATCCCTTTATCACCCTCTTGGAAAAATTGTCTCTACCTACTACCTACCTATTGGCTCCCTGCTATCTTCAAAATCAAACATAAACTCTTATTTGACTTTCAAACCTGATTCCTTCCTACCTTTCCAGTTTTCTTACATCTTCTTCCATCCATCCTTGCTCTCTGGGATCCAGCAATGCTGGCCTTGCTGTTTCTCCCATAAGGCACTCCTCCTACTTCAGGCCATTTACACTGCTGTCAATGCCTGGGATTTTCTCTTCTGATTACCATATACTGGCTTCCCTGATTTCCTTCAAATCTCAACTAAAGTCCTACATTCTGCAAGAATCCTTTCCCAGTTCTCCTTAAATTTAGAACCATCCCTTTGAGAACATGTCCAATTTTTCACATGTATGTATTTATATGTATACCAGACCTGTACAACATTCAGCCTATGGACCACTTTGGCCAGCTACAAGCGTACCTGTGTGTTGTATGTTGTGTATGCCTGATACACACACACGTTTTCACAAATATAGATATTTTCATATATATGTATATGTGTGTCTGTCTATATCTACATCTATCTGTTTATCTCTCTATCTATCTACATGTCTTCTTTGTACAAAGCTGTTTGTAAGTTAACTTCCTTCTCTAGATTGTGAGCTCCTTGAGAACAGGGATTTGTTTTGGCCTTTCTTTCTTACCACAGTGCCCTACACATACTAATTCCTTAATACATGATTGTTAACTTGACCAGATATTTCAGCTCCCTCGAACTAACTTTATCCCTCCTGCTCCACTGAGGTGGCTCTGATCAATTACCTTCTCATGCAGAAATCCAGTGTCACATTTTGAGAATTCCTTGATTTCTCTTAAGCGTACAGTTGAACACCTCATTCTTTTCAATAGTTTTGTCCTGCCTTGTCTTCAGAGAGCCCACACTCTTCTTTCTCTTTCTACTGCTCATTGATCCCTTTTCTATCTCCTTACTGGTCCCTAATTCTCTTTCCAACCTTTGAATATGGTCATTTCCCATGGAATTGTCCTGGGCCTTCATCTCTTTCTTCATTCTCTCCCTTGACAATCTAAATCACTCTCACAGATTCAACTCCCACTTGGATGGATGCAGGTGAGTGCCCTGTCTTCAACTCCAAACCTAGCCTCTCTTCTGAATTCCAGACCCAGATTGCCAGCCACCTGCAGAATGTCCCCAAGTCACCATCTGTTACTGGCACTTGGAGATCTGTATGTCCAAATTGAATCTCCTTATCTTTCCACCTCAACTCATGACTTCACTATTACTCTCTCTGACACCCATGTTCACTCCACCTCTCACACTCAAAACCTTTCTGACTTCTCCCTATTCCTCCCCCATATCTCTAGTTCAGGTAGTTGTCAAGCACTGACATTTCTACTCCTGCACCGCCTCTTTTCTCATCACCCACTACCACCCTGGATTGTTGCCATAGGCTTCTCCTAGGACCATTTCCTTTCTTTGTCTCTTCAGTCTGCCCTTCCAATAGCTGCCAGAACAATCATTCTCATGCATCTATCTCTGCTCTGAAAGCCCACAGAAGGAAGGCTGAACTTCTGGCTGCCATTCAAGACCCCAGCTATGTTCCCTGATGCTCTCCTCTATGCATTCTGTACTCCATTCCCGCTGGTGTCCTTTCACTCCCATCTCTCTCTCCCATCGCCTTCAATGCCTTTCTTTAAACTGTTCTCTATGCATGAGATCCCACTCTTCCTATCTTTACCTGGTGAATTTCTGCCCATCCTTTAAAGCACAACTCAAAGTCCGCTAATCTACATGGTTTTCTTTGATCTTCACTCCTTTCCAATCTCCTGTAATTCTTTACTCAAGTGATATTGGAGTTTTCCATGTCATGACCCCTTATTACAGTCATCTCTATGAGGGCAGAGACTATATCTTCCACCATGATTTGTATACAGTGGCTACTTAATCATAAACCTTTAGATCAGGTCAAATGTTTGGATCCTTTCAGCTTTACTGTAAATTGTGCAATCCAAAGCAGTTCATTCAATCCATAGTCACTCTGGAAGAGGGATGGCAGACCTGACAAAAGGCAGCTCTTGCTACAGGGTTGGCTCAGATGTTGGTCAGTTCATGTCATTTTTATGTATGACATTTCATAAGACAGTGATGGCTTCATCATTGAGGTACAAGGAGAAGTCGATATTTCATCACTGCACATGATGGTAAATTAGAAAGAATTTAAAGGTTATTTTCCTTTGATTCGTTTGACAACCTGGGATCTGTTCTGTTCCACACCAGGTCTCATGATAGTCAGGCAATCATTGCAGGAGAAAAACTAGTGAGATATTTCTTCAACATACATTTATACTCTCTCTTCTTTACTGAAAGTCTAGAATATCTTCCCGCATCTATACTAGAGAAGAAATACCTCATGTATGTGTGTGTGTGTGTGTGTGTGTGTGTGTGTGGTATGTGCCATGTACTGTGTGTATGTGCTATGTGTGGTGTATGAATGTGTCTCTTCGTACATTACCCTATCTCTGAAGTTTTCTGTGAAGGGAAGAAATACAGAATGTGCAACAGTTTAAAAAAATGATTGTCATTAAAGGACCAGGTGGCTCCCAGAAGCGTGAACTACCAAGAAGACAAAGCTATTGAGAATTGGTACTAGCTGGAGCAGATGGCATAGCCTTTGTACCACTTTAATGTCGACTTTGCATCATCTCTCTACAGGGCTTTGGAGAATGCATTCTTTTTCATTTATGCTTTTACATTAAAGCAAAAAATGAAAATCCAAATGTAATTCTGCATCCCATGAATAAGTAAGATCTTCCATATGTAAATGCTTCCAGCCATGTGCTAATGGGCTGAGGTGGAAGACTCTGGAGTGTCTGTCTGCCTGATTGGAACTGCATCTGCTATTTGAAAGATAATTTGATACTGAATAACAACTCCATTTGTCCCCAAGGTTTTGCTAGAAGATGAGGGGTCAGGGCCTTCACACTTAAGGCCCTATATCTTGGCCACTAACCAACCTGAAAAACCAAACCAAAAAGGAAATCCAAAAACAGAATTGCCAAAATGATAGCAGCTTGTTCCATAGGACAATGAGGAAGAAAAGTTGTTTCCAGAATCTGACGTGTCTATTCTTGGTAACACACTTCCCAGTTCTCACATCAGACTCTGAACACCAAAGGAAATACATGCCCAGATGCAGGCCCACAGATTCTCAGAGGCCTGCCTGCCACACATCCAACATGTGGTCATCTGGCCTCTTCTGGAGATCCTGAATTCAGTGAAGGGGAGCTCACTTCCTTTGGTGGCGGCAGCCTGTTCCACTTTAGGACAGCTCTCCTTCTCATGATCCTTTTATCAAAGCTAAATCTGCTTCCTTGTCACTGCCATCTTGTCACTCCTTGCATGTGCTTATGTGTATGAGAGCTGCAAATATTGTTGTTTGCTGGGGGAAGCGACAAGCACATCATGTAATTAGCTGCCATGTACTGATGCCCAAGCATTGAATGTAATGTCTTAAATAACTCTTCTGGATAATCCTCCTTTATAAAAAAGACTGCAATTTGTATTGACTCACTCTCCCAACTGAAACAACTGAATTTATCTTTCTACAACCATTTATTTTTCATTAATATTATGAGGGGCATTTCAAAGCAATTATTCCATAAGCATATGTAAAAGGATGAGGGGTTTTAATGTTGAAGCAAAGTATAAAAACCAGATCACAAAACCCATCGTGAAATTCCCCAAGTCAGAGCAAAGGCAATTGCAACGTTGCTGTGTAGAATATAAGGATACATTAGAATGCATCACTAGGCCCTATTACTCCTTGAATTGTCTACATCCTCCATAGTCAAGGTTAATTGTGCCGTTGAACTTTGTGCTCATATTGCAATCATGCCTACATGCCGCCAACCTCTCCAGACAAAATTTAGCCGCACTGGTGTTGGACATAACATGAAGAAAACATTTGGATGAATTGAAGGATATTCTGGTGTCATACAGACACACAGTCTAAGAGGGACCCCCCTCCCCCAACCATTGGTGCGCAGAGAGAGAGAGATTCAACTTTCCTGTTGGAACATTCCAAGTTCTTTTGGACTTTTCCTAGTGGAGGTATCCTGTTCTTCCTTGAGAGACTTGTTGGGACATGCATCTCATCAGATCCCTTGCACAACGGAGTACAGAGTGTAGGAATGAGCAGCGAGAGCACAGTCAGGAGATACTTGGGTTCATATCCTGTCACTGAACCTCAATTTCCTTATTAGTAAAATAAGGATTGCAATTCCTATAGTATCTACTTTATCAGGTTGTTATGAGAACTACCTGAAATAGTGTTTGTAAAGTGCTTTGTAAATATTTAAAGTTTTGGAAAAAATATTGATAGTCTCTTTGAGTGGAGTGGCAGTGTGTTACAGTCAATCAGGACCTGGACTTAGAGATGGGAAGACCTGGGTTCAAGTTCTGCCTCACACGCTTAAAAGCTATATGACTTCAGTCAAATCACTTTCCTGAATTTTCGTTTTCTCCTCTGTAAAAAAGGTGGCTGGACTTAGTGGAGTCTAAGGTCACTCCCAACTCCAAATCTCCAATCCTACCCATGAGACACAAGAAGGGACAGCATTGTGAAAAACAACATAGAGTTGGGACATCTGGGTTCATATGCCAGGTCTGCTTTGTGTTTATCAGTATGACTTTGTCCAAACCCCTTTTCCTTTCTGTAAACCTTCTCTGTAAAAGTATGTCACTGGATTGCAATAACATCTAAGGTCCCCCCAAAGCCTGCAAATGTGGGAGCACCTGCTGTTCTACTCTTTATCTAAGCAGCAGCAGAAGACAGAGCAGTGCTTAGCCTGGACTCTCTCATTTTCCTGTGTCATAGCTACTTTGCTTTTTGAATCAGGTGGTACAGTTGTTAGAGCATTGGACTTGGGATCAAGACTCATCATCATGAATTCAAATCCCACCTCAGACACTTCTTAGCTGTGTGACCTTGAGCAAGTCACTTCACTCTGTTTCCTCCTCTCAGTTTTCTCCTCTGTAAAATGAGCTGGAGAGGAACAAAAAAACAATAATTACCAAGAAAACCCCAAATAGAGTCATGAAGAGTTGGACACAACTGAAAGATGACTCCATGACAAAAGCAACAACAGCAAAACCTGTTTTCTGAACTTTTTCTGCCCTCCCACCATGCTCAGTCCCATTCACAACACACATACACACACAGACACAGATGCACACACAGATACACACACACACGCACCTTCTCAGCATGCTGGTTTGGAGAAACACTCATCGAGGAGGTCCCCTGGAGTGACCCTAGGTCCATGCTCCGTGGCTCAGGGAGACATGTAGCCAGGCTGTAGCTGTGCAGCAATAGGGAGCTCTACAGTTCTCCCCTCTCCCCCTCCCCACCTCTTCTCTTGTTTCCTCTACTTAATTTACTTGGTAATGAAGAGCAGCCAAGTATAAAATACAAATAAACACTGCTCTCAATTAGAAGGGAGCTATGCCTTTTTAATACTAATTGTTGTGGAATCTGAGATGTTCACACAACAAAGGATTCATACAAGTGGGCTGTCTGCTTATATTTAAAGTAGATATAGACTTTCTATTTTTAGTGTTCATGATAGATGTATTCATAAGGGGCCATTGCTAATGTAGGGTAGCAGGACATAAAAAGACTCACTTTCAGATCCAATTACTTAGCTGTGTGACCCTGGCCAAGTCACTTATGTCTTCAAGACTCATTTGAATGCAATAGTATTCATTTGCAAGAAATCTCATAAAGAAAAAACAAACAAAACTAAACCCTCATTTCAAATGGTCTACTTCAGATCTTAGCTGCAACATAAATATGCTACTTCTCTCTGATTCAACTGATGTCTTGTATAATGCATTAGAACATCATTTAGAAAAGCAGAATGTGATCTGCTTGAGAGCAGGAACCATTTTTGCATTTCTTTATAACTTCTAACCCTTAACACAGTGCCTAACATATAGCAAGCAATGAAGAAATGCTTATAGTCTAATACCTTTGGAGAAGAAATTGTTTTAGGCAGAATGGATGACAGGACCAGCAGCTCCCCAATGTGTATGTAGTATGCCATAGTAGATAGCATGCTGGGTTTGGAGTCAGAAGAACCTGAGTTTGAATCTCTCCTCTGACTAATAACTACCCACTTGACATGGAGCAAGTCACTTAATTTCTCTGTGCCCCAGACAGTTCCCTAGGATTTCCGTTCTGAGTCATGGGGGTTTCCTTCTGCCTTGGTGGATGGGGTTTCCCATTGGAGAGAGAGGTGTTTATTGATAGAGTCATAGGTTCTTCCTATATCCACATTATGTGTATTAATTCATGACCTTATTTGGAAAAAGCAAAGAGGACAAGATATGGCAATGTCCCAATGGTTTGATCTGTAGCTAGTCATCCTTAAATGTCTGGGCCATCATGTCCTTGAGGCTGGTGGAATGATGACCTTCTTTCATGCTGTGTTGTTCCTAGGTTTGTTTCCTAAACTGAGGATTTGCTTGAAAGTGGAAGGAGAGGGAAGGTAGGGGTGTTCCAGGGCCAGTTTAAGTAAGAGATGTTTCAGTTGTAAAGTGCTTTCCGTGTTTGTGCATTCCTAATGTGTCTGGCTCTCTGGATCCCAGATATTCCAACACTCGTAGAACCCTGAAAAGGAAAAAAGATAATGAAGACTCTATCTGTTCTCATCATTCCATAGGTCCTTTCATCAGTCAGTAAGCATTTTTGAAGCACCTTCTATGTGCCAGGCACTATGCTAAGCATTGGGGATGTAAAGAAGGCAAAAGACAATCATTTTCCTTGAAGAGCTCACAATCTAATGAGGGAGAAAACATGCAATCATCTATGTACAAGCAAGTCATGTACTTGGATCAACAGGAAAGAGTCAATAGAGGGAAGGCATTAGAATTACTAGGGACTGGGAAGAGCTTCCTGCACAAGGTGGGACTTTAATTGAGATTTGAAGGAAGCCAGGGAAACTGGGAAGTAGAGATGAGGAGGGAGAGCAGGCCTGGGGAACAGTCAGAGAAGTTGGAGGTTATGAGTGTGTGGACAGTGGACCAGTCCCTTAATCAAAGTGGATTATGCTCTCAATATAGGGTGAGTGACCTGAGGTGGTAGCGAGTGGTTTTCTTTTCCAATGTGCTTTTAAAAATTAGCATAGGTAAATCATCCAGCTTCCAATCTTTTGATATCATGTCATACTGCCCAAGCAGAGCTAAAAGCAATCATTTCTCAGCCTGTAGCCCATTGCTGTCAAAATCTCAGTGATGACACGCTGGGATTATGAAAAGAATCCCAAGTCCAGATGTCAAGAAGAAGAACTCAGAGCTTCCGGTCATTTCCTCTTTACCACAATGGCATCACTTCTCAATACAAGGGCTCTGCTACTGAGAAACAAGCTACCTTGTAAGGACTGAGACTGCCACCTATTCCTTACACATTTCACTTTAAATCATCCCAGTCTTCTAAACGTCATCTCCTGTTGAGTATTCGTCAAAATTTCCCAATACTAGGCATTTGCATCTATTATGTATCAACGGAAACAAAAATATAATTATTAATGTGATACTAATAACAAAATAGCTTAATAATATGACAGTAAGAAGCAGTGAGGTTAGTGCTGCAGCATGATAATGGATGGCTTGCCACCTTGGAGTCAGATAGACTTGGGCTCCAGCCCTTCCTCTGACACATATTGGTTGTGTGGCTCTGGGCAAGTCCCTTAACCTTTCAGTGCCCTAGGCAACTTGCCCTAGGCAAGTTATAGATAGGCAAAATCATCTTTAGTAAAGGAAATTTCCACCCCAGGAATTTGCCATCCAAGTGAAATCACACTTCCAGACAAGCCAAATTGATATGGAGTTTGCCACTTACTTTGAGAACCACAACAACTCTAACACTATAGGTGTTATTATGTCCATTTCATAGACAAAGGCACCGAAGCTGAAAGAGATCAAGGTCTTGCCTATGTATCAGTTGCAGAGGCAAGGCTTTCCATGCAACAATATACTCATTATAGCTGTGGTAGCCAGATTTAATCATGAGTAGGACCAAGAGAATGTTTATGAAAATTGAGGATTGAGAGTGAAAATCAATGAAAGGGAGGAGAGTACATTGTTCTAATAGAGTCCTTACCAAAAATGATTACCCATTGCTTTGCGTTTAAGCCCTTCCATCTAGTGGTGTATTGATTTCCTCATGATCTCTGACTATTAAACATTACAATTCAAAAGAAACTGCCTATGGCTCTTCAAAATTGTCTTAAATGACAGCCAAACTCACTATTTCATGATTTTCTCTGGTCCCATTTTGGCTGTGTTCATCCAGAGCCGTTGAATCTGTTGTTTGTCTGATAAGATGATCATGATGGCTGTTTTGAGCGATTTGATGTCTGTCCATGTTGACTCTTCCTGGTCCTGTGTTCTCCAGTGTAAGAAGAATCATAAGCATCATAAAAGTTTGAATTTATATAATACTTTAAGACTTGCAAAAAGCACTTTATGTATATATGAGGCATTATACATGCGTATATACAAAGATCACATATGCTTATGGATTTATATATGATATATATCATATATATGATATCATATAGATGAGTGATATATATATATATGTATCTAACATATATGTGATATAATATATATGTGGGGGGGGTGTGGGGTGTGCATATAAATTTTTTTCATTCTTCGATGCCCACAACAAACCTGAGATGGGTGCTATAATTATCTCCATTTTACAAATGAGAAAACTGAGCCTTAGCATCAATGACTTGCCCAGGGTCACACAGCTAGGAAGTATATCGGGCAGAATTTGAAATCAAGTCCTACTGATTCCAGTTCCAACACTTAATGATCCATTGTACCACTGTCTCAGGGTGGGCCAGTATGCTTGGTACAAAGTAAAATGAGATTTTTAACACTTATCCAGTCAATGGGATTAAACATTAATTATGCTAACTAAATCATTTAGAGGGAGGAATTCTACTTCACAGTCTGAACTGCATTTATCAAATTGCCTGGCTAATTAGGCTTTCTCCACTTAACTCCATCCATAGACATGGTCCAATCAGTGATCAGCCTTTCATCCACCTAGTCAGATAGGCTGCTTGGTTCAGGCTGGCTGTTTATTTATCCAGACCTGGCCAGTATTAGGTAGGTGTAGTGCCCCCACCCCCAACAAAAGTAGCCAGTCACTGATGCTTTTAATGCTATTGTGTCATTGCCATGTGTGATTTTTAAGAGAAAGGGAAGACTAATTTTTCACTTTCTCCCCACCATGTCATGGCCAAGGTGCTAACACAAATTGATTCTCACCTGTCAGGGGTTTGTACTTTAATCAGATGTGTGCTCCTCTGCCTCTGCAGATTTGGTGGGCAGTCCTTGGAAGATGGCCTTTGACCAGCTGGTACAAGCCATGGGGCTATAATTGAGTCTACCCTGCTTGGGCTGCTGTTGCACATGAGACACTTTACCATGTCTGGTGAATTAAATCCAGTCCTCACTTCCTAGGAAAACTAAACTAAACCCAGTGAAAATGAAAGGGCACTTTGGTCCTTTCCTCCTTCTGTGGGCCTCCCAGCCCCTGCAAAAACAGGGTGAGAGTTGACTATTCTGATGTCCTGGGTGTTTGCCCCACCTCCCCTCCCTTCCTGGTTCCACAGAGCTACACTCTCTCAGCTGTGGGCTACATGCTAATCCTAGTATGCTGTGCTCACTGGGCCCCAAAGAAAGCTAACTTTGCCTTCTCTCTACACAGCCATTTATATTTAGGGTTATTTAGGAAAGTAGAGGCAACAGGATGTACCAACTGTGCTCCTATCAGCCCCCTCCATGCCTGTGGCTCTGAAGGTGACTGGGAAGGCAGGGACCGAGGTTGGACATGAAGATCAGGAACACAGAAAAGGGGCCAACACTTGCTAGGGTCTCTGTCTCCTCACTCCTCTCTCTGTCTCCTTTGGCATATCCCTGGGATAATGCTCCAGAGATTGGGTCTAGGATTATAAGAGCCATAGCACTGGGATTCCCAAAGGCCTCTGGTAGCCAGTTAAGCCTGAGCTGGAGAGTGGGGAGCAAACTGAGCTGCTGGAAGTCAAACCAAGGATTAAAGCCACCCTTCATGCTCAGACTGTTCTACCTTCAGGAGAGCACTCCATGGTATTTGGATACCCAGCCCCATCACATCCTTTTGAAGCTGAGTTCTCAAGGTGTTTTGGCAGGGAAAGTCCTCCCTTGTTCTTGGCTGGACGAATGGGAGAGGATAGCAGGATGGGTGCACATGAACCCCCAAGGTCTGATTAGAAGGCAGAGATGTGTTCCTTAGTACAGGGGTTCTTCGCCTTTTTGGGCAATCTGGACCCTTTCTCAGAACATTGCTTTTAAATGCATACAATAAAATGCATAGGATTACAATGGAAGCCAATTCTGTTGATACAATTATCAAAATTAAAAAAAAGATGTATAAATTGGGTACAAGCTAAAGAGGGCAGAGCGAAGGGGTGAGTGACAGTTACCTGCTCTGAGAGCCTAGATAGGAATAAGAGCCTAGGTAATGACCTACCCCAAGAGTGTTCCTTGGTTTTCTGTGGTGTGCATCACGAGAGTGATTAAACTTTCCTCATCCAAGAGGAATCTGCCAGAGGAGCCAAGATATACTTGTGTCAAGGGGTCAAAGAAAGATTTGTAAGCTTTTTAATGGCTGAAATCTGGTCAGATGAAAAGACCCCAACCTTCCCAACAAGTACCCCCTCCATCTTTTCACCTTCAGTCAAAGGAACATATATGCAGAGCTAAGACACTTAGGATGCAGTGGTGAGAAATGAAAGGACCCCTAAAAGAAGGAAAATTGATTGTGGATATAATTTTGATTGATTCATCTAATACAAAGCCAATACAAATCATAGGTGCATCTGTCTGAAAATCTAACTTGTAGTATTTCATGTAACTGTGATCAAGTATTTGGGGCTAAGATCCAATGTGACTTGGAGGAACATGGAAAGTACTAAGCTAGGTTCCTTGTCTCTCTCTCCATCAGTTGTGCTTTTCCCTTGCTGTGTGTCTCCAGGCAGGGTTGCTTAATGCCTCTTTGTCTCAGTTTCAGATACTGTGAATTTTTTAAAACAATCTTTCTTGTCCATTTTACAGGAAAGTTGTGAAGCTTAAAGAAATTACATTTGATCATTGCTTGTGAGAACAAGGCAACACATGCAAAGTAGGTTTTAGAATATCCTCCAGGGTATTGTTTTAACATTCAAAGAGAAGAAATAATGTTGGCATTTGAAATTACCACGATGTTAGATAATATAATACCAAATCAAAGAAAATGAAACTCACTTGGTGAATGCTAGCAATCTTCAATTGCTGTCAAAAATACACCCATCCCCTGTTGGGTATAGATTGTCTGGAAATATCATTCACTGGACATTCGGCCTCATTTCAGCTATTTGCTCATTATCTCCCTGGATCTGTGATAAAATAGGAATCATAACTAAAGGAGCACAAGGAGGGAAATGCTTTCAGAGAGTTACTTCAGGACTTTGATGGGGCTCTGATCCCATCAGTCAATGCAGACACGTCTTCAAAGGTGCAGATCACAGCTCATCCACTTCTTCTCATCCTGTATGACTCTTATCCGGATTCTTCTGTAAAGCATTCATGAAATGGAGAGCAGGGAGGGGAATTGGATCCACCTACAATGCTGGAGGCCTTCCTCCAAATCCCTTGATATTGGCTACCAGTGGAGTAGCATCAGTTAGCCCTTGATCTTGCCATATGATTTTCCCATTTCCTTTTCCTCCTTTTCTAGAAAGTTATACATTTTTGGATAACATTTTACAGGCTACCAACGCCCACCACGTATCTCTCCATTTTCCTTTGGGGGACCCACAGCTTTGATTCTAGGAGATTTTTATCATGTTTATGAAGAGATGAGAATATGTAAAGATGAGAATATTTGCATATAGGCTACCAGCAGTTAATATTCCCTCAACTGCATTTTTAGCAGGAATGTTCATAAATTTTTCCCCAAACTTTTGATATGCTCCCTTCTTTCAAAGATATGGAGAAGCAATCCTCCAAAATAATGTTATCTCTAGCTTAGACTATGTATATGTGGCCTAATCTGAATACTCTTCCTATCTTTGGCTTCTTTATTGTCATTTCTACTTTCTCATGCAATACATCAGGGATTGTAATGTTACGTTAGCTCCATTGTAATTAAAGGAGAAAATTTATCATAGAATCTTTTCCATTTTTGCTTTTTATCTTCTTTTTACTTTCATCCTTAAATGTCCTCTAGGTAATCTAACTTAATGTGATCTCTTTCCAAGCTTTGTATGTTTGCTTTTCCCTCAACTGCTTGTTGCCACTCTGAGATGATATTGATCATAATATTTGATTATTCTTTATAACATTTTATAAGCAATTTTATATTCCAATTCAGTTACTCTTGACTGATGTGTTTCTTCACTTGAGGTGTTCATGGGTTTTGTGGCTGAAATGATTTCTCAGCTCATGGTTTCAAAGTCTTTTTGTAGAAATTGATTTGTATCAGTTAAACTTAAGAAATGGTGGTAGTCTGTGTTGATGTCTGTTCTTTTATCCATTTCATACTTTTTAGTAATAATCTTGTATAAATTCATTGAGTTGTAGTTGTTTTGATTGCATGTCATATCTTCTGATATTTTGATGTTGGCTACAGGCTTTTCTCTAAGATGCATGATTGTTCACAAAAATATGATTTGGAAATGATTTCCTTCTCAATAACAAGCAACTTTCTATCAGAATATAACACTTTTTTGTTGTTTTTTTTAATGTGCTTCTCTTGTCTGATGCCTCCTTATCCTCTTCTCTATTTTAACAAACAAGTTCTATTAAAGTCTTTTGTTTTAATATAATGAATATACAATTATTTTGTTATTTATTATTCCATTACCTTCACATATCAGTGTTTGTTCAGTCATTGTTGAACCAATGAATACCCACTTTGTCCTCAGTTCTTTGATGCTACAAAAATTCTCATTTGTATATTTTGTTATATAAAAGAAATTTATTTATTCTTGGGATATAGAACAAATAGTAGGATCACCATGCAAAGAGAAAGAACAATTAAGTTAGTTTTCTTCAGTGATTTAAAATTGATATGCAAAATGATTGGACTAAGTCACTGCATGACCAGCAGTGAATTTGTGTATATGTCCTTTTGAAATCCTTCCAATTAGTTGACCCCAATTTTTGCCAACTTTGTGAATTTTCTGGGTGTGATGTGAAGTCATAGAGTTTTAAAAACTCTATTCTTATTAATTCAGATCATATCTCCATATCATTGCCTATAACTTGCAGTTTATTTTAAAATAGTTTCCTCATATTCTTTGGTTAGTTGTCCCATAAAAAATCGCTCTTTTGTCTTACGTGTGTATGTGTGCGTGTGTGTGTGTGTGTGTGTGCGTGTGTGTGTGTGTGTGTGTGTGTGTGTGTGTGTGTGTATGAGAGAGAGACAGAGAGAGAAAGAGAGAGAGAGAATCCCCTGTTTATCAAGATAACAGTCTTGCTGGTGACCTTTGATACAAAGATTTTCTTCCACTCAACACTTTCTCTACTTACTCTGTATTCATTAGTTTTATTTGTCCAAAAGCTTTTAAATTTTGTATAATCTGCGATTTCTGTGTTTTCCTTTCACAATAACCTGAATCCTTCTTTTTCCTAAGAATTCTGCTTTTAATCATGTTTCTTAAAGGTATCTCCTATTATTAATCTTTACTTTTTAAAAATCATTCAGCTTTTTCTATTTCGTTTTATAACTATTTGAAGTTTATTTTAGTAAATAATAGAAGATGATAGTCTAAATCTAATTTCTACAAAATGGCTTTCCAATTTTTCCAATCAGTTCTTGTAAAATAAGTAATCTTTCCCCCAGTAATTTATGTTGTTTAGTTTTAGAGGCAAATAAGTGACACAGTGGATAGAGTACTGGACTTGGAGTCAGGAAGATCTAAGTCTCAGACATTACCATCTGTGTGACCCTGGACAAGTTACCTAACCTCTGTCCGCAAGTGTAAAATTGGGACAATAATAGTACCGAGCTCTGTGAGCGGTGGTGAGGCCCAAATGAGATAATGTGTGTGCTTCTTAGTAGGCTTACTTCTATTTTTTCATTTATTACCTATTTATTTTTAATGTTCTTTTAACATTTTGAGTTCTCTATTATCTCCCTTCCTCCCACCCTCCCCCGTCCATTGAGAAGACAAACAGTATATCAATTTTACATGTGAAATCACAGAAAATGTATTTCCATATTAGCCAATTGTAAACAAAATCAAAAAAAAGAAAGCAAGAAAATTATACTTAAATTTGCCTTCAGAGTTCTTTCGTTATCTCTTGAGGTGGATAGCATTTTTTTCATCATAAGTCATTTGGAATTGTCTTAGGTTGCTGGGTTGATCAGAGTAGCCTAGTCTTTTGCAGTTAAGCATCACTGCAATGTTGCTGTTACTGTGCACACTGATCTCCCAGTTCTTCTCAATTTACTTTCTATCAGTTTGTGTGGATCTTGTTAAGTTTTTTTTTCTGAAACCACCCCTCTCATTATTTCTTACTGCACAGTAGGACTGTATCACAATCATATGCCACAACTTCTTCAACCATTTCCCAGTTGATGGACATCCCCTCATTTCCCAAATCTTTGCCACCACAAAAAAGCTGCTATAAATATTTATATACATATAGTTCCATCTGCTTTTTAAAAGAAATCTCTGTGGGGTACAGACCTAATAATGGTTGATACTATTTTGGGAGTGTAGTGGCCCCAGAATAATGAGGTCCAGGGTGGGGGAACTTTTGAAAGCAACAAGGCATTCCACCCATGCTGGATTTGGATGTGGAATTTGACTAAAACAGGAAGGAGATTTCTTTGTCAGCATTCTTGTGGTTGCACAACTAAGCTTCATAAGTGGTAAACAAGTTGTGAACATTACATTAAAGTTTGAGGCCCATTATACAGATCTATTATAAGAACCTATCTTATCTAATTATCCCTATATGATTTATGTAAAATATCAAATGAATTAATACTGATTGGAATAGATAAGGGTCCAAATGAATCATTTCTCATGTTCTCCCTTCTTCAATGCACAGAAAGATGCCTGTCTTTCTTTGGATCATTACAATCTAAATGAATGGAGGGTAGTCTTCTATGGGTGCTACAAAACTAGAAGGGGACAGGCCCCTTATGCAGGATAATTGGGACACTAATGGAATTGTGACCTGATCCAACCATTCTGGAAATATGCCCAAAGGGCAAACTGTGCATTCTGTTCAACCCAGTAATACCATTACTAGGTCTAAATCCCAAAGAGATCATAAAAGGGAGACGGACCCACATGTACAAAAATATTTCTACCAATTCTTTTAATGATGGCAAAGAATGGGAGATTGAGGGGATGTCCGTCAATTGAGGAATGCCTAAAGAAGTCATGGTATATGAATATAATGGAATACTGTTGTGCTATTAGAAATGGTGAACAGGCAGACTTTAGAAAAACTTGGAAAGACTTGCATGAACTAATGCAAAATGAAATGAGCAGAAACAGGAGAACATTGGACACAGTGACAGCAACATTATGTGATGACCATCTATGAATGAATTAACGTTTAAAAGCAATTCAGTGGCCTAAGACAATTCCAAAGGACTCATGATGAGCTATCCACATCCAGAGAAAGACCTGATGAAATCTGAATGCAGATCAAAGCATATTATTTTCACTTTATTTTTTTCTATATTTTCTTTTATTTTGGTCTGTTTCTTCTTTCACAACATGACTAATATGGAAATCTATTTTATATGATTACACAGATATCACCTATATCAAAGTGCTCACCATCTGAGGGAGGGAGAAAATTTGAAACTCAAAGCATTTTTTAAAAATGAATGTTAAAAATTCTCTTTATATGTAATTAAGGAAAATAAAATATTTTATTTTTATATTTTTAAATAGTATTTTTTCCAATTTTAAGGAAACATCCATTCAATCCTATGCTTTCTACTGTGATTGTAATGGGTGCTGTATAAAGATTTTCTGCATCTGTTAAGTTAATCATATGATTTCTGTTGGTTTTGTAACTGATATGATCAATTACGCTCATAATTTTCCTTGTATTGAGCCAGTCCTGCATTCCTGGTATAAATTTATCCTTGTCATACTGTGTGATCCTAGTGATATATTACTGTACTTGCCTTTCTAGTATTTTACCTAAAATTTTTGCATCAAAATTCATTACTGAAATTGGTCTATAATTTTCTGTTTTCACTCTTCTTGGTTTAGGTATCAACAACATATCTGTGTTGTAGAAGGAATTTGGTAGGACTCCATTAGTTTTTTTGAAATAGTTTATATAGTTTGAGAATTAATTGTTCTTTAATGTTGGGTAGAATTCACTTTCGAATCCATCTGGCCCTATGGATTGCTTTCTTAGGGAGTTCATTGATGACTTGTTCAATTTCTTTTTTCCAAGATAGGGTTATTTAAATATTCCTTTTCCTCTTCTCTTAATCTGAGCAATTTATATTTTGTAAATATTCATCCATTCCTCTTAGATTTTCAGATTCATTGGAACATAATTAGATAAAGTATTTTTAATAATTACTTTAATTTCTTCTTTATCGGTGTATTCATTTCTTGCTTTTCTGATACTGGTAATTTATTTTTCTTTTTTCCTTTTTTAAATCAAATTGACCAATGCTTTATTTTATTGAAATTTTCATAAACCATTTTCTAGTTATATGTATTAATTCAGTTGTTTTCTTATGTTCAATTTTGTTCATCTTTCCTTTGATTTTTAAGATTTCTAATTAGGTGCTTAATTGAGATTTTTAATTTGTTAGTTTTAATTTAATTTTCTAATTTTTTTAGTTGCATGCCCAATTCATTGATTTGTTCTTTCCCTTTTTTATTGATGTAAGAATTCAGAGGTATACATTTTCCCCCAAGTACTTCTTTGACTGCATCCCATAAATTTTGGTATATCATTCTCTTTAATGAAATTATTGATTACATCTATGATTTGTTCTTTGATGCGCTTATTCTTTTTTAATAGAAATATATCTTTTTATTGTTATCTTTTTAAAAAATATTTATTGTTAGTTTTCAACATTTGCTTTTATAAGATTTTCAGTTCTAAATTTTTTACCCCTCCCTCCTCTTCCCCCTTGCTCAAGTCAGCATGCAATCTGATGTAAGCTATACATATACAATCATATTAAACATATTTCTACATTAGTCATGTTGTGAAAGAAGAATCAGAACAAAAGGGAAAAACCATGAGAAAAAAAGAAAATAGAATGCTTTGATCTGCATTCAGACTCATTGGTTCTTTCTCTGGATGTAAATAGCATTTTCCATCCTTAGTCTTTTAGAATTATCTTAGATCATTGCATTTCTGAGAAGAGCTAAGTCTATCAAAGTTGGTCATCCCACAATGTTGCTGTTACAGTGTACGGTGTTCTCCAGGTTCTGTTTGCTTCATTCAGTATCAATTTCTGTACGTCTTTCCAGGTCTTTCTGAAATCTAACTGCTCATCATTTCTTATAGTGCAGTAGTACTCCATTACATTCATATATCATAAGTTGTTCAACCATTCCCCACTTGATGGGCATCCCCTCAATTTCCAATTCTTTGGCACCACAAAAAGAGCTGCTATGACTATTTTAGTACATGTGAGTCATTTTCCTCTTTTTATGATGACCCACTTAATCTTTAGGGGTAGATTATATAATTTCCAACTAATTTTTAATTTATTTTCCCACTATCCTTTATTAAATGTGATTTTTATTGCATTAGAATCTGAAAAAGAGGCATTTAATATTTCTGCTTGTCAGCATTTGATCATGGGGATTTTATGCCATAATACATGACCAATATTTGTGTACATGACATTTACCCCTGAGAAAAATGTTCATTCCTTTCTATTTTCATTCAGTTTTCTCCAGAGATCTGTCATATCTAACTTTTCTAAAATCCTATTCACTTCCTTAACTTCTTTCGTATGAATTTTGTAGTTAGATTTACTAGTTCTGAGAGAGGAAAGTTGAGGTCTTCCACTAGTATATTTTAGCTAGTTCCTCCTGTAACTCACTTAACATCTCCTTTAAGAATGTGAATGCTGTATCACTTGATGTATATATGTTTAATATTGAAATTACTTCACTGTATGGTAAATTTTAACAAGATGTAGTTTACTTCTTTATGTTTTTATTACAGATATCTTTTCCTTTTGTTTGTCTAAGATCATAATTAACACCTTTGCCTTTTTTTTCACTTCAGCTGAAGTGTAATAGATCCTACTCCCACCTCTTACCTTTTATTTTGTGTGTTTCTCTGCTTCAAGTGTATTTCTTGTATATAACATATTGTAGCATTCTAGAATTTTTATATATTTCTATCTGTTTCCATTTTATTGGTGACTTTATCCCATTCACATTCACAGTTATGATTAATAAGTTTGTATTTCGCTCCATCCTGTTTTCCCTGTTATATTTCTCTCTCTTTCCTTTCACCCTGTCCTTCTTATCAGTGTTTTTCTTCTGACTACTGCTTCTCCAATCAGCCCTCCCCTTTAACAGTCTACCCTCCCTTTTTTATCTCCCTCCCCTTCTTCCCAAAAGGAAAAATAGATTTCAGTGCTCAACTAAGCATGTATGTTATTCCATCTTTGAACCAATTCTGATGAGAGTAAGGTTCAGGTGATGTTCCCTTCTCATCTTTCCCTTCACTGTAATATATATGTCATGCCCCTTCAATGTGAAATAATTTACCTCCTTCTATTTTCCCTTCCTCTTCTCCCACTGAAGTCCTCTTCTTCCCTTAATTATCTTTTTGGTATCGTCCCATCAAAGTTAACTTATACCCACACCCTCTGTTTATGTATATTCCTTCTAACTGCTCTAGTAGTGATTCACTCCTTAAGAGTTACAAATATCATCCTCCCTTGTAGGGATATAAAGAGTTTAACCTTATTGGAGCTCATATGTTTTCCTCTTTTTTGTTTACCTTTTTATGTTTCTCTTGAGTCTTATATTGCAAAATCAATTCTTTTTGTTCAGCTCTGATCTTTTCATCACCTATTTCATCTGTCTCATTGAATATCCATTTTTCCCTGAAGGATTATGCTCAGTTTTGCTGGGTAGGTGATTCTTGGTTATAATCCTAGATCCTTGGCCTTCTGAAATATCATATTCCAGGCTAGGGTTGTGGCCTAGAGGGCCTGATGATCCTTTAATGTAGAAGCTGCTAAACCCTGTGTAATCCTGACTATGGCTCCATGATATTTGAATTGTTTCTTTCTGACTGCTTGTAGTATTTTCTCCTTGACCTAAGAGCTCTGGATTTTGGCTATAATATTCCTGGGAGATTTCCTTTTTGGGATCTTTTCCAGAAGGTGATTGGTGGACTTTTGCCATTTCTATTTTCCCTCTGGTTCTAGGAAATCAAGACAGTTTTCCTTGATAATTTCTTGAAATACGATGTACATGCTCTTTTTGTGACGGGTTTCTGGTCGTCGAATAATTCTGAAGTGCCTTGGATCATTGCGCTGCTGACAAGAATTAAATTAAGCATAGCTGATCAAAGGATTTTAAAATTTAGAGAGGTAGAAGAAAAATTGAGAAAAGAAATTATACAAATTCTTATCTGTCACCTCTTATTATAAATTTATTGTTACTATTAAACAAAAAGGCAGTTAGATGGCACAGTGGATAAAGTACCAGCCCTGGAGTTAGGAGAACCTGAGTTCAAATCTGGGCTCAGATGCTTACTGTTTACTAGCTGTGTGACCCTGGGCAAGTCATTTAATCCCGATTGCCTTGCCAAGAAAAGAGAGAGAGTCAACAGCTTGAAATGGAATAAGATATAAAAAAAGATTCACTGAAGAAAACATCTTTTTAAAGAGGAGAATTGGCAAAATAGAAAAAAGAGGTACAAAAATCCACAGAAGAAAATAACTCCTTAAGAAGTAGAATTGGCCAAAGGAAAAGGAGGTTAAACAGCTAAATGATTATTTCCTTAAAAATCAGAACTAGAAAAGTGGAAGCTATTGATTCCATGAGACATCAAGAATCAATCAAATTAAACCAAAAGAATGAAACAATAAAATATAAAATGTCTCACTGGAAAAACAAATGACATGGAAAATATATCCAGGAAAGATATTCAAGACTTACTGAGAGACATGATGGAAAATGCTATCCACATCCAGAGAAAGAACTATGGCATCTGAGTGCAGATCAAAGCATACTATTTTCATTTGTTTTCTGTGGCTTTTCTCTTTTGTTCTGTTTCTTCTTTCACAATATGACTAAATGTGGAAATATTTTAAAATGATTGTACATGTACAACCTACATCAGATTACTTGCTGTCTTGGGGAGGGAGGATGGGAGAGAAAGAGGGAGAAAATATTTGGAACTCAAAATCTCATAAAAAATGAATGTCAACAATATCTTTACATGTACTTGGAAAAAATAAAATACTACTTACAAAATAAAAATCAAATATGAGCTCTTCCAGGAGTTCTTTTTGGGTATGAGACCAGTTTATATTTTTCTTTGAAGTTTTACATGTAGATGCTTTGCTATTGTTGTCCTCTTTTAAGTTTATGATTTCATCGTCTTTGTCACCATAGTAACTTTCTATGATCAAGTTCCTTTTTTTATTATTTTTCCCCAACCTCTTTTATAACTTTTAAAATTGAGCTCTCCTCCTGGGGTAGAGGGGACACTGTCACAAGTTTCTTGTGCTGCAGGCCAGGGAATGTTCGCCCACCTACTGTTATGCCAAAGTCAAGGGAAGCTAACACTTGCTGTTGCACCAGATCCATGGGAGGCCTTATCTGCTGACCTGTGCTGGGGTTTGAGACTTTCTGCTAACTTACTAGGGTGCAGCCTACTGATTATTTTTAGGTATTATTTTATAGTTGTTTGGAGGTGTTATTTTCTTCAGTATTTTTTATTTGTGCCTCCTTTTCCATCCCATTAATTCTTTTTATAATTTTCTTATATCACTCTTTTTTCTTTTCCCATTTTTTTCTGCTATCACTCTTATTCCTTTCTTTAACTCTTCCAGGAATTCTTGCTAGCCTTGGGTCCAATTAGAATTTTTCTTTGACACTTTGCTGTCATTGTCTAATTCTAAGTTTATGTATTGGTCTTACCTGCTACCATAGTTGATTTTTATGGTCAAGTTCTTTTTTTGGGGAGGGCATCTGCAAGTTTCAGGGCTTCCAAGATGGTCACTACTCTCCTGGTCTGTGTTCTGCTCTTTACCTAGGAAGGGGCCTGATCCCCTATAGCTGCAAGTCCTAGTGTTACTCTTAACCTTGAAACTGTGATCAGGTTTCCTGTTCTCCTTCAATCACAAGTGCACTTCTCTTGACCCTGGAACTTTGATCAAGGCACCTGAACCCTTGTGAATGACCATAAGCCCTTTTCTCTCTCCTGGAACTGTGATCCAGGATGGAGTATGGGTAATAGAGTTTGCCAGTCAGTATGAGCTACACCCTGTTCCAGCATTGGGTCTCCTGTAATCTCTCTCTGACTAGTTGTCTGACCTCCTTCCTGTCTCTGGGCTGACAGCTCCCAAAGCTCCTGCTGCTGCTGTCCCAGATGCCTCCAAGGTCCATAGTTTATGTCCCTACAGTGCTCTAGATTTACACTCACCCTGGTGTCACAGACCTCTTCTGCTGATCCTCTAAGTTTTCTTAGGCTGGAAAAATATCTCCTAACCTTTTATCAACTCTGCCACTCCAAAATTTGATTTGAGGCATTATTTTCAAGATATTTAGAGAGGAATTTTGGGAGTGTTCAGCTGGGTCCTGGCCTACACTCTGCCATCTTTGCTCTGCCCCTGATTTCCTTCTTGAGGAAACTCATATATAGCTTTTTCTGGATCCATACAATTCATCATTCATTAAATATACCAACCCCAAATCATTCTCCTTTTCGCAGGAATTTCAGTACTTGGCTCAGTGTCTCCCTTTCCTTTCCAGCTCATCATGTATAAGGTTTCTGTGGGTTCAATCTGAAAAGCATTAGACTCTCATTTCTTGATTCTGAACCCTATATTACAGCATATTTTTCATCATTGAAAGGTGAACATTATGTCAACTTTGCAAGGAAGTCACTACCTATTAAAGTTTATGTTGATTTAATTTACAGGTCTTATCCCTTTCTGCATAGAATATTTGTACCTCACCACTGATGTTGGCTTATAACCTTCAATTATCTTCATGTCATTCATTTTACAGCTGTTCATTATGAGCACAGCAAGATGAGATGATCCACAGTCCCACGAAGTGATGTTTCTTGATGCCTTTGGACACATGATAAAACCTACTCATTTACAAGTAAGTCACCTTTCCATTTAGCTGTAATTTTCGTTTGCTTCCTGCTGTCATTTATGGCAAAAATGTCAAGGGAAAAATTTAATTTATTTCCTCCATTGGTGAGTCTACTCAGTCACTGGATGGAGATTTCATATTAAGAACACAAAAAGGTAAGTTAATATTGGTAGTCAATCTACAAACTGTAATTTTAGACATCATGTATCATCTTTTCAACCACTCCACCATCACTGCAGAAGCTGAAGGGATTATTATGGGCATGGGGACTAATGTTTATTTTATTTTGTTTATGTGTTTAAGGCCAGAGAATTCTTTACCCAGTGTCCAGCCTCCTAGCTTTGAGGCTCCCTGTCCTAAACTAGGGTAATTATTGAAAAACTTCCCCAGTCTATCTCCAGGACCATATTCAAGGCCTTTCCAGATGCCATACAACTGTCAGCTGTTGAGTATACCAACCCCAGGTCATTTTCCTTCTTTTCTCAAGGATTTCAGGACCTGGCTCACTGTTTTCCTTTGTTTCGCAAGTCCTAACCTTACACTGAGGGACAGCAGCACCCACTCCCTAATTTCCAGTTCCTCAGCCTCCTTAAATTCCATGACCTTCATTCCATCTCAGCCACATGTAGAGATGTTCATGAGCTAAATGTTACCTTTAAACTTCAGGATTCTACTTCCCTAATTCAAATCTCCAACATTCTTCTATCTTACCACAATTGCCTATCACCCCAACCTTGCCTATGCTTCACCATTCCTAAACCTAAACACTGTCATTAAGTCTCCAGTCCGTAGCTACCCACACCCTTTCTTCTCACTTACACCTCAGTGCTGTGCATTCTGACTTCAGAAGTCATGACTCAACTGAAAATGCTTTCTCCAAAGTTATTGAAGAGCGATTCCCTAATTTTCCAATCTGTGGGTCTTTTGTCCTTCCTCATCATTCTTGACTTTGTGGCTGCATTTGGGTCTGCTGATTCCGTGTTCCTCCTGAGTCCTGGCTCCTCTCTTTGGTTTGGAACGCTATTCTGTAATGGGACTTCCCCTCCTTGTGTAATCAGTCCTCATTCTCCTTCGTAGATTCATGATCTGGATCATGGCCACCAAATGAGGGTGTTTCCAAGGCCCAGTCATGGGTTGTTATCTTCTGTCTTTCTAGTCTCTCTCTAGCTGACCACATCAGCTCCTGTGGCCTTGCCTGTCATCTCTATGCTGATGATCCCCAGATCCATACATCAGGCCTCAGTCTCTCCCTTGGGCCTCAGTCCTACATCTCTGATTAACTCCTAGATATTTCAATCTGCACGGTTTGATGACATCTTAAAAATAGCATGCCTAAAACAGAATTGAGTATCTTTTCCCTAAACCTTCCCCTCTTCTAAACTTCCAGAATTCTGGAAATAACACCATCTCGCACTCTTCACCCTCCCTTACTCCCACACATGTCATCAGTTGTCAAATCTTGCTGTTTCTCACTTCATCTCACACCTCTCAGTTGTTGCCACACCAGGAGGAACTATTGGCATGCAACTAATGCTGTGTGCTGTCTCTCTAGGACACTTAATAGCTGTGTGACTTTGGGCAAGCTGCTCTCTGCCTCAGTTTTCTCATCTGAAAATGGGACTAATGATAGCACTGACCTCCAAAGAGTTTTGTGAGGCTCAAAGGACAAAATTCTTTTGGGAAATACATGCAAACTTTAAAGTACTATACTTTTAAAGAAGAGCTCTGTGAAATCTGGGGGTTTATTTTTTCAATGTTCATTCAGCCTTGGTTTCTCAATCCCAGGAGCATCCTGTTCCTCACTTGAAGAGTTAGGCATGATCACCATCCTCACTGAATACAATTTTTTGATTTGAGTCCATTCAGCAATTTACTAAAATCTCAGTGTAGACATGGCATGGCATTGGATAGTTTGACAATAGGCTGTATGACCCTAGGAAAGTCACTTAACTTCCAAATGACCTGAGTGATTTTTTGAGAGTATAAAGTGCAGAGAAGTAGCATTGGTAGAGGGAGTTTCCTCACCTGGGAATTCCTTGTACCAATAAAGTAAAATCATTGGTCCTGTCCCTGTTCCTAGCTTTATCTCCTTTGTGAAAGCCCTGAGGAAATAAAGAAGGAAAACAACACATTCTCTGCCTTTAAGTTGCTTATGAACTTTCAGAAGTGATGAGGCCTTGTGGAGCATCAGTCAAAGATCTGAGTTCAAGTACTGCCTCTGACTCATACAGACAATTTTGTCCTTCAATAGGTTTTCTCACCAGTAGATGCCTAAGATGTCAAATTGCAGAATGTGTTGCTAGTCCGGAGTTTCTGCCCTGAAAGTTCCTCATAGCAATTAAATCACAGGTCTACACCAAGAAAAAGTATTGGGACAAGTATGATGGAGAAGGAAAGGGCTTCTGGTACAGTGAAAAGATTTGTGGATGTGTAGTCTTATGACTTGGGGATGAGTTCTGGCTTTGCCATTCATGCCAGCTGGCAACTTCATGCTAGTCATTTGAGTATGACATTACTCTGTATGTGAGGTGAGGACACCCTGCACTAGGCTTATCTCAGAGGGAGGGAAATGTTGTTTCCTTTTCCTACTTTCTAGTAACAACCTGAATCTAAATATTAGGAGCTGAAACAACTTTTCTTTCGAATTGAAACAACTTTTTTCAAGTTGAAAATAGGAGAAGAGGCAGTGCGTGGATGTTTTCATCGCTTATTTTGTAGCTACAAACATTGCTGTTTCCCATCGATTATTTTGCATGGATGTTCTGCTAACTAGACGCATTACCTTGCCTATACCACTTAACTCCTTTGTTCTTCTATTATACTAGCTGTAAGATGAGGACACTGGGCTCTAGATCATCCTTAAGTTTCCTTTTAAACTGCACGTTCTCTGATTTCAATCTTAGTGTTCAAAATAGTATCCAGGCCAACCTCAAGGTCCTTTTATTTGTAAATTCCTAGGCTAGGTATTGAGATCAAGACACAGTGACATAGTGGAACATTTGGGAGCCAGTTATTATAGAGACTAGTTAATAACACTTCTTGTCAATAACTAAGTCCATGACTTTGGTTCTTTAATGTTTCTGCTTTACATTCTGTTTGTTTGATATGGGATTTTACCATTCAGATGACAGCGTCCCCTACAAGGTTGCCAATTCTAGCTTAAGTACTAAATCTGATGGTTTTTTATCAGTCCTCATGTTATTCAGTATCTCTGTGGAATTGCCACTGTTGACCATTGTGATCTGCTAGACACACTCTCTCCTCCATTGGTTTCTGGAACACTGCTGTCTTCTGGTTCTCCTCTTCTATCTCTGGCTTCTCCTTCTCTGTTTTCTTTGCTGTATCATCACCTGTATCATCTGCATCCTTGTGGAGGCTTCAGAGAATTAATGCTATCTTACTCTTTATTTTACACATGAACTTAAAGAGAACATTTGATTTGATTTCTTTCTTTGTTTCTTTTTCTACCACAATTTGATAATACTTAGACAGTGAAATTATTGTTCATGCCCATATGATTTAGAAGAATAAAAGTGCATGATTTTCTGATGTAGCTAACATAAAACAGAAGAAAAGAAAGGAAAGGAAAAATAGCATAAAGAGTTGACTTTTTAAAAATTACATTTGCAAATTTTGGCAATTAGAAACTAGATGAATAGGAATCAGTTAAGGTTCATTATAGCTACAATCCATCCAGGAAGAGAAAGACAGAAGAAGTACTGGGACATTAACTTTTACACTTGTGACTCAGTAAATAATGTTCTAGTTAGAGCTATGATTTCTTACAACTCTAAGCTCATATAATTTAAAAAAACACAATATATTCACATTGCAAATTACTGTTCGTGTGGCAGAACTGATGATTTAAACAATCATCCTTGAATTATGCGGGAGTTTTTTACAAGTTTGACTGCAATTTTCACCCAAAATCTGCTTCCTTTGTTTCAATGGATACTGTGCCAAACACATTCAGAAGTAAGGAATAATGAACATTTCCAGAGGGTCAGTTGGGGAATTACTGTGAGGATGACAGCAAGGAATCCATTTCCTGGAGATTTAAAAAAAATATATTTTTGTTGATCTCACGACGCTAGATCTCCTAAATTTTCCTCTGTATCCCTCTCTGCTTCACTCTAAAAAGACATCTTCTATATTTTTTTCAAAAAAAGAAAAGTGAAAAAAATCAGCAAAACTAATGAATCCATTTCAGATAGGATGTTTTAAATTGACAATATGTGCAGCATTCTGCGCTCATGGACCTACTTCTTGCCTCTCCAAAGAAGAGGTAAGAGGCATTATCCCAGATCTCTACAGGACTAAACTTGTTTGTTATAATTCTGCACCATTCATATTCAGTTGTTTGTGGTGGTTGGTCTTTTTCATTTATATTGTTGTAATCATTGTGTAGCTTGTTTTCATTCTTTTTCCTTCACTTTTCCTCAATCCATGCAATTCTTTCCAGGCTTCTCTGTATTCATCATGCTTGCTCTTTCTTCCAGTACCGCAATAACCCATTACATTCGTGTACCATGATTTGTTTTGCCATTCCACAGCTTATGGGAATCAATGTTGTTTCTTGTTCTTGTCTACTATAAAAAGTATCCTTGTAAATATTTTTGGTGTATATAGAGCCTTTCTTTTGATTAGTGACTTTCTTGGGGTATAAGCCTAGCAGATTAAAGTGTTTAGACATTTTAGCCATCTTATTGACATAAACCCAAATTGCTTTCCACAATGTTCATATTAGTGTGCCTATTTTTGCACTGCCTCTCCATCACTATCTATTCCCATATTTTTGCCATTTTCCCCCTAATTTGCTAGTTGGAGTGTAAGACCCCTAGGTTGTTTCAATGCACTTTTATCTCATTATTAGTGATTTGAAACAGTCTTTCACATGATAAAATTTTTTTGTTCTTTTGATAATGACTTGTTCAAAACCTTTGACTATCTATTGGGGAATGGCTTTGTTCTTAAGTATTTGTTTTCTATATTTCATGGATTTGAAACCCTTATTTGATACAAACATGAGGCAAATTTTTTCCCCATTTGATTGCTTTCCTTCTTGCTTTGGATGTGTTAATTTTGTGTAGAAGATTTACAATTCCATGTTATCAAATTTGTCTTTTAGCTTTTATGATTTCATTTTTTCCTTATTTGGCTAAGAATATATATCTTATACATCACTATGAGATGTATATGAACTGTATCTCTTTTAATTTTTCTTTTGGTTTATGATCATTTATTTTCAGATTATGTATCGATTTGGAATTTCTCATGGAATATGATGTAAGATGTTGATCTAGGTCTTGTTTCTGACAGACAACTTTCTAGTTTTCTCAGAAGTTCTTATCAAAAAGGAAGTTCTTCCTAAGTAATTTGTATAAAGAGAGGTGTGTGTGTGTGTGTGTGTGTATGTGTGTGTTGCCTTTGTAGGTTATGTATATGTCTGCATGAGCTTATCTGAATTCATTTTGCAGGGAGGGATGCATAGATGACCCTGAAATCTCATCTCCCTCTCTCCAAGACAAACTTTGATTTCTATCAGCAGGGGAGGAGTATCTTGAGACTCCAAGGCCAGCCACTCTGCTCTGCTGAGGGAAGAGGAGGAAAAAAGATAGAATTGTATGGTTTTGCCCCCATCAATATTGCTAGTCTTGGTCAAATGATTTTGGAGTTTAGCATATTTTCCTAAATAATAGGACTTGACTCTCTACCAAATGCCTAGTTATAGAAAAAGTATCATAAATAAATGACAAACTCATTTATCCACTGATAGCAAAGGAAAATAAGAGAAGTTATACAGAGTGATGATGATGGTGGCAATGAGGATGATGATGCTGATAGTGACCAGTTATCAAGCTCTTTAAGGTTTGCAGAGTACTATTCATATGTCATAGAATATACCAGGGATATAATCATCCACATAGGGTATATGAACTCTCTCACTGAGGGGTGAGATATCTCGTTTCACTTGAGAGAAAATTTTCCTGATCTCTCTAATGGAGAAATTTCCCCAAATCTCTCATGTCACAAGCTGGAAAGCAGAAACATGTTTGAGGTAACAGCTCTTGTACATTTCAGTTTCTTTTCTGCCTTTCTTTGAGACTTCCTTTGGTTGACTCTCCCTGAGAAGAGCTTGGAATCAAGTAATGTCTTTTATCTAAGTTGGAGCCAGAATAAAGATCTTTGCTTTTCCTAACTGTAGGAACACAGAGCATTGAGAAATCGTTATAGACTCTGCTCAGTCCACTTGCTATCTGCTGAAAGGATTATGTCATCTCCACAGAACTGAGTCCTCCCTGTTCCTCCCATCCCCTATGCTTTCCTGTCTCCCTTTGTGCTTTGCCTCTCCACACCCATTTCATTCTAAGTTCCTTGAAGGGAGGGACTATTTTTCTTTTTATAAATTGTATCGTCTGTTCTGCATAATGCCTTGCACATAACTGGTATTTACTGATTATTTATTGGATTAGATTGGATTGGATTTCTACCAGTAAGGAGAATTTTATGCAAATACCCAGCTTAGACCTGGATTACGTATGTTTTCAGGTTTCTTGAGAGCAGTATTATATTCCATTATTTCTGATTATCCTTTGTCGAGTATGACCCGCTGGTTTGTTTTCAAAAAACAATTAACCAATACCAAATGGTTTTGGTGAGTTTTTTTTTTTTCTGGAGTCTTTGAATTACCTTGGGTCGTTCATCCAATATGTTGGTAATGTGACCCTGGAACAAGGGAAGAGATCTAGAGGCAAGGCAGAGATTCAGCATTGTCTTTGTGCCCCAGAAAAGGTTTGGGTCATAGAATACATTAGATAAATATAAAATAAATAATAATAAAATAAATCTACTTAGCACATTGCAGAAACCATTAGTTTTAAACTGGAGTGCAACATTGCATCAGAATTAAAGTGCCATATGCTTCTAAAAACAAGTCCAAGGTTTTCAGAAACTAAAGCTAGAGATTTACATGATGATCTATTTTTAAATTGGATTTCATTTGCTCAAAGAAGACTGATCTAGCACTCTCCAGTATAGAAAGAACTTCAATCATCTGGCAGCATTGATTGCAGTGTGGGGGAGACTCAACATATCCCAGAATATCTTGTCTCAACTACTGTTTTCATTCAGTCACCCCTTCTACTCCAGAACTTGTGGCTCCTGATTGGCTTACATACTAAAGCTCAACTCTGCAAGACAGCATTCCAAAGCTGACCTCTCTTTACTCTGCAGAAAGGAAAATTTACTTTACAAATCTTTTCTTAGGGGCATTCATCACCTTGAAATCATTCCATTGGAGGGAGAAAACTAAACCATAAATCCTCCATGGTGTGTGTGTTCATCCTTCATTGCCAACAAAGATCATGCCATCAGAGAAATAATGAAATGACTTGCACTTGACTTTGTTTTGAGTGAGGGAGGGCTGTGCAGGTCACCAGTCTCATTTCTTCTCCAGAGCCATCTGAATCCAGTGAACAAATATTCATCAGGATGACTGGAGATGACCCA
>CM053775.1:11486346-11521625 GCA_028658325.1 Potorous gilbertii
GAACAACTATCGGGTATTGTTCTTGCTACTAGGAAATAAGAAATACAGGTAATGGGGAATACAAAGTTATCTGGCCCTACAGGACAAAAGAGAAGATGGGGACAAGAGAAGGCAGGGATGATAGAAGAGAGGGCAGATTGGTGATAGGGGAAATTAGAATGTTCGGTGTACTGGCGTGGGGAGAGGGGACAAATGGGGAGAAAATTTGGAACCCAAAATTTTGTGAAAATGAATGTAAAAAGTTAAATAAATAAATTTATGTTTAAAAAAAGATTTAAAATTGATCATCTGAGTCCTTATATTTTAGAACTAGCTTAGAAAAAAAGACTGCTTTATAGTAACCAACAATTATGGAAAAAATACCCATCATGAACACAGAGAACATTCTATACCCCCTGTGCCCTCTTGGCTTCCTTTACTGACAAGAGGGCACTTTCTGATCATCTGGGAAAATATAGAGAACAAATTACTAATAGACTGCTTTCTGGTAAAACCGCCATTCTGATTGACCCCCCAGAATAATCATTTAGAATTTCACATCCTACTTGATAGTGTCCCTATAAAGAGAGCGTTGAATGGGGTTCGAATATACTTTTCAATAGGTCATAGTTCTGTAATCAACATGTTCCAAAATAAAATTCTGTTTTTGAGAAAGGTGACTGCGGAGGGGACCAATTGAATGGTCCCCCTCATTGCTTTGCATTCATTCCCCAAGTGATAAGTTCCCATTTTTGTATTTGAAAGGAATCATTACAAAAGAGAGAAAACCCACAATTAAGGTCCAATTTGTTACCAGGGAAAGGTAATTAGTCTGCTAGTTGTCCTTGATTGGAAATCACTCACCAACCTACACAACGTTTATGGATTTCATAAATTTAAAAAAATTACAGTACTGAGCCCAACAGGGGCATTCTGGAGACAAGACAGATAACAATACCTACAAAATTGACAACAGAAGACTTAAGGAGGCTAAAGTTCCTAGTAATGGAAATAACTAAGAAATCATGATTTCAGAGAAAAGAGACGGAAGGATGAAGGTTGATTTTCCCCTCGCTGCAGTACCAAGTATTTTCTCTAAAATTCTGCAACACAAACTTTTTTTACTTCAGCACACCGATAAGTACCTACCTATCTCCCGGCACCCTCCTACCTCCATGTATATGCACCAGTTATTCTCTGTCCATTTTGTACCTGAAGGGCATCTCTGTCTACAAAATCCATCAGTTACATTCAAAAGAACAGTCTCAAGGTCTTAGATGGCCTGATAGTACCAATTTTAGTACTAGTTCTTCTGTTTAGAGCTGAATGAATTGACTCCAGCGTCCTGGATTTAGAGGGAGATGTCACCTCCTTTAGCTAGAAAAAATGGAGCATAGTACTTATCAAGAGACATTAATTGAAATGAAAAACAAACAAATCTTACCAGAAAGGTGTGTTCTCCTGAGGGAGCACCACCCCAGTGACGGTGTGGACTCCTTCCTTAGTCCTGGAGGGAGCAGATGGAAGAACCCTGTTTTTCCTCCGCCCCTCAATGGCCATCCTATTAATGAGATATTTGTAAAGTACACAGTAGGTGCTTAATAAATGCTTGTACCCCTCCCTCTAATATTCTCTAAGAGTTCATGCCTCCTTCCTTTCTGTTTGCATTTGCTGGGACCCTCAGGAAATTGTCAGGGATGCACAAGCTCAACTAGACTCACAGCTTTAACTGCTACTGATTCCCATCTATCCTTTCTGTTCTTTCTGTTTTGGGCAGGTAGGTGACTCAATAGATGGAGGTAGGGGCTTGGAATTAGTAAGACCCGCGTTCAAATTCTGCTTCACACATTTAGTAGCTGTGTGACCCTAGACACATCACTTCATCTCTCTGGTCTCCCAGATCCTTGGCCGTGAAATGGGGACAATAATGCCAGGGTTGTTGTGAGAATCCAATGAGCTCAGAGTGTGTGAAATGTGTTTTGCAAACTTTAACGCCCTAAATAAATATCAGCTCTTATTATGGGGAAGGGAAGCTTATGGCAGTATTTTTCATAAATAATCAAAGTATTTAGCTATGTAATTAGCTCAGTTCTTGTAATAAGCCGTTAGGCTTTATCAGTTGGTAAAAGCTTTGAAAAATAAACATTGAAAAATAAACAGATTTCCTGTCTTTTAGTGCGCTAGTTCATGGGCTCATTCTCTTTTATCTGCACTGATGCCAAGGCTTCCCAATTCATCTCCCTGTTGTGGAGAGGCAGCTGGATGGTTCAGTGTAGTCTGGAGGACGTCAGTTCACATGATGTCTCAGAACGTTTTAGCTCTGTGACCCTGGCCATGTCACTTGATAGCTGTCTGCCTCAGTTTCCTTTTCTGTAAAGTAGGGATAATACTAGCATCTACTTCCCAAGGTCATTGTGAAGGTAAAAATTAGCTAATATTTGTAAAGCACTTGGCAAGCCTCAAAGTGCTGTCTAAATGCTGGCAGTTGTTCTGGAGAGGGTTATTGGTACTATAACCCTATCTTCCACCCTGCTGCCAAAACGATATTCCCATGTCACTGTTCTGACCACAACAACCCCCTCCTCAAAGAGTCCATGGCCCTCTATTTCCTATAGATCTGGGACTCTGCCTTTTTTGTGTCCTGAGCCCTTTGGCAATCTGGTGAAGCCTGCAGACTACTTCTTAGGATAATATTTGTAAATGTATAAGATAAAATAATAAAATATACAGGATTGCAAAGGAAAACAATTGTGGTAAAATGCAATGAACAGAATGTTAAAAAGCAAGTTTCTCTGTGCTCCAATGCAGAATTCCTGCAATCTCTTTGATATTTAAAGCTCTTTGCAGGCTACCTTTTCCAGAATGACTCATGTTATTCCTTATCATGCATTGTACTGTCTCCCAAACTGCCCCGCTTGCCATTCCCTGACCACATCATTTTATTTCCCACCTCTCTGCCTTTGCACAGACTGTGTCCTGTGGCTGGACTGCTCTCCCCCCTCACCTCTGTTTCTCAGAAACCCCAACTCCCTTCTAGATTCAGTTCAGGTGCCACTTGCCCCTTCTGGCTTTTCCTCCTCTCTCCCAATGTAAGTGATCTCTTTCCATCCCTTCCAAGAGGTCTTCCCTTGCATTATGTATACTTTATTTTTACTTCTCTGTATACAGGTTGTGTTCTTCCAATGAAATGGGAGCTTCTTGGGGATAGAGATTATTTTGCTTCAGTCTGTGTATCCCCAGCACTTAGTACAGTGCCCGAAACTTAGGAGCTGCCTAAAAGAAGTGTGTTGATTCAGTATGAGTATTGGCCCCATCTGCATATGCCTCCAAGATTCCAAATAAAAATTCAGAGCTCTTTCTCCCTTTGGATTCACCTAGCACCACATCTGCTACCCCAATGACATTGAGGGCAAAGGAAAATATGCCATTTATGCATGAAGATCATTAGGTAAGCCTCATCTGGGGTGACAAAAGACCTTTACAGAATTATTTTGCCAGTCCTGGTGGAGGCTACCGCTAGCAAGCAAAGCAATTTCATTCATGTTTGATGATACGATCTAATCAGTCTGTGAAGAAAGATAAGCACACCATCAAAGAAGTGGCTGAATCTAATTATGAACCATGGCCTATTCATCTCCTCCCAGTATCAAAACTTGGCAAATAGATTGGAAAAAGACTGTCAACCATCATGGCAAATGACATGCAACACTTACAAGAATACCCAGGGTGGGAACTTCTCCTACCAGGTCAGATCATGATCCATCAGGCGCTTAGCAGATAGGTCTTAGGGAGTTATATAGTAGGTAGAAAAAACCTTGCCAAGGGTCACACAGCCAAGTAGCATCAGCGGCCAGGTCTCCATAACTCTAAGGCCACTGGACTCTATCTACTAAACCATGTTGCACCATAGGGAATAGTGAATGGGCTGGCCTAGGAGTCAGGAGTCAGTCTTGCGTCAAGGTGGGCCCCCATTTTGACACATGTTAGCTGTGTAGCCTTGGGCAAATCACTTTCACAAAGCTTTTAAGGCAGCTCTCTATGCCTGTAAGTTACAAATGAGCCACAAATATACCGTAGAAGGAATTTTCAGAGGGGAATTATGGTGGTTGTCATCGTCATCATCAATAGTAGCAATAGTGGTGGTGGTAGTAGTGGTGGTAGTTGTAGTAGTAGTAGTTGTATCCTCGTTTTTAGCAGTCATTGCCCTTTATTAGTAGTGACACCAGTAACGGTAATATTATAGCATAGTGCATAGAGTACTGGGTCTGCAGTCAGGAAGATTTGAGTTCAAATCCAACCTTAGGCACTTTATTGCTGTCTGCCTTAGTTTCCTCAACTGTAAAGTGGGAACTCCTAGGGTTGTGAGGAGCAAAGGAGGTAATTGTAAAGTGCTTAGAACAATACCAGGTGCATCATAAATGCCATCTAAATGTTTGTTGTTAATTATAAAGAATTTCCACCCAGGGAATTCCCACCGTGACAAAAATTCCAGATTCATCATCTTCTTTTCACTCCCTACACACACACACACACACACACACACACACACACACACACACACACACAAACATATTCATATATACATATATGTACATATAAGCCTGCACCTATGTTTCCCTTGGTGCAGGCATCTCACAATGTAAAGTATCCCTCCACTGAAGCAGATCACCAGCTACTCAGTGACATATAGTCTTCTGCAGTTGCTTTGGGCACTGAGAGGCTGTGTCTTGCCCAGGGTCATACAGCTGGTATGTATCAAAGGCAGAGCTTGAAACCAGGCCTTGTTGATATCCAGACTGTCACCACCCTCCTCTCTGTGTGCCCTGGGCACATCACTCCCCTTCCTAGAGCTGGCTTCCTTCCTTCAGGGTATAGGTGATCCTTGTGTCCTGGAATTTGGGATCTCATGGTGTTCTCCCACAATCTCACGCTACTTCTCTATGAATAAGTGTGTCTACACTCTGCAGTGGCTTTTCAGTATTGGAACCTTATCCAGAGGGACTCCCCTACCGGCCTGCATGCTGATTCTTTCTAAGACTTTCTCTGCAAGAAAGCTTATTTCTAGTTCCATTCTTAGTCCCAGGCCCACCAATCACAGAACACCTTGTTTGTTAGTTTCTCATTGATTTCCCCACTACTTGCCCTCTGAAGACCAGCCATCCATGGCATCTGATGTGGCTCTTCTAGTAAAAAAAATACTTTGAATCAGCCCTCTTCCATTTCCAAAACAGAACCACAGCATTGTAAGTAGGAAATTTGACTGTAAGGAACTGGAAGAGGATCAGTCAGAGCATTTGCCTACTCAGGTTCACTGAGATATCATTTATCACCCAACTTTGGGTTAAATGAAACTTTGCATTTCCACAGTGACATCTGTCAGCTGGAGGAGAAATGACAAAATTCTTCAATATAAGTCTTGTTCATTAGAACTGAGTTTTCTCTTTCCTTTAAAAAGGGATGGTTATGCAATGATTAAATCATCATTATAAATGAGAGGATGGCTTGTCAGGTGGAAAATGGAGATTTGCAGACTTTGGTGAGCTGCCTTCCAGCCTAAGGGAGCTGAAATGATTAACCAACTTGGCTTTATTGTGACCTTTATGGTTATCAACACCCTGGAGCCCAACCACAAAGAAGTCTTACTACTTATTCTGTAGATAGAACTGTGGCCTAGTAGTAAATGTTTCTCTTTTACCCCTGGAGGGTCTTCTTCCAGTTTGATTTCTTTTTTTATTTTGATTAAAGGGATCATTCTTTGAATAGCTACTTAAAGAAGCCTATTCATTGAGTGGGTGTATCTCATTCAAAGTGAGAATGCTGTAAGACCTCAGCCTGAAAGGTCTCCCATTGCCTCCTGGGCCATCTCTAGTCATCCTGATGAATATCAGGCCACTGCACCCAGATGGCTCAGGAGAAGAAAGTGAGGTTGGTGACCTTGCACAGCCCTCCCTCACTCAAATCAAAGTCAGTTGCAAGTCACATCATCAATATGATGTCATGGTCCTCTTCGAGAACAAAAGACAAACACACAAGTGTATAGAGTGCCGAAGCGGGTGAGGAAGACCTGGGTTTGAATATTGCCTCTGATACCCAACTAGCTATGTGACCCTGGGCTAGTTATTTAAATTCTCTGTGCTTCAGGCACATCCCTTAAATGTATGTACTAGGTCAGAGAGAGTTTGCAGGCTGCTTCAGTTTGCGTGCCCTCCTTCTTGGCTCCCTTATATATGTATGTCTTAGCTTGCTGACAGGAGCTCATTAATATCAACTTTTACCCAGTTGTCCCCACTGTTTGACATCAATAATATAATCTGTTTCTGGGAGAATATATACCCTAGGGTAGAACTCTATAGCTATATCTCTATAGTTCTATATGCAGTTCTCTAGCCATGCCTATATATGTATGCCATGCACACACATAGGCTGTTGTTTCTGGGATTTTGTTTTTGAGTAAAGGAAATCTAGAGGTTATAGAGGTCAGAGGAGTAAATTGCTAAAGTACTTTGTCTGCGCTATGTTCCTCTGATCCTCTAAGTCCGAGCCAAATACCTGAAATGTGGTAAATTGGGCTCTCGCCAAGGGTTTCCTCCAGGAGTCGAATCTCTGTTTGAGTTATTGCTTATCATTAGACCTTGAAGGGATAACATCAGTGGCTGACCTTAATTTCTGCAGCCTCTTCTAAATATGACTACGTTTTCCACTCACTTAAGTGAGTTTGCCAGCTTGGAGCTTTTCTTCATAGTCTGTCAATACCAGCCATTCATTTATTATGAAAGACGTTCTGGGGTCAGGACCCTAAAACTTATTTTCTCTTTTTTTTCTTTTCTATAAGAAGAGTTGAATAAGGGAAGCTTGCTTGATTTAACTCTTTTCACTTCATTCTCTGCTTTGCATTTAGCACTGAAATGAAGCTATCCAGAGGTTAGCTATGTACTATGGGTGATAAACTACCCTCCTATATAAAGAAAGTTGCCAAACTATTACTTGCAAACTATTACCAAGCACAGGGAAATATTCTCCAAAATAAGCAACAAGAGAAATACATATTTAACAACTTCCTAGTTTTCACTTCATACCCAACATAAGCGGCAAAGATGCAAATAACAGAAATCATTTTGCTCATACCATGTAAACAGAGTTCTCAAAAAAGAACCCAACAACCTTGAAAACTTTTGACAAACATATGAAAACATGCTTCAAATCAGAAATAATAAGGCATATGCATTTTAAAGAAAATTGAGGTTTTATGTTTTACGCCAAACAAATTGGCAAGCATGACAAAATATATCACTAAATCTGTGTCAGTGGGGCTGTGGAAAGATGGGCACACTGATGCATTTTTGTTGATGTTTCCAATTGCACTACCCATTATGAAAAAATTTGTAATTATGTGAGAAAGATCACTAAACAGTCTACATCTTTTAACTCAGAGATTCTACTGTATATACATACATCAAAGATAGAAAGAAAAGGGCAATGCACACCAAAATATTCATAGTGACACTTTTTATGGTAGCAAAGAATTGGAAACATAGTGGATGCCTGTTTGGGAAATCGTTTAAGAATGTATGTGCATTAATATAATGAAATATTATTGTGTTGTAAGAAACGATGAATATGATGAATTCAGAGAAATACAGAAAGACTTCTATGAACTATGGGAAGGAATGAAGGAGAATATAGAAAGACTGCTAGACTCAGGGGTCAGAGGACTTAGGTTTTAGTCATTCAGATTCTGTTACTTATTACCTGTGTGATTTTCTTGAATTTCCTGCCCCATTTTGGGCCTTATTTTCCTCATCTCAAAAAAGACTATGTATGTGGGGGAGGGGAGGGAAGGGGGTGGTGGATCTTTCAGGATCCTTCTAGTGCCCAATGTGTAAAGTTAGAAAAAGTAGGGTTACAAAATACACAATGATAGCATTAATATAACAGGAAGTCCATCACTGTATAATTGTCGTGACCAGTTCTGGTCCCAGAGAAATGATCAAGTGATGAGGTAACGCACCAGCCTTCTTTTGTTGGAAAGATTAGAGAATATAGCCAGTGAATAATGTTGTCTATGCCAATACTATATTGAAGGGTTTTTCAAAGTTGTTCTTCTTTGATGCAAGGGAGGGGGCTCAGTATTTGTGTGTATGGGATGAAAATTATGATTATATAAAAGCAGAAGACATCATTTTTTCAAAGATAAGTCATAGGATAAGGAGACAGTAGTTCAAAAAGAGATGAAGACACTCTGCTGTCAGTGGACATTTAGTCTTCAGGGCCTTCTCCACCACACATCTAGAGCAAGGGCAGGCTAGACCCTAAATAGCAGGTTCTGTGGGATCATATGGGTGGCTAGATGGTGGAGTGGATAAAGTACTCATCTTGAGTCAGGAAGATCTAAGTTCAAATCCAGTCTCAGACCTTTCTTAGCTGTGTGAGCCAGGCAAGTTACTTAACCCCTGTTCGCCTCAGTTCCTTATCTGTAAAATGGAGACGCACTAGAGAGGGAAATGGCAAATCACTCCAGTATTTTTGCCAAGAAAATCCCATGAACAAAATCCACAGGGTCACGTAGAGTTGGACACAACTGAACAGCAACATTGGATCATGGATTGAAAGTTGGGAGGGAGCATAGAGGTCATTAAGACCTAACTCCTGGTTTTACAGATGATGTAATTGATACCCAGAGAAGTGAACAGACCGGAATATCCTTGGAGGAATTAAATTAGTATGTCTTTTCACTTGTTTTATTTCATCCTCAGCTGCATAACTATGATAGCACATCTCTTTTCTCAACCTTTTTCATTTTCTGTTGATGTTTTTGGTCATTCAATTGAATTTTCCACTTACTGCTTTTCTTTCATTCTAAGTAAATTTCTCTAGTTTTATAACTTAAAGGCTCTAATGGGCACAATTCCCTCTGATGTGTAGGACCAGTTCTATGCAAGCATAGCCAAGAAATAGGAGAAATTATCTTGGACTCAGTGCCAACTACCTTGGCACAGACACAGTATTATAAGTTACGTTCAGTGACCTTGGCAATGGCCACAGAAATACACTTGACTAGTGTGTAAATGACTTTTGTCAAACTCCCTCTCAACGTGCATGTGCAACATTCAGCTCTAAGGAAAGTGTCTGATGGAACCGGCAGGATCGAATGTAGGAGTCCCGCTGGTTGTCTGATTTCTCCTCCTCCGTTTGTACCCTGGCAGGAGCCAGAAAAATGCTACTGACATTCAGTTCTTGCCAGTCTTATCCATGGAGGCAGCCAGTGATTAATCTTGGTATTGGAGACGCTGTAGTTCTTTTCCTTAGGAAGGCTATCAGTTACTGTTAGCATCCGTTCAAACTGTAGCATGGCTTAGTTGAGCAGATTAGTCTTATCAGAAAACAGGTGGTGGAGTTGCTGTATGGGCTGGTGCTTCCTGATGAGGGCAGACCCACATGCTGTCAAGTTGCTAAGATAATCTCAGATCGCCCATGACACCTTGGGGCCCCCACAAATATACAGTTAGATTTCAAATATACATCTCTTGCTTCTCTGTTTTGGTCATGATTGAATTCCAAGGAAATAGTCCCATCTGACTCATGTTGAGGTTGGGGAGCCAGTGTTCTTTCAGCAATGAAGGAATTATGTTTTGCTAAAAAATAAAGAAAACTATGTATTATTAGAAAATAGAGACAACCTTATCTCTAAGAACATGCCTTCTATTAAAAGAAGTAGATGGGGAATAAAGATTCTTCTGTGTTCTGTCTTATCTCTTCGAACTTAAAAATAGATATTGTTCAGAAAAGTTTGAGGGTGAACTTATGGAAGGGAAATGCTGAGATGACAGATTGTCATCCCTGCACCTCCATGCTTTCTTTTGAGCCTTTGAGCTGATTGCCAAGCTCCCTGCCTTATCCACTGAGGGTCCCTTCATGAATCCAGGGCTTATATCTGGGCCAAGTCTTCAAATGGGCCTTCCTGGAGAAAGAGAGCATAAGACAGTGGGAGACTTTATCCAGCCCTCGGGAGATTCTGATCCATGCACATGTAAACATCAAAACCAGTCATTTTTGTTGTCAAAGATAGATATTGCCTTCCTGGAAATTCCTTTTACCAACCTCTCCCTTGGAAACATCAGGTTTTGCTCCCCGCAGGCAGGGGCCCATACTCAGGATACTCTCTCCTCCTAAATCTGATTTTTTTTTCAGGACCTTGAGTGCCAAGATCTCTGCCAACAGATCTGAGAAATGAATTCATGTGAATGTACTAGTAAATGATAATAGTGGAATTTCAAACCAAAGAAACAATTATGGAGGAGGGCAGGCGTCCTTAAAATTTCCTTGCACTCTCACCTCACCCCCCCCACAGCCCCCGAATCCGGTGACATTGAATGCTTGGCTTTATTGTTTTTAGTGGTGTCCAATTCTTTGTGACCCCATTTTGGACTTTTCAGGAAGAGACACTAGAGTGTTTTGCCATTTCCTTCTCTAGCTCAATTTAATTGTCTTACCCAGAGTCACATAGCTAGTAAGTGTCTGAGGCCAGATTTGAATTCAGGAAGATGAGTCTTCATGGCACGGGGCCCAGTGCTCTATGCCCTCTAATGCTAAGCTATTTTCCTCAAGCAATATTCTAAGTGAGCCAGGGTTCTATCCCATTGGACTCACCAGAGTTTTGAAAAGGTCTAAGGTGGGGGGAAGTGGGTTAATGACAGGCCAGGGTTACAGAGGGTGCAAAGTAAATGGACAGCTGAACTGGACCACCTCTAGGATGGGCTGGGACTGAACTAAAAGGGGATAATAGAGCAGGGTGCACACACATGTGTATTTGTGGAGGGCGGGGCGGATTAGGGGTGGAGTCATTTAGGCAGCTGGCAATTCTGTATTACAGAGATGAGGAGATTGTGGACATTAAGTGTCCAGCCCACAGGCCTGAATTGGATCCAATGCATCTAATGACAGTTTATGTAGAATTGAGAACCTGGAGAGGCCAAATATTCATGAGCCACCTGCTTCATTTACCTGTTAACATCTGGGGAAAAAAAGGTGTTTTCTCTCCACTTGTAGAAGGGTAAGAAGTAGCACCTGCCTCCCTCCTATTTTCTCCCCTTGTGTGCACCAGCTGCCTCTAGAAATTAGGAGCAGATAAGGCCAATTACTGCTTAGAAAAATGGTGGGGGGTGAAGGGGTGTGGTGTGGCAGCTCCAGGCCTGCTTTCCCTTTTCCCCCATTTCCCGGAGAGGAAATGAGCCACAAGGGCAAATGCAGGAAAATTATGGGGACATGTCAATGATTGTTGTCTGTAGCCCTCCAGGATTAAATGGAGAGGAGGGACAGTTCAAAGGAAACTATTAACCTGAAGTTCCTGGGAGATTTGAGGAAGGCTGGGTTGGTCTTAACTACTTGAATAAACAGCAGCTAGCTTGTGGAAATAATACATTTAAAAAGGAATTTGAAAGGACTGATTTTTGAGCTTCATTTGGATTTAAATGGCAGCATTCACTAAAGATCTGATATGATAAAGTATCATACTCTAAGGACCTTTCTTGCAAAGAGAGTCCAGGGAGAATCCAGTCAGTCCCTGAAGTAATAGGAGGAAGTGACCTAGGAAAATGCCTGAGGGGAAGGGGAACTATTGAGGCAGCTCATGCCTATCTGTTGCCAGTATAAACACCCATGGGTTAGCCACTGCCCTCTCCTTGAAGACCAGAACTGGTTTGGTTTTTTGCTTTTTTTTTTTAATCTTTGCATCCCTAGCCCTAAGCTCAGTGCCTTGAAAATCACAGGTGCTTAATAAATACTTATTGTATTGTGTCAAATAATAGGATAGGATGTAAGCTTCTTCAGAGCAGAGCCTATGTGGTTTTTGTCTCAGGATCTCCCTTATCTAGGAGAGTGCCTGGTGCATCAATATCAAACTGGAAAGGAGCTCAGGGTCAACCCAAGCCAATCTCCCCCTTCTACTTCCTAGCAGCCTCCTGAAAAAGGAAAACCAAACCAGGGAGTAGTAGGATGGGGGAGGACAGAGAGCGAGAGAAAGAGCAGAGAGTGCTCACAAGCCGCTAGATGTGGACAGCTCCCCTGCAGCCTCAGCCTTGAAACTGGACCCTGTAGAAAGTGGAGGTGCTGGGGAAAGTGCTGTGCCTGCCTGCCTGTTATTAACCTAATGCCAATCAGAGGCTGTTCTGTTAGCTGATGATAATGCCGGGTATGAAGTGGAGATGAATGCACTAAGCCAGAAAGGCTGCTCACTGCTCACAGTGCCAAGTCTTGGCACCCAACCTATAGCTCTGCTCCCTGCCTGTTGGCCAGAGGGACTTGGTGCCAAGCTTGCTGGCACCATTATCTGCCAGGGGAAAGTTCCCTGAACAAGACTGAGTCTCTCCAGAGGTGTGGCTACCAGGCCCTCCCTCTACAAGCTGCTTGCTGCTCACAGGCCCTCTTCTTGAATTTAGTTATTTTCTCTTCTGACCACAAGATAAAATGAGAGCCCAGAGGCATCATCCGAGGCTGTCAGCATGTTGTCAAGATTCTAACATTGGTGACAGAAAGAGTACTTGTATTCAGGGCTTGTTACATGCTCGTGGTTTCTGTTTTCACTTGGAGCAAGCTTGGAATGCAAGTATCCTTAGTTTCACCAAATAACCAGATCCATCCTTATTCTGGTGTGGTTTCCAACTAACCTAACTACCAGTCAATTCAACATGGACATCTTGGTATTCTATTGGATCCATGATTAGATTCAACAATCCTGTCAAACTATTGTTTTTATATCCCTTTCTCAACCAAAATTCTAGAAAAAGCCATCTACACCTACTGTGTCTACTTCCTCACCTTCTAATCATTTCTTAGTCTCTTAGAATCTGGTTTCTGTCTCCACCAGTCAGCAGAAGTGTTCTTTCCTAGGTTATAAGTGATTTCTTAATTGTACTATTTAACTTTTCCCCAGTTACATGTAAAAATAATTTTTAACATTTGTTTTTAAGACTCCAAGTTCTAAATTCTCTCCCTTCCTACCCCTTCCCATTGAGAAGGCAAACAGTTCAACATAGGTTATACATGTGTAGTCATGCATAACATTTCCATAAGAGCCATGTTGTGAAAGAAAAAGTATACCAAAAAAAAACCCCTCAAGAGAAGTAAAGAAAAGTTAAAAAAAAATTATGCTTCAATCTGCATTCAGACACCATCAGTTCTCTTTCTGGGGATGGATAGCATTTGTCATAGATCCTTCAGAATTGTCTTAAATCTTTATATTGCTGAGAATAACTGAATCATTCACAGCTGATCATCTCACAATATCGCTGTTACTTTGTACACAGTCCACTTCACTTTGAATCAACTCATATAAGTCTTTCCAGGTTTTTCTGAGAGCACCCTGCTCATCATTCTTATAGCACAACAGTATTCCAACATAATCACATACCACAATTTGTTCAGCTGTTCCCCAATTGATGGGCATACCCTTAATTTCCAATTCTTTGTCCTCAGAAAAGAGCTGCTATAAGTATTTTTGTACATATAAATCCTTTTCCTTTTTTTTTTTTTTATTTCTTTTGAGATGCAGACCTAGTGGTGGTATTGCTAAGTCAAAAGCTTTCCATGGTATAGGTCTAAACTGCTCTAAAGAGTGGTTGAATCAGTTCAAAGCTCCCCCAACAGTGATTAGTATCTGATCATTTTCCCCATATCCCCTCCAGCACTTGTCATTTTCCTCAACAACTTTTCCTCTTCTCTTATATTAGTCAATCTAATGAAGTAGTACCTTAAAATTGTTTTAATTTGCACTTTCTCCAATCAATAGTGAGATCATTTTATTTTCATCTGGCTATAGGTAGCTTTGATTACTTCTGAAAACTGTTTATATCTTTTGATCATTTACCAATTGGGGAATAGCTCTTATTTTTATAAATTTGACTCAGTTCTATACATGTGTGAGAAATGAGGACTTTATCACAGAAACTCACTTTAAATTTTTTTTTCACAGTTACTATTGCTAACCGTTATTTCCCTCCATTCTATCTGCCCATTTATTATATTTTTTTTCTCTCCTTTCACCCTGTTGGTTCTCAAAAGTGTTTGCTTCTGATTACCCCCTCCTCTAACCTGCCCTCCATTCTATTACCTCCCCTTCTCTTATCCCCTTCCCTTTCTTCTTTCCTATAGGGTAAGATAGAATTATATACCCAATTGAGAGTGTTTGTTATTCACTCTTTGAGATAATACTGATGAGAATAAGGTTCACTCACTCCCTCTCCACTCCCCCTCTTCACCTCCACTGCAAAAGCTTTTTCTTGCTTCTTTTGTGTGAGATAATGTACCCCATTCTACCTCTCTCAGCACCTTCCTCTCTAACCCCTTAATTTTATTTTTTCTAGATGTCATCCCTTCAATTCAACTCCCACCTGTGCCCTCTGTCTATACATATGGCTTTTAACTACCCTAATAATTAGAAAGGTCTTATGAGTTATAAATGTCATTTTCTCATGTAGGAATGTAAACAGTTTAAGTTTATTAAGTCCTTTATGATTTCTCTTTCCTGTTTACCTTTTTGTGCTTCTCTTGAGTCTTGTATTTGAAAGTCAAATTTTCTATTCAGCTCTGGTCTTTTCATCAAGAGTGCTTGAAAGTCCTCTGTTTCATTGAATGTCTATTTTTCCCCCTGAAGGATTATACTCAGTTTTTCTGGGTAGGTGATTCTTGGTTGTAATCCTAACTCCTTTGCCCTCTGGAATGTCATATTCCAAGTCCATCAATCCTTTAACATAGAAGCTGCTAAATCCTGTGTTATCCTGACTATGGCTTGCAATATTTTCTCCTTGACACAGGAGCTTTGGGATTTGGCTATAATATTCCTGGGAATTTTCATTTTGGGGTCTCTTTCAGGAGGTGATTGGTGACTTCTTTCCTTTTCTATTTTACTGTCTGGTTCTAGACTATCAAGACAATTTTCCTTGATAATTTCTTGAAAGATGATATCTACACTCTTTTTAAAAAAGTTATGACTTTCAGTTAATCTAATAATTTATAAATTATCCCTCTTGGATTTATTTTCCAGGTAAGTTGTTTTTTCCAGTTATATATTTCATATCATCTTTTATTTTTTTCATTCTTTTTGTTTTGGTTTCTTGTTTTTCATAAAACCATTACCTTCCCTTTGCTCATTCTAATTTTTAAGGAATTATTTTCTTCAGTGAGCCTTTGTACCTTCTTTTCCATTTGACCAATTCTTCTCATCACTAGCTTTTTGGACCTCTTTTGCTATTTGACCTAGTCTCTTTTTTAAGGTGTTATGTTCTTCAGATTTTTTGTGTCTCCTTTACCAAGCTGTTGGCTTATTTTTTTCTTGATTTTCTTGCATCATTCTTATTTCTCTTCCCAATTTTTCCTCTATCTCTCTTACTTGATTTTCAAAATTGTTTTTGAATTTTTCCATGGCCTAAGGTCAAAGTATGTTTTTCTTGGAGGCTTTGGACATAGGAGTTTTGACTTTGTTATCTTCTTCTGAGTGTGTGTTTTGATCTTCCCTGTCATCTTATTGTGACATGGAACTTACATGGAGCTTACTAAGGTCACAATTTTTTTTTCTGTTGTTTGCTCATTTTTGCAGTCTATTACTTCACTTTTAATTGTTTGTTCAAATAGGGCTCCGTTTCCAGGGTGAAGGGTGAACTGTCCCAGACTTCAAGCATTTTGTGTAGCTCTTCTCAGATATGCTTTTAGGGCCCTGTAAGTTTTCAGTTCTTCCAAGGTGATATGCTCTAAGGAGAGGTGTTTCCTACTCTCCTGACCTCTGCTCTAATCTGTGAGTGACCATAAGCAATCCTTTTTGCCCTAGAACTGTGTGGAAGGTCCCTGTTCCACTGTGGCTGCAAGGTGTGGTGTGCATTTGCTCCTCCTCACCCTGGAATTGTCACCCTGGACTGTTTCCTGGATCCAAGTATTAGCAAAGCAATAGTATCCTGCTCCAGTGCTTGGAAAAAGACCTCTGTAACTACCTTCTGACCAGTTCTTTGACCTCCTTACCATATTTGCGATGAGTGTTCCAGAAGTAGCCACTACCATTGCTGAGTCAGTGGTTTCCAAGGCATGCTCCTGCTTTGCTGGGGCTGGGCCTATGCTGGCATGGCCAATGCTGGACTATGTTCCCCTTTCACTGAGGTGCAATAGACCTTTCCTGCAGACCTAAGTTGTCTTGGTCTGGAAAATTGTTTCATTCCATTTTTTTATGGGCTCTGATGATCTAGAATTTATTTAGTCATTATTTAAAGGTATTTGGAGGAGAGCTCAGGTGAGTCCGTACATTTCCTCCTCCATCTTGGCTCCACTTCTCAAGTGACTTCTTAATTGTTAAATCCAGTTGTCTTTTCTCACTTGTTATTATGACTTCCTGACCTCCTTGTGCCGCTGGATTTTGTGAACCATCCTCTTTAACTGGATGCTCTTTTCTCTCTCAGATCTCCTGCTTCTCCTCCTATCTGGGTAACTCTTTCATCTTGATCTCCTTTGCTGGTTCCATATCCATGCCCTGCCCTTGAACTGTGGGTGTACCCCCAAGGCTGTACTCTGCTTGCTTCTCTTCTTACTCTACATTCATTCTCTTGGGGGCTACAACAGTTTCCTTGTGTTCAACTGCTACCTCTCTGCATATAGCTCCCATAACAATATGAAGTCTGGTCTTATATCTTCAGCTGCCTGCCAGATATATTGATCTATGTGTTCTATTGACATCTCTAACTCAACATATCCAAAGTGGGACTTGTTCTCTTTCCCCACAGTACTTCCTCTTTGAATCCTGAATCCAAATATAATGTAATACAGCATAGCAAGTTGAATATTCCTGAAGATGGCAGTTTTACAGGAGAAAATGTCTTGGCTGGAAGGAGAACCTTCCCTCCAGGGGAAACAATCCCTATTAATGCTCATTGCTCTCCATCATCTGTGCCAAGAGCATTGCTCTTATTAAGATGGGACTTGGAGGGGTGGGTGGGGAAGAGGAGGGAGAGACAAAGATGCATGGCTAGTGAAGGATTTTTCCTGCTTTCCAGAGAGCTTCCAAGTCTGTGTATGCCAAACAATAAGTTAGAGAATAAGGCTGTGTAGGAAAATGTCTGTTTGAGGATAGATGCCAATAAATAGATCTTTTCATGCCATCTCTGTCCTGGATGTCATGAGGAGTGCATGGGTGTGTGTGTAGAGAAGGTGAACCTAACTGAATGAACATTTCAAAATGGGTTCCCCATGCTGCTTCAGACCAAGGCATTGAACAGAAGGAGTAGGGAGGGGCATTTCATACCTGGGCATACTGAGCCTGCTCTTGGCTGAGTTAGTTGGGTTTAAATGCATCATTCTGGGTGCCAGCTGCTGAGACAGGCTGTACTCCCAACCTGGTAGCTAACTTCTGTCATCTAGTAGATTATGTTTTAGGAAATGCACACAGTTGTCCACTGTGAGGAGATGACTTACTGAACTTTTACCAGTTGGGAATATGTCTTTTCTCTTTGACGTGCATGCAGCCAAAGTTAATGCCACGGCTAAAACATGGAAAAACAATAAATCAGAAAGAAAAGAGATGATAAAAATCCCTAACTGTTTAAAAATGATTTACCCGCACCCAACCCTGAGCACGTCTCCAATTTCCTAATTTAATTTTTGTAAAATACTGGAGCTTCTAAGAACCCTAGACTTTTTCTATAACATTATTAAAATATTTGTATTTTTACAAATAATCAATATTCTCCCAGGGGTTTCTATTTTCTCTTGAACAGAGGAAAACAAGTTGGTAATGAAAAGCGCTGGACACTTTCAAATATGTTGCATTATTCAGAAAACCATGATGTAGATAATTAATTTTTCTCCTGAATGCATATACCTCATACAATAGTACTCACAGATCCCCTGTTCTCTTTCCTTCACTGAGGCATCTCTAAATAGCAAAGCTATTATTTTCTTAACTCTTTTCTCTTTCTTGCCTTCAAAGAAAAGTAAGTGTGTTTGTGTGTGTGTGTGTGTGTGTTTGTGTGTGTGTGTGTTTGTGTGTGTGTGTGTTTGTGTGTGTGTGTTTGTGTGTGTGTGTTTGTGTGTGTGTGTGTTTGTGTGTGTGTGTGTTTGTGTGTGTGTGTGTGTGTGTGTTTGTGTGTGTGTGTGTGAGAGAGAGAGAGAGCACATGAGTATGTGTTTAAATCTTTCTGGCAACATAATAACACTCAAACATGAAAAATTGAACCTAGTGTGAGATGACTGCATTTCTTGAGCTTCCTCTATGAGCGCTGCATGATCCAAGGCTCTTTAGAGGGCTTACTCTAAGCTAATCGTAAGGTAACAAGATGGTGGACCCCTAAGCATTCTAATCTCCATGAATTTCCATATGCTTTTATACATATATTATGACTTAGCACCATTTCCCATGCCACCCACCCTTCCCGCATTCCCACCCTCTAGTATGCTGCAACAGAAAGAAATGGATGAGATGAATCCACATCTTGACTTTACAAGTCTCTAACTAGGTGGCCTGTAAAATAAAGGGCATGACCAAGATGATCCTTAGAAGGAGGGGAGAATAACGTTAGAATCACCTCTATTCTCTTTCACTTTGTTAGCCCAAGATACAATCCTAGCTGGAAGGGACCTCAGGAGACCGTCTCATTCAGCCCCCTTATATTACAGATGAGGAAACTGAGGCCTATTACCAGACAAGTCAAGCCACTGCCACCATCTCCCCTCAGGCCCCCAATGGAGACAGTTAAGGCCTGTAAATCAAAGAACTTTAGTAATATCCATGTCTTTTGGACTACCAGCCCTGCTTCCATCTGAGACCCCAAAGCCATTATTGGTGGTGGCCCTGTGGAGATGGGCCTCATATCCTTGCCACTGCTACCATCATCTGCTTACCACTTGCATCTGGTCTTCAGATCAGTCAAAGATCCCCTGGAATAGCACTGACCTCATTACTAAAACCATCATCCAGGGCAGTTGTCCCATCAGCTGCTTCTGCAAGTTCTGCAACTTCTTCTTCCTCTTATTGACTGTGAAAGCTCCTGAAAACCTAGAAGAGAGAGTTCTCACCTCCAGAGCCTTTGATGTTGCCAAGTAACTCAACATCCAATATAGAATTTTTCAGTGGAAACAAAACCAGAAAAAAGACATTACTGTATATTCTGCTGCTGTACCCTGAGGGCCATAGGGCCTTTCAATCTCACATTCAGCTGGACTCCTCTTCTGTGCATGATCTCCCTCCATCACAATAGGAGCTTCTTGAAAGCAAGGACTGACTTGCTTTTCCGTGTATTCCTAGACTTTAGGACATTGCTTTGTACACAGTAAATACTTGATAAATGCTTTTTCATTCATCCATTCACTTCTCCACACAATGTACACTTCTTGCAAGTAGGGATTGTTTTATTCCTTATATTTTTTAGAGAAGTCCTAGCATAATCCACTGGCACTCACTTCATAAAGATTTGGTGAGTCATTCACAGATTGCCCAAGGTCAATCCAGAAGTTATCTCTGGAGCCAGGATTCAAACCCAAGTCCCCTGACATCCAGTGTAAAATATTGCCTCTCCCAAACCTAATACTGACAGTCCCCTCAAGGTCTAATATATTCTACCTCTGTGTGTTGCAAATGAAAATAAATTCAAATGAATTCACTCTTAAAGGATGACACAGGAGCCACTGTGATGATCAGGGACACCTATGGGATACCTGGGGGAAGGTCACTAGCCCCACCTCCCTGTGCTGTCTCCTCTGTCTCACTCTGCTGCTTCAGCTCCTGGGAAGCCCTTGGAGTCTGAGAGGAAGGGCTGGAGAGACGAACTAAGAGACTAGTAGGGCATCCCTTGATGGCACTCCCTATCCAATTAGAATGATTTCACAGACAGTATTGCAGTAGCCCATGCCATGTTGGAGATGAGACATGCTGGAAGGATGGTGTATTTCACACAAGCAGAGAATTCTGATGCAGGGCCTTGTCAAAAATCTCCTGCAGCTCTGCTCTCTTTTCCTTCAACCATTTCTAAGAGACTAAATTTTAAAACTTTCCCGGGATTTTATTCTCAAGCAGAATAGCAGATGTTTCCAGGTATATGACAATATCTACTACAACTCATATCACAGGACATAATTTATGTAGTCACTCTGGAGAGGTATTTAAAAGGGAAAGGATTAATAATTATTAATAGTCCCTGCGTAGAAGAGGAAAATCTCAAACTGTGATAATTTTTAAATTCATTAACCTCCTGTTAATAATAGCCATTTCATTACTGTAAATGAAGCTTAATCTAAATATTAGGGCTGAGTCTACACATGGAAAATGAAGTGAAGAACTAAGGCAATTATCCGTACAATGCTGGGGAGAAAGGGCATTTTTGCCTCCATTATTAGAATATTTTAAGAGATGGTAATTTTTTTTCTAGCTTAATTGCTTGCACGGTAGTACTGGGGATACCAGGGCAGAATGACAAGGAGCAAGTCCACACCTGCTATTGGAACACCTGTCTCCCCTGCAGCCCTCCCTCAGACAGGAGAACACAGGATTGGAATGACATCTTTTCTCCATATTACTTTGCTAGTACAAGATGTGGCCAGAGAAAGGCAGCTGAGATAGCAACGGGCCTCCAGATCCTACCATGAGGAGGACCAGATTGAATGACCATCAGAAGTATAGCTTGGAGAAGATCTGAGTGAGGGAAGAGAATTTCTTCAAATGATAACTATCTTCAAATATTTGGAAGACATGCTTTGCTTGGTCCCAGAGGGCAAAACTAGAAATAAGGGAGGGAGACATTGCCAAGAAGCAAATTTAGCCTTGATGTTGGTGTTGGATGGGGTGATAGGGTAGGACTTCCTGGCCAATACAGATGCTCCAAGGTGGGATGGGATGATGGAATGAGATGGCAGATCCCCATCAGTGACCATCTCTGAGCAGAGATGTTGGGGCAAAGCAGGGTAAAGAGTGGGAGAAGTAGTTCTTTGGTCTCTGAGCTTCCTTCTGTTTCTGAGATTCGGGACACACACACACACATACACACACACACACAAACACATACACACATGTATTCTCACCTCCTGGAACGACCTCTTCCCTCTCTCTTCCTCTATCTATATAGTAACCATCATTCACAACCTATTGTGAAGCCTCTGTTGCTCACCAAGCTAAAGCAGCCTCTTTCTCAGACCTTTCTTTTTTAAGTCTCACTGCCTGTATCTAGCATATCAAGTAGCTCAGTGTTCAATAAATGTTTTCTGAATGAATGCACCATTCATTAGGCAATTAATCATACACTGCCTTATGACATCTCTTCCTTCTGTTGTTGCCATAAAATATTCTATAAATCTTGTATTGCTTTTTAACTTTTCACATGCATATGTCTTGTTTTCCCTTTAAAAAACCCAGAAGTTTATTAAGGGCAGAGACTCTGGGTTATACTTCTTAATTTCGCTCACAGCACTTACCCAGAGCCTTTTTATGTACTAAACACTCAACAAATAGGTATTTAGTTAGACTTCAAATTCATTCTAAAGTGTGGATAGGTATCCACCTATTTCAGATTTTGAGATGTAAAAAGAGCGTAAGATCAAGTCTGTGATCTGAGGTTTGTATCACAGTGACACAAATAGGAAAGTTGTGAACCTCTCCTTATTTATAATTTTGTGAAGGGCTTTCCCTGGCTCCTACTCTTGTGTTGCTGCTGTCCCAATATGTTCATTCCTCAAATGTATCATGGGATCTTTTTGATTACCTTGATGGCAACAAAGTCATGGTCTGTGCCCAGATATCATTTGGGTTCCCTTCTTCTACGCAAATCAAATGTACCCCTCCTCAGGGTTGTGGGCTGCTATTGGCTTTCTGCTGAAAGTGAATTGTGAGTGGCAAGTGCAGGGCCATATTGATTCAGTGTCTCATGTACTTAGTAAGTGGCCTACATATTTAGTCAATCAGTTAGCAACCTTCATAGTCTGGGCTTTTAAAGCTAGAGAAATCTTTGCATTTCAAAATGAGGGACAGATTTTGTTTCGTTTTCTATATGACATCCTGTTGTAGAGTGGGTATCACATAGCGTTCCCATTTACATATTTCAAGAAATACTCTAAAATATTCACCTATTCTCATATTACTGGATCCTACACTGGAGGTAATATAACATAGTGAATAGAGTGTTGGACAAAGTTAGAAAAGTCCGGGTTCTGATCTGACATCAGACATTTACTGTCTACGTGACCTTGATAGAGTTATTTAACATCTATGAGCCTAGATAATTTATTTTATACTGTAAAATGGAAATAATGATACTTGAGGGGAGAGAGGCAGAACAATATTTTGTATGGAGAGTCTGCCCTGTTTCCAAATGATCTGGATTCAAGTCCTAATTCTGATATGTCCTTCCTTCCTTCCTTCCTTCCTTCCTTCCTTCCTTCCTTCCTCCCTCTTTCACTTCCCTCTTCTCTTCCTTCTTTCCTTTCTGCCTCTTTTATAAGCACATCATGGACAATGAAGTTAGGGTCCAAGTGTGGTTTTTCATTGTTCTTGGATAACCAGCTGGAGAAGACAGTTTGTTATATTAGATTGCTTATATTTTCATCCTTGAATGCCATTGGGTAACTTTAGATATCTTGCTGAACATTCTTAGCCTAGTTTCATCCTGTATTGCTTCTTGTTTCTTTGTGAGATTCTATTGCTCATAATTGTCCACCATCCTTCTTTGTATCTATTATAAATGAGTTTATCTTCCAACCTAGTGTTGCCTCTCTCCCACATCTTTCTCTGTTAGGCAAGTGAGCCAGATGTTTGGCTACTAAGGTCCTTTCTGGACTCTTTTGTTTTTTCCCCTTGTGGCAATTAATTAAACCTGTGAATACAATTATTTTATCGGTGTTGATGCCATTTTCCTAGTTTTCATTTTCAGTCAACATTGTGGAGCTTTCAATAGCAAAGTGAAGATCAGCTCCTGTCCTCAGGGAACTTAGTATCTCCAGGAGGTATTGAACCAGTGAAGAGTGAAGTGTCTATGTAAAGAAGAGAATGCTGAAAATTAGTTACCCTGAAAAGGTTCCTGAAGGAGATGGCAAATGGGATGAGTCTTGAAAAATATTCAGGAGTGTCAGAGGCAATAGTATGGAGGAAATGCAGCTCAGACATTTGGCAAGGAAGCAGAGGGTAGAAGATGGAATCCTCCCTTCAGCAAACAATATTGATGAATCTGGTCATCATGGATAGTGCCTGAAGGAGAGGACTGGGAAATGAACTGAGGAAGGAAAATATTTCTGTATTGATAAATCCATAGTAGGAGTCAAAACATATCTGTGAGGCCAAAGACCAGGGTGAATGGTTCCCCAAAGAGTCAATAAAATTCCAAGTGTATACTCAACAATTTTCTTATTCATTTGATCAGTGGTACCCTCTAAATGGTGGATCAACACATGGTCTCAAGAACTGCATTGAAACCAAAAATACCACAGCTGTGCTAGAGGGGTGGGACTCCTGTGATCTATGTTATCTTTCAGGTGTAAGGACTTCAGGTTTTGGGGGAGCACAAGTGATTATAGAGACCAAAGGAATTCTGTGATTTCCTTGGAGAGACTAGGTAGGGTTGGTCTTTCACCCCAAACAATCAGAGTCCAAAATACTTGTGGATTCTGCCAGTCAGCTGCTTCCTCCAAAGTTTCCCATGACAGGGTAATTTAAATATTTGACCAAATCTTGCTGCATAGATACTTCAAGGTGACACAGAGATTGAAAATGCCTCAGTATTTTTTTCTAAGTCCTCTGCTCTTTTGCTAGACTTGTTGATCTTTTCCTTGAGACCTCTTGTTTCTGTCCATATCGCTTTTAGCTCTTTTCTTAGTTCTTCTGATCTACCCCAGAAGTTCTTGGAGAAGCCCTATTTTCATCTTTTCTGGCATCTTTTTCACCTTCCTTGAAGATTTTTGCCTTTTTCTCACCACTGTGAAGAATTTGTCTATTCTGCTGTTCACTTTCCTTGACTGTTTGCCCATAATCCCTTTTTTTTTCAGTTTTTATCAGCCTCTTGGCTGGCTTTTCCCTTTGTATTATTTCTGTTATTGAATATTTTACTGGCAGTCTCTTTTATTCTTGGTTCCTTAGAAATAGGCCCAATGCTATTGTTTCCCTTCTGTAATGTCTGCTTGCATATTCTTTGTTTCTAGAGATCTATGGCCCTCAAAGGGTATTAATGACCCTCTGGGTATCTTACGAACTGCCTTCTGTTCCCTACTATGTATTTTTAATGTTTAATTTACACTCTTTACTTTCTTTCTTTTTTATCGCTATCACTTCTCCACTTTCTATCCCATAACTCTCCCCCTCCAAAAGAAAATAAAACTCTCCCTTGTAACTAGTAAGTACAATTTACATATTTGTCACAAGGCTTTTGCTTTTCTTCTTTCTTCATCTGAGGGGAGAGAAGTAAGAGGGAGAGAAGGCAGATTTTCATTTATTGGAAAAAAACTAAACTAAAAAACATAAGTATAGCCATGTAAAATGAATCCATGTATGAAAATTCATATCTCTTCTGCATTCTATCACCTCCTTCCTAAGAGGCAGGAAAGATCCTCCATCCTCATACTTCTGCAGACCAAATTATGGCTAGTCATTGGACTCATCAGAGTTTTTAAGCCTTTAACGTGTTGTTGTTACTGTATGAAATATTTTAGTTATATAAATTGTTCTCCTGGTTCTGCTTCCTGTACTCTGCAACAGTTCATACTACCCAGGATTCTCTGAAACAGTTCCTTTTCTCATTTCTCATGGTGCACTATTATTGCATTATATTCATTTACCATAATTTGTTCCAGCAATTCCCCAGTAGATGAGTACACCCTACTTTTCAGTTCTCTCCCATGACAAAAAGAACTGCTACAAATGTGTTGATACAGATGGGTCATTTGCCTCTTCCTCTCATCTTTTTTTTAGGTCTAAGTCCAGGAACAGTCTTGTTGGATCAAAGAGTGTTTTGCCCATTCTTTTAAAAATGTTATCCATTTGGAAATATTTCTTTCTGACTGTTCTGAGACACCCCAGAAGGCCAAACACTGTTTTCTTATTGGTTACTGGGTTTCAAAATAAAAAAATGAAGTCAAATTTATCATATTTATGTGACTTGTTTCACACAGTTGCATAATCAGAAGTTTTATATTGAAATTGGTCTTTGTCTTGAAATGGAAAGAATCTCTATGAGAAATTGGAAGGATTTACTAGTTAAAAGTTATTACATGTAAATGAAAACAGCCAGGGAAGAAAATCACTTCTATGTAGAATAGGTCAGTGACAAATAGAAACAATGGAAAAGAAGTGTGTGGATGCCAATTGGGTCCTCTTTGTTCTTATGCTGGGGTCTTATGATCCTAGTTAAAGCTTAGAAATGACTCATTTGGTGGAGTTGGTCAGGGAATTGTGATTTCTGTTCCCTTTCTAGCCATGGCCTCATTGAAAAATACCACAGCCCAGGGAACTCCCCTTCACTGTCTTCCTAAAGCAGACTTTCCTCCATAGGGTCAGTTTTAGAAGTAATTTGGGGAATAATGTCCAGGCTTTCTATCGTCATGGTTATTGTTAGGAAATAGCACTCATCATAGGCAATGTGGCCATTATATTTGGTGAACTTGATGACACGGTGAGTTGGGTAATTCTGTGGTCAGTAATTCCTCAGATCTTTAAATTCAGACTTTGGCAAATCTGCCAACTTTATCGCTCCCTCATCCCCTGCCCTGAGAGTAAGGATTCTGCCCCTTGAAAACAGCTGGTCTGCTTGAACATTTCTTTTTCTCCCTCTTTAGTCTAGGCTACCCTACCTGCCACCTGATTGGGCAGAAACTGACAAGTGTGGCAACAAATGGAAATTACTAGCAGGCATTACAGAACTTATAGGAAGAGTTGTATCCACATTTTTAAATCCTTCTCAAACTCCACAAGTTCTTAAATTATAGACATGTTAGTAATTGATTACTTGCAGTACATAGAATGGTTCAGCCACAAAACAATTCATTTACCATTTTATAGCTTTATTTGTTCCCAATCCCAGGACAGTTTTTTTTTTTTCTAGTGCTGGTGGGTATCATAAACACACAAAAGGGCTTTAACTCAATCATCCCCTGCTTGACCAGCATTTCTATACCTACATCAATTTATAGAATATCAGAAGACCCACAGCCCAAGCCATCTCATGGTGGAGTGGGCTGATATATTTATTAAGATAAGTAAGAAAATAGCCTGGTGTACTCTAAGCTAATCAAAAGACTTTCCCCTTGAAGTCAATTTTATCACTTCTTAATTTTCTTTTCCTTTCTCCTTCCTCTTCCTCTGCTTCCTCCCTCCCTTTTTCTCTTTCTGTCCTTTACCTCCTTCATTTCCTCCCTTCCTCCCTTACCCTATGACTCTCCCTTATCCTCTTGAGCTCTTGTTTATGTGCTTGTTATCTCTGTTGTTTTTCTCCCACCTTCTTTCTCTCAATATCTCAGAAATCTCATACAAATGATCCATTTTGTCTTCTGCAAGGCATATGGACACTATAAGAAACAAATGGTGTGGTTCCCAACTCATCAAAAATACTATGTCACAGAAGTCTTAACTTGAGCTGTGAAGGTGGACCTAAGAGCTCTAAGGAGTGGGAGAGGTTCAGGTTCTCAGGAAACCTCCTTTGTGAAGTCATGAGACATGGCATTTTGCTCAAGGAAGTGTCTTGGCTGGACTGTGCAAGTCCATTCCGGTGACACAGCTTGTACATATGTATACCCTCAGAGAGACATAATAAAAAAACCTGAAGACTGAAGAAATAGAGGCAGACCTTTCATAGGATGATTGGTTTAGAGATAGAAGGAACATCAGATGGAATCTATTGAAGCCTTCTCTCTTTACACCTGAGGAAATTGAGATGCAAAGAAGTGATTTGCCCAGATACCTCTAAGTTGAAAGTGACACAGTTGAGCCAGAATCTGAGCCCATGTCTCCTTGTTCCAGCACTAGCACTCTTTGCCCTGTAATACACCTCGGCATTGCCATTGCTGGGTTGGTCATGGGTGCTTTATAACTCAGTGGGGGAAAGTCTGTCCCAGAGACCGCACATAAAATGAAGGCACTTTTGTTTGTGGAACAGAGAAGCTAGTTAACACATGTCATATGCAATGGCAGTTTACACAAGCAAATGATTATTCCAAAATATGTTTATAAGGCATCCAACTGTCATTATTTGTCCCTCCATTTCAGACAAGTGGCATTTTGTGGCATCCCCCTCCTATTTTTGCCTCTTCTAAGTCATCGCTACACATGACTCTCTGGCAGACAAGAATTTTTTTTCAGATTACCGCTTCAGGAATTGAAGGAACATATTAAGAGTCTTGAATCATTGGGTCTGATGGGCCCAGCTGTCACGTTGGTACACCTTGAATTTCTTTGTACAAGTGCTCATCTCATGGAGCTGCCTCATCACAGTGTTGATGGCCCAAGCTGTGAAAATCTCTCCCCTACAACACAACCCCCCCCAAACGGAACAATTTCTTAAGAGAAATGAGAGCAAATCTTGAAGTCAAGAGAGCTTGAAAGCTCTCTGATCCTGTCCTAAGAAAGTGAAAATGTGCTCTCATCCATTCTCCTTTGTCCACAGATGCTCCTTTAAAGGTGGCAATTACTCAGACAAATGGTATTTCTAGTATACTCTCAAGGATGATTGGGCTAATGTTTGTTCTCCCTGCTCCACCTCTTCACACTGACCAGACTGGTTTCAACAATCCCTTTCTTTAGCAAGGCTTCTGAAGGATATCATGGGGAAATGGGTGGCTTGGTGACAGCTAGGGCCCAGCAGTCCCCAAAATAAGTGCATACATGGCCAATCTCTGGAGTTTGATAGAAAGTCCACAAATGAATATTGATCTTTAGGAAGAAAATTCCCAGTGGGCAGTATTGACACGATGCCAACCCACTTGAACCAGTTAGTTGATTCTGTAGGAGAAAAATGGTGCAGAAAGTAACTTATTCACTTTTCAGCCTATCTAAGTGGTGGCCCTACATAGATACAACCTTGGTGCTAGGACTTGAGGACACAGAGATAACATTAAAATTATGCCTGCTCTTTTGGAGCTTATGTTAGATAGAGGAACATACATGGCCTTGTGCTTATTCAACAAATCATCTTTTGCTTTTCTTCTACAGTAGGCTGACCAATGAGGGAACAACAACCCTACAAAGCATTAACAGTAAGGTGTTGGGCTTCTGTCTCCTATGATAGTCTTACCAACAAGATGGTAAGGTCAAATTAGACCAAAGTTCCTATAAAGATCTGGGGAATAAGCAGACTTCAACACAAAATGAGCCCAGAGGGAAGCATGGTTACTCCCAAAGGCTAAGACAATCTTAGCCTGCATTGAGAGACTTAGAATACAGAATGAGGGACATGCTAGTCCCATTTTAGTGTGCCAAATAATCACATCTAGAAAACTGTACTCAATTCAGAGTGCCTCATATTAGGAAGAGATACTAAAAACTGGAACAGGTCCAGGAAAAGATAACTAAGATGATGAAGGGACTGGAGACAATGCCATTTGAAGTTCACTTGAAAAAAACTGGGAATGTTTGTCTTGAAGAAGAAAAGACTAGGAGAGGAAGGATGAGCTTTCTTAAAATATTTGAAGAGGAATTACTTATTGGACTTGGCCTCTGAGCACAGAACCAGAAGCCACATAGGGAAATTTCAAGGAGGCCAATTTAAATTTGATCTAGATGTTCCTAAAAATAAATGCTTTAAGTGAAATAGGCTACTCTGGAGGGTGACAGTTTCTCCCTCTCTGGAAATCTTCACACAAATACTGAATGACCACAATTTAGAGATGTTGGAAACAGACTAGGAAATTATAGCCAGACCCCGAGTAATATAGTGGATGAGACACTGACTTAAAAGCTCCAAAAGTGGTTGATCGTCTGGAGAGAATGCTCAATAGGATAGGATCAGTCCTAAGGCCTGCTTTGTAGATGGATGGCCTAGATAAGGAAATCTATTATACACTCATCAGAGTCTCCCATTTTACTAGACAGAAAATGAGGCTTTAGGGATGAGCAACCAAAATAGCAAGAGGAATTAAAAAGAGAAAACAGAAGGGGATAGTAAAAAGTACGGCTGGGATGTCAGGTAGATTGTGTCCAGAAACCAGCAAATAGAATAATTTGGCTACAAAGTAGACTTTCATGTAGGTGAGTAGTAGAAAATATATCTGGAAAGGGAGGCTGGGGCGTCCACTTTGTGGGGATCACAAAGAGTTCTGTCCCTCAGTCTGCATGACTTGGGATTCTAGGCAGTGGGGAACAGGGAAGTGACGTGATAGAAGCAGAAGGTGAAGAAAATTACTTGCTGGTAATGTCTGGAAAGCATAAGAGGGTGATAGCCTGGTGGCATGGTCCTCCAATTAGGAGGCTTTCTACCAAAAATAAGTCAGGCCAAACTCATGTTATTATTTTTTTTTCATTTGATAAAGCTACTACTTGAGGGTATTGTCATTGCAGGCATTGCACAGTGAAGTGGTGTCAGCCAGTCATATGTCAGTTTCAGACTTGTGGACAAGATGGGAATTATGAGAATCCAATGAGTATATGTTTTGGTACATTTGGAGCTGGTGGAACCAAACAGGGAAGAATAGTTAATGGACTGAAAGACAGACTTGAGATTTACCAAAGTCACTGGAATGATTCTTCCAAATGGAAAAGATGACATTAAACAAGAACAAACATGAAGTTCTTTGTCAGCTTTTAAAATCTCATCATACAAGTAGTGGAGGATGAATGAGGGAGAACATATTAGGGGCTTGTGTGAAACAGACCAACTTGCCCTCCCCCTCCACCCCATCAGGAGCCAGCAGTATACTGAGGCTTCTCCAAAAAAAAATCTAATTCACTTCTTATCCATAGAAATCTTTGTACCAGTTGCTGACCAACAGAGTTAGGTCCCTTCTTGGTCCTTCCATGGTCAGACCACATCTGGCCTGCATGATCACTCTGGGCTGCCATGTTTTTGGAGGGACATTAACAATTAGAAAGGCAGCATGGCAGAGTGGTTTGAGTACTGGACTTAGAGTCAAGAAGACTAAGCATTCAATCCTACCTCTGGCCCTTATTAGTGATATGACCAAAAGGTAAGTCATTTCACTTCTCTCTGCCTCAAGCAAAACTCTCTGACTTCACTGAGTTACAGATGGTTTATGATCTATTATGCAAGTGCAAGTTCCTACATGGATTAACAACAGAATTTGTCCAGATGAAGGCAAGGAGTGTGAAGAAGATTGGGGAGATTGTATCATAGCAGGACTACATGGAGGATGTGTGGCTGTTTAGTCTGGAAAAGACTACCAGGCAGAGAAGAGGGGTGTGATTATTATGTGAATGGTGAAGAGGAAGAGTTGAGTTATTCCTCTGTAGCTCCAGAGGATAGAAATTGCAGAGAAGCAAATTGCAGACTCTCGTGCATTTAGCACCTCTCATTTTGTAGTTTCTTCCTCTGTTCTTTCTGGAATGTAAGTTCCATGAGGGGAGGGCTCAAATCTCTTCAAATTTCTTTAGCTCCCGTGAGACTAGTCTGCACAAACGTGCTTATTAAGTATTTCATTGAGTAGAATTTGCATATAAGAAAGGATGTTACAACAGTTGTTGATGTCCAGCGCAAATCTTATTGCCAACACTGGCAGTGTCCCAGATAAGCTATAGACATTACATGCCAATGTAAAAAGTATCTAAACCCCTGGGAAAGGAAATGAAAGTATCATAGACTGTCCCTATGGTCCCAATACTTTTCATATTGCTCTGAAATGATTTGTCCAGGACAGCAGAGAGAAGCATGGGGTCTGATTTAAAGAGGGAAAATTATTAGCAAAGATGACAGAAACAGAAATAGTCAATGTTGGAGCATTTATGGAAAGATAGGCAAACTATTGCCCCATTGGTGGAGTCATGAATTGGGCTGAAAATTTGAGAAAACTACTTGGAATTATGCAAATAAAGTTTCTAAGTTGGCTATACCCTTTGTCCCTAAAATTCCACTGTACCTTGAGGAGGTCAAAAACAGGCCCCATATGCACCAAAATGCTGGTAGCATTTTTTTTACAGTAGTGAAGAACTAGAAACACTAGATGCCAATCAGTGGAGAATGGCTAAATAATTTGTAGTACATGGATGTCATAGAATATCACTGTGACTTAAGAAGTGACCATTATAAAGATATAATCATTCAAGGGAAGACTTGGAGGAACTCATTCAAAGTGAAGTTACATATTTCATATTGTGATGATATTTTAAAGTTTGCAAAACTCTTCTCCTAAAGTCTCATTTGAGGCAGCCCCAGAACAGAAAAGAGAAATATTGAAGGCTTTAAGAGGATAAGGAGGCAGAAAACTACTGTAGAAAGAGGAAGATGGACACTAATGAAAGAGAAACAGCAGCTACCAGAAACCCTTGGCATATCAGAAGTAGATTTGCGTCATCTAATGAGATTTTGTTGTCTTTGGTGATGGGCAAAGAATTGTAAATATGGAAAATGTGTAAAACCCTTTTTATAAGAAAAGGCTGGACTTTAATGAGATAAAAGATGGGAAAATGCTTTAGAAAAGGTCAGAAGTATCAGGTGTTGTTATGATGCTGTCCTTTCAGAGGCTAGGGAGGGTTTTTTATCCTGTGCGCTGAAACACAATCTATCAGAGTCGCTCACCAAAAGGGCAGATTTACATAGGCTTGATTATTTCCACTGGTAACGAATGTTTTTTAAGGCTTTGTCTGTACAAAAGCAAAATAGGCGTTGCTGAAGGTGAGAGAGTCAGTTCACCCGTTACTTGGTTGTTTGGCACTGTGACAAGCAACTAGTTTGATTGGACCAACTAATAGTGTTGTTGCCAGGTTGACACAGCACTAGGATAAGGAAGATCATAATGAAGAGATATTAGGTGCCATACAGAGGTGCCCTAAGCATACCACAGGCCTGGCACCCCAGCCCACCTCCCATTAATCTGGCTCCAAAGTACCCTTCCAAATAGTGATGATTTAGTGGCCTAAAAGGTGCCATTAATTTGACAACACTCAATAATCTGGGCTCCATTTCTACACAGAAACTAACCAAGTTGCTTTGATTAGATGGACCCCTCACTTACTACGCATTATCAGGCTCATTTCCTTATGCAGCTCCCATATTCTATCACTGCCAGCCTCATCGATATCCCTTTCATGATGTCCCCTCCCACCCTTACCACTGTATTGCTCTAGTACCTCAAATTCGAATTATCTAAAACTAAACTCATGCCCTTTGCTCCTAAAGCTATCCTTTGTTCAAACATTCCAAAGTTTTGAGGGTACCGCCATCCTTCCAATCGATTGCCAAATCTTGTCATTCATGTCTTCAAATCTCTCTTTTCTGTCTCCTTTTCTGTACCTCTACAACCACTGCCCAAGTTCATATCTTCTTCACCATATTCCTGGAATACTGTAATAGCTTTCTTTGTTTAAACATATATTGTATGACTATCTCCTTTTTTATTTTACATTCCTTTCCTGAAATATCCCTTTCCCTTTCTCCCTTCTACAGAGTCAATCTTGTAACACAAAATAAAAGAAGAAATAAAAACAGTTCAACAAAACCAACCAACATACTGCATAAGTCTAACCTTATATGTGATGTTCCATCCTTGCAAAGAAAGACAGCGAGGATCTCCCTTTTCCTTCATTGAGGTCAAGTTGGATTAGTATATTGTCATAGCTTTCAATTTCCTTTAAACAATCAATGGGATCACTCTCTTTAGCTCCCTCCCGCTTCTGCCTCCCAGAGAACCACCCCTTTTAACAAAGAATTTAAAAAGGAGACAAAACAGTTGTGCAAAGTGGATCAACATTTGGAAGAAAACTGCTACCACATATGCCTAATTTTGAAAAAAATGTTTGTACTATAGTGTTCAGCAAGCACCATAGTATGCAGACCACTGGGCTACACAGTACAGAAGATGCAAAGTATAAATAATCCATTATTTCTGCCGTTAGGGAATCAGTGAACATTATTTTTGTGTTTACCATATACCACATGGTTCACTAGGAACTGAGAATATGAAGACAATGAATGAAACTATGTCTCCTCCCAAAGAGCTTACGTTCAAACAATTCTCAAGGCCCTTACAATTTAATAAGGTGGGAAGACAACAGCACAGGTAGCTACAAGCACAGTATATAATGTTTTCTGTGTGGTTTGAGGGGAAAAGTGGGTTGGTGGTTATTCACTGAGAGCCTCCGAGATGACTTTTAAGGGAGTAACATGAGATGTACAGTATGGCTAGGAATTAAGCTGGTGATGTGCAGGAGGGAGTAATATCCAGATGTAGGGAGCCAACTGAACAAAAGTGCAAGTGAGTCACAGGCTTAGGAGTGTTTATGAGGCAGAGCAAAGAGTGTGTAGAGGGCTGATAATCTGAATCAAAGAAGGAAAGGTAGCATGACCCATGCTAGTGCCAGACATAGGAGTCTGACTTTTCCTCAGTAGTCATCAGGAGAATCATTTAAGATTTTACAGCAGATGAGGAGCAGTAGAACAAGATATCAGAAAGGTAAATCAGGTAGTAGAATGAGAACTAGATTCTAGGGGCAGGGAAGGGATGCAATGGAAATAGTAATAGTTGGAAGGAGATGATGACAGAAGTCCATTCAAATGTGAGCTCCTTGAGAGTAGCAACCATGAGGTTTGGGGGTTTTGTTTTGCATTTTTCTGTATCTCCAGAGCATGGCTCAGCATCTAGAGCATTGTAGATACTTAATAAATCCTCACTGATTCATGTTGATTCACATCCCTTCTAAATGTGGCTCTATTGTACAAACATTTTTTCAATTCTTATATTCAGAATGATCCATTTTTATCTCCTTTAATCTTCTGTATCCTACATTTAGTCAAGAATGCTTTCCCATCTGTAGTTGTGAAAAGCATCTCCTTCCTTGCTTTTGATATAAATATGTCCATCTAGGTGATGAGTCGAAGTGGTGCTTATTGTAGTATATGGTGTGAGATTCTGTTCTAAGCCTAATTTCTACCAAATTGCTGTCAGGATTTTGGCAGAGTTTTCGCCAGGTAGTGATACGTTAACCTATTAGTTAGATTCCTTGTGTTTACTGAGTACTCTCCAGTCTCATTTTTCTTTCTTCTTCTTCACATGGTCTACATGCTGGTGAAACAGAAAAATTGATCTATTTCCCAACGTAGATATATTCACTCTTGCCTCCCTACACTCACACAACTTATCACCTCTGCCTGGAATGCTCTCTCTCCTATGCTCATCTCAGAATTCATGTCTTCCTTTAAATTTTGACTCAGGCGGTGCTTTCTCCATGAAGTTTTCCTTGAGTCCCTCATTTGGTAGTTTTCTCTTCTTCCTCAATTTTCCTTGTACTATACTCATTTCTTTTCACATTGCATCCTTCCAGGAGAACGTAAGCTCAGTGAGGAGAGAACCTACTTTAATTTTGGTCTTTGTATTATCAGTGCCTACCACAGTGCTTGTACAATGTATGTGTTTAATGCATTTTTGTTGCATTGAACAAATTGCACAATTTAGAGCTAAAAGGAGATTTTGGGATCATCTAATCCAACCTCCTCATTTTACACATGAGGAAAAATGTCTCGAGAGGTTATTTTCCTAAGGTCATATATCTTATAGGTGGTAGACCCAGGATTCATATACAGGTCCACTGATGCCTAGTACAGTATTCTTTTTACTCTGCCACATTGACTGTGTATGGATTGAGATAGATAATGTAAATAATGTCTTGAACACAACATGATTAGGGCAAGTCCTCTAGAGAGTTAGCTTCCTCCTGTAGTAAGCATAGGCAACAGACGATCTCTTTAATGTCAGTTCTCCATTATCCTTGCAGGGTAAAGATTCTCCTTGGTCTGCTTTCTGCCATCTGCATTTGGGATACAGCACTATGCTCTTGTAAGATAAGGAGGTGCCTAAGGGAATATAAATAATTCCCAACCTTTATAACTATTTTCACATCACTACAAGATGTATGCGTGTGTGTGTGTGCATGTATGAGCGTATAACCTCTACATACATTGAGAGTTTTCATGATGGTTGCATGATAAGGGAATGGGAAGACTTTTTCAGATACTAGCCTACAGTACACCATGTCTTTTTAATTATACAACTGACTGAAAGGGGGAGAGAATACAAAATCCCACTGTGCTGGACTATTTATGTGTATGCCTGTGTGTGTGTGTGTGTGTGTATGTGTGTGTGTGTGTGTATACACAAACACATATATGTGTATATATATATATATATATATATATATACATATATGT
>CM053775.1:11531012-11541925 GCA_028658325.1 Potorous gilbertii
TGCTCAGTCATTGCTTGTGTTACTACTTTACTCACCAAACCATCACACTGACCATGTTTGCAAGTATAAGCAGTTGCCTGCATCTTGTAGTGTATCAGAAATATATTTCATTATTGGTTCTGAAGAATCAGGATTGGTCCTTATGATAATTTATCAAATGCTTCATAGAACTCTTTCCTGAATTCCTCATGTTTATTGCCTCTCTTTCATTTCATTGGTGTATGAAATGTTGTATATCTCTCTACCAAAGCAGATCAACAACTCATATGTAATGTATAGTCTTAGATCATTGCTTGCAGTGCTGAAAGGCATAGTAAACTTGTTCAGAATCACACCAGCTTAAGGTTACCTGTAGAAACACCCCAGAATGACCCATGAGTCCATTCACAGAATGCTTTCCCCCTCAAATCTTACATGACCCTATGTTTCATATTACTATATACCACATTGAAAAGTGAAACAAAAAGTCATGTGGCATTAACTAGGGGTCACATGAACAGTTGCATAAATTAAAATGCATTTCACATTTTTATAAAAAAGCAAAATAATTTTTTCACTTGACTTGGTTTCAGTCACATGAAAGCATATAATCAAATTAAAAGATGGCATCTTGACTCCCACCTCTTGTCTGGAACCATTTGACTGTAGTGGAAGTCATCAAGAAAAGACTGAATGACCATTTTTTGGAGTATCTTCTCTTTCTAATTCGGGTGGAACTAGCTGATTGCTTATATTCCTTCTCCCTTAAAAATTCTGTGATTTGGAGTCATGAGTGATCACAGAGGCTGGCATTAAAATTGCTCATTTGTCCAGGCCCCAGAGATTACCCTTAACTGGTGACTAAACAGTTGACTTGGCACCTTCAAAAACAGAGAACTTGAGGTGAAAAAAAATGAGTAAAAAGGAAACTAGAATTCTGGTCTTTTTCCTGCTACCAAAAGACCAACTCCTCCCCAATTCTTTTTCACTTTTCTTCCTACCCCAATCTTTCTTTCCACTATAACCAGTGGCACCATATGACAGCCTAACCTAGACCCAAACTGGAAGCTGAGGTGGCTACCCCTTGTCCCCAGAACAGTGAGCAAGGATCCTGAATAGACAAGTTGATTCATGAACAGAAGCCTCAAGATGTGTAAGCACAGAAACTTCATTCCTTCCTTCTGCCCCTATCCCATCTCCTATGACTGATCGCTAATGTAGACAATGAATGCTTCCATTCTTAAACTCAACCTGATCCAGTTGTCTGACTTAAACATGTGGCTTGGGCACGTCCAGTCACCTCCTGCTAGTAGGAGAGTTAATCATAGATATGGGGAAGAAAGTCATTTCTAGCACAGACACATTTCAAGTCATTTGCATTCAGCCTTAAACACTTGACAATAATTTCAAGAATTCCTGTGACAGAGAAGCGGTAGGGTTTAATTTAAAACAGAGGGGGAGAGATGATGGTGAAAATGGAAGCAGTCTGATGAAGAGAAGGAACCGTTTCGGCCGTTAGCAATAATATTGGATGAACAGCAGGCAGAAAAGAAGCCCCACAATTTGAAAAGGTGTTTTAAAACTGTACTCAGATGCGCAGTTGAAAAGGTCTACTTTGCATACCTGCTATATAGTACATTTCCTGCTGAATGGAAATAATACAGTAATCTGGATGAACAGAGACTGTGAGAATCCACTAACAAGGCATATGCCAGAGCATCTTTATATGTTAACCCACCCTTCCCAGTCATTTCCAAACCATGCCACGTACATTCTGGTAAGCATCTTTATCCCTCTCCCATTGCATCACAGACACCGTCCTTGGAACCCTAAGCTTCCTACCTTATCTGGGCCAGGACGAAGCCACCACTTGCCTTCCAAGTCATGTAGCTGCAGCTGCATATGTGTATCCCCCCCACCCCAAGACTAGTTCCTTCTCATCTTCCCCCATTACACCTCACATTCTTTGAGAAAGGACCCTATCTTATTTGCTTGTATTTTCATCCTCATTGCTTAGCTGCATTCCTGGAACATTGTAATGGCTTAATAAATTGTTTTTCACTCATTCACTCATAAGGAAATGAACAGAGGACTTTGAAGTCCCTGTAAACAAAACAGGCTTACATAGGTATTTCTCAAATAACTCTTCTTGAAATTCCTTTCACTGACTAATGTAAAGCTGTTCTTTTGACCTAGAAGGGTTCATTTCCTACATTTCATGTAGGAAAGAACTTGGGCTTTCAAAAGAATATTATTGAAGGATGATGGCTCATAAATGGGTATTGTGGGATGAAGTACCTGGAACAAGGGGATCGTAAATCCATCAAAGGATACAGTGAAGTAGTCAAGGCAGTCAGTCTACCACTGGATAAGACTTTGAAAGTGCAATTAGCTGCAGACAGTGACTATATATTTACTTGACAGGCTAGATGTATATAAAAATAGGAAAATGGTAGAATGAGTAATTTACTGCTCATTGACATAATCAAAACACACATCTCCTAGTGCGTGTTGTTGTTCTAGGTCTGGTTATTAGAGTTATGAAACTCCTTTCAGCTGTGACCCCACTATTTTTTCATTAAATTTCCAAGCTCAGTACATTCCAAATGCATTAATTAATTAACACATACGTATCAAGTTAACCAGATAAGAACAGACAGTAGAATGGATTCCTAAGTGATCAGAGTTGTGTCTGTTTTGCTTTTTGGAAGCCAGGGCCAATGAGCTTATGGATTTTTAATGTTACCACCTTAGGGTTAGGGTTCTCTACAAATGGAGGAGGCTCTGCATGCTTACTGCATTTGAGCATTCCAGAAGATCTTTTTGATAGGCTGTAAAAAAGGGTCTGAGACCAATAAAACTACATATAACATACATTTCACATAAATGAATGTAAGGTTCTACATTTAGGTTCAAAAAATCAATTTAATAAGTATAGGATAGGAGAGGACTGATGAAAGTTTGTGGCAGAAAGAGTTGTTGGGATTGTAATTGACCACATGCTCGTGTGACATAGCTACTAAAATACATATCTTTAGTAACACAATTTTTAATGAAATATGGAGTTCAGAAAAACTCCATATTTCTCTCTTTTGTGTCTTACCACATAAGACATGTTGTTTCAGTTTGGAGTATCATCGTTTAAAAGAGATGATGACAGCTGGAGAAGGGGGCCTCCATGATTAGCAGGTGAGGTGGGAAGAGGGAAACTTGTTATCAAGTATGCTCTATGGCTTAGCTTAATGCTATCCTAAATCTTTGGGAAGGCTCTGTATGAACAATGGCTGAGGAAATATGAAATTTTAATTTTAACAAGGAAAGATTTGAGAGTGACAGGCAAGCTGGAGGGAGTAAATGAATTCTGGGAAAATTGTGGCTTCAACTGAGGAAGTTTTCTAATGATTGAAGTTATCAATGTACCTACTCAGTTAGTGCCAAAATGATGGACTCCTATCATTAGAGGTCCTTTTCCTTTTTTTTAATCTTTTTTGGGCTACAGACCCAGTAGTGCTATTGCTAGGTCAAAGGGTATGCATAGTTTTACAACCTTTTGAACATAGTTCCAAACTGCTCGCCAGAGTGGTGGAATAAGTTCACAACTCCACCACCAGCGTATTAATGTTCCAATTTTCCCATATACCCTCTAACATTTTGCCATTTAATTTTTCTGTCACATTAGCCAGTATGGTAGGTGTGAAGTGGTACCTCAGAGTTGTTTTAATTTGCATTTCTGTAATCAGTAGTGATTTAGAGCATTTTTTTTCCATGTAACTATAGATAGATTGGATTTCTTCCTCTGAAAATTGTCTGTTTGTATCCTTTGGCTATTTATCAATTGGGGGGATGACTTATAGTCTTATAAATTTAGCTCAGTTCTCTAATATATTTGAGAAATGAGGCCTTTATTAGAAGAACTTTGTGTAAAAACAATTCCCAGTTTCCTGCCCTCCTTCCAGTCTTGGCTGCATTGGTTTTTTAATCTAATGTAATCAAAATGGCTCATTTTATATCCCATAATGCTCTCTATCTCTTGTTTGATCATAAATTCTTCCCTTTTCCACAGATCTGACAGATAAACTATTCCATGTTTCCCTAATTTGCTTATGGTATCACCCTTTATGTCTAAATCAGATACCCATTTTGACCTTATCTTGACATATCATGTGAGATGTTCTATACCTAGTTTCTGCCGAACTACTTTTCAGTTTTCATAGAAGTCTTTAATCAAATAGTGAATTCTTGTTCTAAAGACTTAGATCTTTGTGTTTATCAAACACTAGATTACTAAGATCATTTACTACTGTGAATTGTGTACCTAATCTACTCTACTGATCCATCCCACTCTTTCTTAGTCAATACCAAATTTTTTGATGATTACCGTTGTGTGGAGTGAATGGAAGGATGCTAAAGGATTCTGGAAAGAAGGTGGAGCTTCTTGACTCTTCTAATGCTTTTTCATTCTCTCCCAAGGAGAACAAACTTAACCCTAAGAAGACTGAAACAAATTGGAGTTGAACCCCAAGATAAAAGTAACAAGACAGTTGCTCGTCCTTCAGTTTTGAAGAGGACCAGTGAGATGGTAGCTTTGCGAATAGAGAGAGAAGGACATATATAAGACATATTGTGGAAGTCGCAACGATAGGAACTGTCAATGGACTACCTATGTAAGGTAAGGGAGAACGAGGAGTCATGCCAAGGTTGTGAACCTCAGACACCGGAAGAATGATGATGCTTTTGATAGAAATAGGTAAGTATGAAGGAAGAATTGGTGGTGGTGGAGATAGCGTTATTTTTTTCTATCGAGCATGTTGAATTTGAGATGTTTCTGGGGCATCCAATGTGTAAAATCCAATAAGCAGTTATTGATGTGGCACGGAGGCTCAGGGAAGAGACTGGAGCTGGATATTTAGATCTGTGAGTCATTAGAATATGGATGATAATTCAACCCTTGGGAGTAACTGAGGTCACTAAGAGATAGAGAATTATAGGAATACCATCTTTCAATCTCCAGCCAAAGGGGCACAGTCCCTCACTGCCCTCCCCTCATTGTTACCCTTATGCCTACTATGTGCCCCAGCTGTGGTAGGTGTTGGAGATGTAGATGCAAAATTAAAAAGACACTAGAAGTCCATCCTAGTAGACAGCAGTTCATGTGTCAAATATTTGGAAGTGCAAATGAACTGAAAGCTCCATTCAAATCCACAGTGAGGCCTAATGGCCAAAAAAAGGAATCCAGAATCAAGAAAAAGCAAGGGGATAGCCTGGCAGTAATAGTCCTAAGCCTTGGCTAGACCACATCTGAAGTAATATGGGCATCACATTTGAGGAAGAAAGTCTCCAAGCTTGAGCGCATCCATGGAAGGGTAACCAGGAGAATGAAGAGCCTTGAGCTTCTACAGTATGAAGACTAGGCATAGGCAGGGGGGATGTCTACGCTGGAGGGAAGAAAAAAAAAGATGAGAGGATGTGATAGCTGTGTTCAAATATTTGAAAGGTCCTCATGCGGAAGAGTGAATAGATTTCTTCTGTTTTGACCTCAGAAGGCACAGCCTGGAGCCATGGATGGAAGTCATCATGAGGTGAAGTTAGGTTTGATAGGAAGAAAACTCCCTACCCAAGAAAAGTACATAAATTATTATAGCTATTTTTACTATGATTATGTTAAAGAATGCTGTTGGAAGTAGACTTGTCACTCAGATCTAGGCTAGCTAAGAAGGCCCATGAGCCCTCCTGGCTCTGAGCTTGTGGGATACCATTGTTGCTGCTGTTCCGCTATTTCCCTCATGTCTGATTACAACCCATTTGTAATCCATTTGGCAAAGATCCTAGTGTAGTTTGCTGTTTCCTATTCCAGATCATTTGATGAAAGAGTAAATCGAGGCAAATAGGGTTAAGGGACTTGCCTACAGTCACACAACTAGTAAGTATCTGAGGCAAGATTTAAATTCGAGTCTGTTTGACTCCAGGCCTGGCACTTTCTCCACTGTGCCATCTAGTTAGAATGGGCTATTATTTTCTGGGCATTCCAAACCTTGTGTACTACCCAGCATCGGTACTTTGGACTCAGCTTTTACCTTGAACCTGCGAGGTAATCTTAAGTCTGCCTTATGGACTCCTCAACCCTGAAACCTCAATCCAGGCCTAGATTAACGAATCAAACCAGTCACAGTGGCTTGTAAGACTAAGGCAACTGGTTGGTTTGTCCATTTTTCCTCCTTTTCTACACATTTTGTCTGTACTGTGCCAGGTACAGACCATCATACTGCTGTACTTTGCATCGAAAGACTTTAAAAAATGATTTCTCTAATAGGTCAAGGGAAAAGGAATTGAAGAATGATATTCTGAGTAATCGTGTAGGGGAAAGGAGACACAGAGATAGTTCATCAAAGAAGAACTTGTTGTAGGAAAGCAAACAAAAAGAGATGTCAAAGCTAATAAAACCTGTTCCACTTGGTAAACCTCTCTGGTGGAGAAGGAAATTCAGAATGGCTACATCACCTCAGGAGCCATGACAAAGGAGAAAGCTCATAACTTGACTGTGTTATCCTTCAAGCTCCATGTCTCAATTTCCCATATCAATTAATCAGGCTTTCCTTAGTTTCATTCAGGCAAATCTAGATTGAGAGCATGCTGCATTGACATCCTTAACAATGAATCTGTCTCTGGAAAGTATAGGTAAGTAGAATCAATACAGCAAGTTTCCATTTGCACTGAATCATTGAAGTTTCAATAGAATAGACTTCTGAAATGGACCTTTTCCTTCCTTCCCCTCCTTCCCTGTTAAAAGAGGGATGAATCAATAGTGCTTTCTGTGCTCACAGAGATTTTTGCTTGTACTTGCAAAGACTTTCAACATGGGAAGTGCCCAAGGATGAAATAACCCACACATAACTTTTCCAGCATATAGAAATGAAGTCACATATTGGAAGGAATACCATTTTTCTGCCTTTTGAGTGCCTTTGTTTATGATCCAATGGCCACATTTGGAAGGGTGAGTGGAAGGAGTGGGTAACTTCCATGAATGAATTAGCACCAAGTTTTTCATCTAAGGAAACATCATAATAACTGCCTCTGTGGGAAATAGGCCTATGGCTTTGAAGGATAGTGGCAAAGTGAGATGAATTATTATGTGACCTCAGCCAGCTTAGGTATCAGGTCTACACCCAAGCTAGATGTACCAACCATTGGCCCAAATCGTGTCCCTCATCACAACTTGGCATTTCTTTACTGATTTAAGATTTATATAGTGCTTTTCTCACAGTAACCCTAGGAATCAGGGAGTAAAGGTATTGAAATTGTTGATGATGGTGGTAGATTGCTTTTTGGGGGCAAGGGGTCCATACCAGGGATTTCATCAATATAGATCTTGTAGATATGGAAACTGAATGTCCCAATTCACATAAGCAATTGATCTGTAACTTACAGTATTAGAGTTGCCTGTGGCACCAAGAGCTTGAAAAATTTTCTCAGGGTCCCAATATGTGCCAGAAGCACAAGACCTTGAGGCCTTGACCTCAGGCTTGCTTGGTCCAAAGCTGACCTTCTATTGACTGTGTCACACTGTCTCTCATAAAATGCCATCAGTGCTATCCACATTTGATAGAAGAGGGAACTGAAGCTTCCCCCAAGCTTGTCCAGCTTTCTTGGATCGTTTGCTGCTGCCTCCATCACATTTCTAAATCCTAGCCTGGTCTCAGCAGCAAGGTTTCTCTCAGGCCAATGTGCCTCCTCCAGCAGCTGATGAGATAACAAGTCTAGCTAGGCCTTTACCTAAAGTAGATGGCCACCTATCTGCTGTGATTCAAAGGGTGCCAGAGGCCTCGAAATATGGCCCTTCAGGTACCCCCCTCAACCAAATTTCGAAAAGGTCCTATTTAAAATGTAAATATGTTACCTGGGAGGGCTACCACATTAAGCCAGTAAAATAGCAGCATCAATTAGTTCATCGGGAGAGATCAGAGCTCAACAGCAAGAGACAAAGGAGAAGCAGGTCTATGGTATGAAGGGAGGAGACATTACCCACTGTTGTGGGGGAGGAGACCCTCTAAGAGAAGATAGAGGGAAGAAAGGGTCAGAGATCAATTTGACTTTGGCGGAGTGGTGGCAACAAAGACCCTGCCCTGGAATCAGAAAACACGTATTGATGTCCTTTGAATGTCTTCTGGGAAAGGGAGATCTGTATACATTTGTACTGCTACCTCACAAAGTCTCTCAGAGAAGGAGATTTCAGGACTCCAAGGATCCACACCTTTGTGAAAGGCTGGGGCCAATGCAGTGGAATCCCAAAGTCCAATTCAGTGTTGGGAAGGGGAAGGCTCTCCTTGCTTTGTTGGGCTGGTCCTTGGGCAATTGTCATGTGGCCTGTAACAGGCTTTTCCAGTGTGAGTTCTCCTGATCCAACCTAGTCTTCACACCTTAGCAAGGCACCAAAGGAGAAGTGATGCTTTTATGAAATGTACTGTTAATCCTTCAAAGTCTCAGGGGTAAATGCAGGCCATCTTCTTTGTCAAGAGGTACATGCTGTGCATGTGCAACACCAGGCGGCCAGTCCAGGGCATGTTGAGCTCCAGGGAACATGTATTGGATCACCAATGTACATGCTCATCCTTATTTCCTTTTGGACTGCCATTATAACCTGTGGATGGGACTATGGCCCATCATGAGCTGTTGTGGTGGACACTACTCCAGAACTAAGACTTACTAAGGATGCTGCAGTTCCCCAATCAAGAGCTTCTAGTAGTGTTTCTCACACAACTACTGTTCATCCCTTTTCTGCCCACAGTACTTTTAAATGCTCAGCAGGAGAAATTTTAATTGCTGGTTTCCTATCAAGGGTTATGACAGAGGAGATGTTGGAATGTGCCATAGTTTCAGACACTTTACACAATACAGCTATTGTTTTTTCTTCATCCTTGCGGATCGTTGCCTTTCTATTTCCCTAAAGTGCCTACGGCTTGGGGTAGAGCCAGTCAGATATCATCATCATCTGGGTCACCGTCATTGCCACTTTTACCATTGTCTTCATCTCTGGGTAACCCCACCCCCACTATTCTTGCTGAGGGTTCACACTTAATATTAAACCTCAGCTTTTCAGTAACTGAATAACGATGGTGCTTTATTTGGTCCCAATTTAATCACAACGTAACAGATGTTTGTTGTTGTTTAGTCATTTCAGTAGCGTCTGACTCTGTGACTCCATTGGGTTGTTTTGTTTCGTTTTCTTGGCAGAGATAATGGAGTGGTTTGCCAATTTCCTTCTCTAGCTTGTTTTACAGACAAAGAACTAAGGCAAACAGGGTGAAGTGACTTGCCCAGGGTCACACAGCTAGTACATATGTTAGGCTGGATTTAAACTCATGAAGGCGGATCTTCTCAATTCCAAACCCAGTGGTCTATCCACTGGGCCATCTTCTTGTACAACAGACAGTATGGTATCAGTAGTACCTTGACAAGTAACAGCATAACATTTGTTTTCTTTTTTTAATGTTTATTTATTTTTAGTTTTCAACATTCATTTCCACAAATAACATTTGTTTTAAATCAATTGTTTAGACCTATACCATTGGACAACACTTCAGTATAATGACTGCCAGGAAGAAAAAAAATTATGTAAGGAAAATATTTCTTCAATAATAAGCCATCCCAACATTGGAAATCTAGTCTAAGTATACTCCATAAGTTAGCTCTATGCTTCTGTGTTTCCCTCTACCCACACCCTCCCCCTGCTACAATTATAGACTTAGAGTTAAAAAGGGACCTAGAAGCCATCTTATCCCATCACCACATTTTGATGAGAAAATAGGTGTTCGCATTGGAGGAGTGACTTACCCAAAGTCACACATAAGATCACAGATCTATAGCCAGAAGTGACATCAGAGTTTATTTAATCCAGGGCTTCTCAAATCCTTGCATCTCAGGACCACTTTACACTCTTAAAAAATTATTGATGATCTCACCTCCATTCCCACGTCAGGATCTTTTGCTCATGTGGGTTTTACTTACTGATATTTACTGTATTAGCAATTAGCCTATCTTGGCATCATTATGAAAATAGTTTGGACCCTGAAAGAGCCCCTGATCTAATCCATCTTGTTCATTTGAGAGATGAAGGAACTGGGCTTCCAAGAGGTGAAGCCTCAGGTCCCACAAGAAAGGGAGTTCCTCCCGCACCTTCTCCTAACAAAGATGTACCTCTCCTGATCTCCTGATGGAGAGAAGTCTGTAAAGGGGGCATAGGCAGGCTGAAGTGAAAAGTAGCTTGAATTTGTAGTCAGATATGGATTTGAATCCTGGCTCTGGGAGTACCTGTGTGACCCGTTTCCCTCTTTGGGTTTCAGTTTTTCTCTGCTAAAATGAGTGAAATAAGTTCCCAGCTTGAACAATTCCACCCTCCAAAGGGGACCTCTGAAGCACACACCTAGAAGTACTTAAGCAGCTTTGCTTAGTATTGCCTGGCACCAGGCAGTCCCCTCTTCTTTGTCTTCCCTCTGCTCCCCTCTCAGTTATCCTGTCACATTGAATTTCCTTTCCCTCTCTGCCTGTCTGTGCTACAATCAAATCAACACCAGAATAGGCATGTCCATGGACTGCTATCTTGTTCCACTCACTTCTTTGAGACTTGCCAGACCATAAATCCCTGCTTTGGCCACCACCATGTTATCTAGCTTCCCCTATTAGGATGTCAGCTCTTTGAGAGCAGGGATTATCCTACTTGTGTAATATTTTGCAGTATTCCTATTTGTAGTATCTGTATTGTCAGGATTGAGAACAGTGCATGATGCATAGGAAATACTTTCTGATTCATTCATTCACTTATTCATTTATTCATGGCCTTTAGAAGATTCTTGGGATTGGAGAATATTCCAATCAGGAAGTTATTACCAATTATATTATATATACCAATTCATTATACTGAAGCATTGTCCAATGGTATA
>CM053775.1:11542425-11575949 GCA_028658325.1 Potorous gilbertii
CAAGCAAATGGGACTTCCTTACCAGACCCTTCTTCTGGCATCTTAGTGATAAGGCTTGGGTTGTAACTTCAGCTTTGTCAACTCTGTTAAGATACCACAACTTCAAAGGGCTGTTAGGGCATGATCTGTTATCTGGGTGATGGGACTTTGTCTTTTCCTTATCTTAAATCACAAAGGGATGCTACTGGAAGGAAGATGCCAATAGCCTGAGATCATTAAACCCAATTGATGCCACTTTGTCTACAATGTGTTTATCTAAGAGAACTCCTTCCTCCTGGCAAATTGTACTTAAGACAAGTCAATTTCTGTACTGTCAGCCAGTTCTGATCCTGGCTCCATAGCACTAAGTAACTGTTGTCTTTTTGGGGAATTATTTAATTAAATCATAAAATGTATGCATTGATCCTGTTGCCTTTTCTTTAACCAAGTTTTCAAGTTAACAGAAATGAGAGAATTTGGTCAAACAATTTGTATTTTTGCATCTTTTTTTTGGTCTACACAATGGCGAGTAGCTTGCTTGCCTCAGGTATCACTAATTGCCTGTTGCCTCGACAGCCCCAGTTAAGAGGAGTAATAATTCCTTAGCTGATAACTGGACTTCATCTCAGGCCACACTATATGAGGGCAGAACTGAGCCATCAGCACTCCCTTTACAGTAGGGAGCTGAGAGGCTGAAAGCTTGGTCCGCACTCTGACTCCTTCCTTGGTGAGAGAAATTTGAGTGGCGAAGGCCTGGAAAAGAAAAGACCCACGTGGAGGTGATTGATTGGCCAAATTTTTCGGCTGATCATGGAATGATTGGACGGGCCTGTGAACATTTATTTCCTCCAATTTTAATTCCATTCACCAAGCTTCATTAAATACAAACTACTATCAGGCACTTAGCTAGGCACTAGCAATACAAAGTGATAAGAATGAAAAATCTTCTTGCCCCCATGGGATTGATATTCTCCTGGAAAATGCATACAAATAAACAGATAATTAAATGAAATAAAGTGAGGAGGGAAAGAGTAACCCAACCACAAGAATCAGAGAAGGGTTTCTATAGGAGTTATGACTGAAGTTAGAATTCGAAGGTGGAAAAAAATGAGGAGTCGGTGCATTGTAGGCTTGGGATGTGTCCTGTAGAAAAATGGAAGCAAGAGAGGAGAACAGAGCCATTCAAACAAGAAGGTGGTCACCGTAGCTATAGCACAGTGAGAAATCAAATGGAAGAAACGTGAAGTTGGGAAAGGTTAATTGAAGCTGGATAGTGACTGGTTCTAAATGCCAAGCTGGGAGATTTAAATTTCTCTGTGGCCAATAGTGAGAAATACTGAAGATTTTCATCTGAGGAGTGGTGTGGTCCGTCTTTGCCTTGGCACAATTATTTTGACATCTCTGTGGAAGATGAGTTGGAGAGGCAAGAAACTAGAAAGCAGAAAGACCAAATAGGAAGTTACTGCAACAGCTCAAGTTACGGGTAAGGAGGCCAAGAACCAGGCTGGGAGGCCATGGGAGTGGTGCCAAGGGCACAAATGGGAGAGGAGATGCAGAAGTAGAAGATGTAAGTCTTGGCAATTGATTGGATAGAGGGAATGAGAAAAAGGCAAGAAGCAATTGGAATTCTGAGGGTACAAATTAGAGCAACTAGAGAGATGGTGGTGCCTAAACCAGAAATAGAGAAATTCAGAAGGTAGATATGACATGCCCAGAGGGAATACTACTAAAGATAGAGCACAGGACTTAAAGTCAGTAAGACCTGAGTTCAAATTCAGTTTCAGGCACTTCCTAGCTGTGAGACCTTGGGCCAAGTCAATTAACCTCAGTTGGGCCTCAGTTTCCTCATCTGTAAAATGAGGACAATGACAACACCTTCTTCCCAGGGTTGTGACGCTCCAGTGAGATAATAATTGTATAGCACATGGCACGGTGCCTGGCACATAATATTTTTTAAAAGTTTACCTGTTATTGTTAGTGCGAAGATCAAATGAGATATTTGTAAAAGGCTGTGTAAGCATTCAAGTTCCATAGAAGTGCTAATTGTCATCAGAATTACTATTACATGGCATAAGCAGTCACCACCCTGTTTGCCTCAGTTTCCTCATCTATAAAATATGGTAGAGAAGGAAATGGCAAATCACTCCAGTATCTTTGCTAAGAAAACCCAAAATGGAGTCATGACTGAAATGACTAAACATCTACAAGACACAGTCCTGGAGCTCAGGAGAGAGGTTAGACATGGCTGTATACATGTGGGAGTCACCCGCATAAAGATTATAACTAAACCCATGAAAATGGATGGGATCACCAAAGGGGAGGGTTTAGAGAGAGAAGGTAGCCTAAGACAAAACCTGCATAGTTTAGAAGTTGGAGTGAAGTGATAAAGTTGGTGGTCCAGACATTTCTGCCTCCTTCAGCCCTCTGTCCTACTAGCTATCAAGTGACTAGTAGCAGAAGTGGAGAAAGAAAAGTTCAGCCACCTCACCAGAGCATTTGGTACACTGAACATATGGGAAACCACTGGATCTCGGAAGACTGATGCGTTCAAATACTGTTGCTCTACTAAACTAAAAGAGTGATCATACTAATAGGAGAATACTTGGATTCTCTGCTGTCCTTTCATCTCATCTTTAGACTTTCCAACAGGTGAAAGGTTTCTTTTTGATATGCAAATAAGGTAGCAGCACAGAGTCCAAAGATATCTGAGGATGGATGCTCAGGTTCCTACTGTCTCGACATTTACCTTTTAAGGATTCAAATGGGTCCAGTCACCTATAATTTGGGAAACCACTGGCTATAGGTGCACCTAAACAGCATAATTTTCTTTAATCATTGGACCACTGACCTTTTTTTCTTCTAAGTTCCATTTTTCTCTGTAATCTTGCTAGAGCAGAAAGAGAGCTCTAAGGCCCCAAGCACATTTAAAGTCTCAATGCAGAACACCCCAAAGTCTATTAAATCTTACAATAACAAGTCCCCAGATGAAAGCAATTAAACTGAAAAGATTTGCAGACAGTACATGTGAATGTCTTTTCCCTGCTTCAAAGGAAAAGCACTCAGGCAGCAAAATAAAAACTAAAGGAGGAAAAATGAGGACCAAGGGGGTGGCAGCCCACATTTTGCACAATGTGAAAGTCCTGGCGTCTACACACCAGAACTCTAATAAGGAAACTTGCCAAAGATTGCATCCCTCTGTCAGTACATATGCCTTCAGCAGGGTCTTGCACTGGCCCATTTTGATGCCAGGGGCAGAGCTCCATAGACCATGGAAGAAAGGGAAATGGTGGCCCCTTAATGGAGGAACCTTCTCATCCTATGATGGCTTCATTTGTCTTGGTATGCTCAGCACCTACCACACAGGGCCTGGATCTATGATTTCAGTAGTACAGGAGACACCTGGGTGAGAAAACACCCTCCCTCCATGCAAATCAGCACCTTCTCCGCAACTCAGTCCTAACCAGTTGCCTATAATACTAAGAGGGTGAAGAGGCGGGGCTTCTAGCTACTATTCCATGCTACCTCTCACAGAAATACTTGGTGGGTCATTTATCCTGATTCACCCATTGTTAATTCTCTCTATTAACAATAAAAATAATTTTGTATGAATTCTGTATATGGTTTTATTTACTTCTTTGCATATGTGCCTTTTCCCCCTGTAGAAGGTAAGCTTCTTGAGGGTAGGGGCTGTTCCATTTCTGTATATCCCAAGCACCTAATAAACATTTACTGGATTTAGTATGAAGAGGAAAAGGTGAAAATAAATCTTGCCACAAATCACCATGACAATTAGAAAACATTTAATGAACAGTTAACTGAAGGAAGCAAAAGACAATGCATCCTGGTCATTTCACATCTACCTGCTCGAGGCTAATTTCTGAGAGGTGACAAAGCATGGTCCACTGATGGGTATCATAATTCACAAGTAGAATTTGTTATTCAGTACACAACTTTTTAAAAATAGACAAACATTTCAGTGCCTAAAATGGGTGGGGATACAATTAAGAAAAGGAAAATCGACTCCTGCCCTCAAGGAGCTTATAATTGAATGGGGGAGGAAAACATAAAAATGGAAGCTAAAAAGCCAGGGGTGGGGGAGGTATACGGGGACAGTGTGGATAGGTACCAGTATGGGGCCATGATGATGGGGGCGTGGGATCCAAGGAGAGCAACTGGTGAGAAATGAAGAGTCTGCTAGACTTCAGCCTCCTCTTTACAAAGAAACTTTTGTGTTCTGCCCTCCAGTCCTCCAATCAGAGAGGCAGTGACAACTGAGGGTTCTCATAAGGTGGAAGTCCCAAAGTTGAAAGGTTTCTGTAACAGTGAGTTTCCTGGTGATGAGCTTTTCCTAGGGAAACATAATGAGGGTGGAATAGAACCCAGAGACTGCAGCTGACGAGAATTGAAGTCTGTTTCACATTTATATGGCTATCATTTCTGGATGCAGCCTGACCCCAGATTTGAACCACCCCTCATAAAACAGAAAGAAAGAGTTCAAGAACACCAACAGATAGAGTCACCACATCTGCCAATGTCTCTAATATTCTGCTCCAGTGGTCCCCCATCCCTCCACCTAGAGAAAAGAGGTAGAGACGCTTAGTTGTTCTTCAGGTCAATTTTGGCTTTTCAATTAGCTTCTATCTTTTCATTTTTACCCTAATACTCATCATATGTATTTTTTTCTCCTCCTTCTGTTTATTTCCTTCCATACCAGTTCGTACTAATTCTGTAATTTTTCTCTGAATTATTCATATTCATAATTTCCCATGTGAAATTGAATGGTGCCCAAGAGAAGTTATTTTGTTCTGTTTTTGAAGGCACATGTGAAAGGATTCAGAGGAAAAGAGCCCTCACAGTTAATCTCAGGGGTGGGGAACTTCACACATGACCTTTGAGATTCTCAAGTGCAGCCTTTACACAGATTTTACTATTTGGATTCAGTCAAAAGGTTCCCCACCTCTAAGACCCATTTAATGAATGAGGAAACTGAGAACCAGAGAGGAATGGCTTGTGCAAGAGCACAAGGTAGTAAGTAGCAGACATTGAATGTGAACCCAGATTTTGTCTTTCCAAATCTCACAGGAGATTCTAGTGCTCAACATATATCCACAGCATGTTTTATAGGAGGACAAAAAAACCAGAAACAAAAATAATTTTCATGCATGGTATAGGGGAGGAGGCACTAAAAAAAATGAACAGACTATTACTATGGGCTGTAAGAAATGAAGTATTTGGAAAAGCATGGGCAGGCTTGGGAGAACGGATACAAAACAAATGAAGCAAAATCAAGAAAAGAATAGACACAATGCCTAACACAATGGAAATGGAAAGAATAAAGAACGGTAGCAAAATAAAGAAAGAAGCAAATGAATAGATGAAGAAGTAAATAAATATATGAATATATATGAATGAAAGCACACTACACACAGTATGAGTATAATGACCAAGCTTGGTGCCAAAGAAGACATGAGAACACACACACACACATATGTATATGTATACATATTCCTTTGCAGAAGTGGGATGTTCTAGATGTAGAACACTTCAGATACTGTCAAATGCAGTAAATGGGTTTGTTTAGCCTTGTCCTTTTCCCTTATTTTTTGTTGGAAGGGAAGGCCCTCTGGCTCCTGAATATTATGAATATGAAAGAGACATAAGTCAAGTCAACAATCATTTACAAAGCACCCATTAAGGTGCCAGGAACTTTGCTAAGCACTAGGACACTAGCAATACAAAGAAAAAGCAAGGAGTTCAGTCTAATTAATGGAGGAAATGACATGTAAATAAGAAGCAAACAAGGTATAAATGGCTTAAACTAGAGGCCATCTCAGCAGGTATTTCAAGGCATGGAATGTGCTCTTACGCTAACACTCTCTCTCACATGTGTGTATTTGTGTAATTAGTATATATATATATATATATATATATATATATATATATATATATATATATAACATATGTATTATAGCATATATGTATAATATGTAATATAGCATTATATATACATACTATTATATCACATACTATATAATATATGTGTATAATAGATCTGTAAGGCATAACATATCTGTATACAAATATTTTATTGTATAAACATACAAAAAATATATCTGACTTCTTTAAGAGATCTGGAGAAGAGAGTGCTTAACACGGAGGAATGAGGAGATGAGGAAAGCTTATCGGGGGCCCTCAGATCACATTGCAGAGGTGATCTCTCATCACAGTCAGCAGCCAAGGGTGTCTCTGCCTCTGTGTTTAAATCCAATCTGCAATGAAGACCACTCCCATGGTGGGCATATGGCAGATCCTGAATGCTAAGCCAGAAGCACAAGGGACAGGAGTGTTCTACAAAAATTCTTCCAATGACTTGCGTGGTTCTTGATCTAGTCCTGACTCTGACCTGTGCTGGCTATGTGGTCTTGAGAAAGACTGCAATTCAAATCCTGCCTGAGAATTTGACTCAGCGGTGTGACCTTGGCAAGTCATTTTACCTGTCAGTCTTTGTTTCTGCACCTGTAAAATGGGAACAATAATCCATGAAGAACCTAGCTCTTAGGATTGTTGCGAACCTTGAATAAGGGAATGTATGTAAAGCACGATAAGTAATTCAAAGAATCCAAATTCAGTGTTCATTCTACTAGACCTCTCTGCTCAACTGTAATTTTTAACAAATTCAGTTACATTCAGTACCTAGGTAGAGATCCCAAAGATATGGGATTGTGCTAAGCAAAGTCCATCATTAAAAGCAATCAACAAGCATTTATTAAGTGCCAGTTATGTGCCAGGCACTTTGGTAAGCATGAAGCAAAAACAGTCCCTACTCTCCATGAGTTTGAAGTTCAATGTACAAGACAAACAGGTGAATAAATAGGTTTGGATAAGCCACATACAGAGTATATGAGAAGGCTAACTTAGGAAAGAAGATCGTAGCAGCTAGTCAGACTGGGAAAGGTCTCCTGGAGGTTTTGACACTTGAGCTGACTTTAAAGGAAAGCTAGGGGTACTGATAGGAGGATATGAGGAAGGAATGCATTCCAGTTAGTCATGGGACCTAGCCAGTTCAAAGGCATGAGAGTAGGAACTGGAGAACCCTGCATAAGCCGAGGGAAGAATGCTGGTATTGCTAAAAGAGTGAGCACATGGAAGAAGACTGGAAAGAAAAGGTACCACATTGTTTCCATTTCATATTCATTTCCAAAAGTATCAGCCCCCCTACCCCAATCTACCTACCATGCCCCATCTTGTAATAAAGAATTTTAAAAAGAAAAAAAGCAGTTCAACAAAACCAACCAAAAAATTAACTGTGAATAACAATATGTGTACTATTTTACAACCACAGACCCCCCATCTCTGCTGGGGAGGGACAGAGTGACGATTTTTCACCTCTCCTCCAGGACCAAGCTTGGTCTCTTTAACTTTGCATCAGTTCACAGAAATCTAAAAAGAAAGTGAGTGGGAAGGTTCTATTTGGAATATGTTTCTGAAGGTCGTTTGTGTGTCCCAAAGAAACACATCTATTAATCTGATGCTATTGTCTTTCTCCAGTTTTGGTATCATCTTAATACCTGACGATCTGGCATAGCAAACTCCCATTTCCCACCAGTTTAGGCTCACACTCAAACCACAAGGGGTTTAATTACTAAAAAATGTACTCCCACAAGCATGAACCCAAGTCTGTGTGAAACTAGTGCTTGCTGGTACACAGGCAACTTCAGCCAAGATGGGCACTGAACGTATTGTAATAGTGTTCCCTGGGAAGAGGAAGGTTTTCAAGCATCCCAAAGACTTGTTTTAAAGTCAGGTTAAATACTAACAAATTGGGGATATAACAACTGATACAAGGGGAAGCTGGAATAACAACTGATTCCCCCCCCCCACTTTAATAACAAGCTACTCCAATGATTCACTTTAAAAGAAAGGTTAAACACTAGGTATGGTTACATAATGAAATGAGACCATCTGGGACACCTTTCAAGGGCAATTATAGTGGTTTTCAATTGGCAGCCATTCATCCTCCTCTGTCTGTCTGCTTTGAATAGTAGACCGATGGTCTGAATAATCACAAGACAAAATTCTGATGTGAAATAAGAAAGCTTTTGGACCCATTCCAACTGATAATGATATTTACAGCTGGTAGGAAACCCAGAGGGGAGAAAAGTGGATCCACTGTATTTTCTAAACTGCCAGGAAAATTTGGCCCTTCAGAAATTCTTCTCCTCTCCTCTCCTATTCATTTACTCCTTTGCTTCCTCTTGCTGAAGCTTGTGTTTTCACATGATCCCACTTACCTAGTCACCAGACTCTGTTTCATGAGAGACAGCTGGTGTAGTGGATGTTAGGTTGAAACTACAATCAGAAGTCCTGGAGTTCAAAATGTGCCTCAGATACTTGCTAGGTGTGTGACTTGGGCAAATCATATCATTCTCATTGGGGATAACCAAACTCACACTGTGTATGTACCTAATAGAGTTCTTGATGGAGCCAGGTTCTACTAGGGAGATCTTGGTTAGCTGGCCCAGGTTTCCTTCATAGTGGTAGTTGGGGGGGAGTGGTAATGAAAATGACATCTGTCATTGCTTGTACATGTTTTCTTAAAGACCTCCATTGGTGCTGCCTGGAATCATCACAATGGTGGCAGCAGAGGCTTCGGTGTGAAGGGCGAGAGGCAGGAATCTTCTTCTCTTCCAGGAGGCCCTTCTGTGCTTCCAACCCACTTGGAGCTCAAGTTAGAAAGGTGTGTGCAGGGAAAGAGATGGGGAAGGTAGTCTTCAGGGAACTGGCCTACTGTGGGTAATATTCCAAGCATCCATGAGCTAAGACTCAAGATGCCATTGCTGTTCTGGCTCCTCCTGGGAATTTTCTTCATTTCTTTCCTAGTCCAAACAGTATGGCTCCTTACTGCCCTAAAAATTCTAGCCAGTTCCCTTAATGGATTAGCAAGCACCTTCCCATCCGGCTTTGAACCCACTCCCTCAGAGGTATTCTTAAAGTGTTCTATCACCGAGAATCAAGAACCCTCAGCAATAGGTAGAGTGGCAGCTAAGAGACCAGGCTATGGAAAAGAGAGTCAAGTTATCTCAATTCAATTCAACAAGCATTTAGTTAGCTCTTCCTCTGTCTGTATCCAGTCTCAAAGTAGGCACTGGGGATACAAAGATAAAAATAAAACAGTCCCTTCCCTCAAGAAGCTTCTATTCAATCATGAAACATGTTTAACCACTCTATGGTGGGAACTCAATAATTTTTGTGGGCTTATAATTCTGAAGGGTCCAGGATCAAAAAATGCTATCCACCTCCAGAGAGAGAACTGACAAACTGAGTACAAACTATACCATACTACTTTTCTTGTCTTTGTGTGTGTATTCTTTTGCAACATGGCTAATCTGGAAATATATTTTGTATGACTTCATATGTGTAATCAGTAGCATATTACTTGTCTCCTCAAGGCACAGGTGGGAAGGAGAAAATTTGGGACTCAAAAATTTTTGAAAAGGATGTTAAATTTTTTATATGTGATTGGGAAATATTTAATGAAACAAATGAAAATATATTTTTTAAAAACTTTACAGCCTTCATGTACATGAAAGCTAGGCTTAATTATGAACAGTGACCAGGAAAAGCTACTCACTTTGATGGATACATGATCTCAAGACTGTAGGTACCCTCTCCAATGGTGCAGGTCACAGGTCATCTAAGAATATGGACAAATTTGAATTTGATCTTATCTGTGGATAGCCCTTGATCATACTATAGGACCCCTGAGTACTACAGGGGTAAATGTTTAAACAAAGGCTTGTACCACACCTCCTCCCACCAAGAGGAAGATAACAGGATTTTCCAAGAGTTATGCAGTGTAGCCCTTGTCCAATCAATTTCTCTCCTCCATGGACATAATGGTTGGCAGCCAAGGAGGGGTTTAATGAATTGCTAAGTGATCGCTCCATGGTCAGCTCACTAAATTGCAATCAGACGTGAGAGCTAATAAGAGGAGAGCAGCTCTGTCTGCTGGCATAAGCCAACCTTGTTGTTGACTTCCAAATCACACTTGAATGACAGCTAGATGAGTGAGTTGACCAATGTAATCAAGAAAACAATTTTAAAAAATCTCTGAAATCAAGGGGAAAGCCTGACTTTGGCACTTTCAGTGAATATGGAGGGAAGGAGTAGGAATGCTGAATTTGGAAATGCACAGCATCGTTAAGACAATCCTCATCTGAACCATGCATAATGCCAGTAATATGAGCTCCCTCATCACATGATGGGACCAAAGAGACCTAGGGAAGTAGACTAGCAATTCTGCATAAACATATTCTTGTAGAGATTTAGGATGACAAAAAAAGAGCAACAGGAGGCTTGAGAGCATGAAATTCTTCCCAGGAGTGGTTAAACTGAAGATGAAAGGTAAGAAAAAAAGGAATGAAAATGTAATTATGTCTTATATGAATATGTCGATTGTCATAAAAAACAGAAACATCCAACTTTCCTTTTGCAGAGACTTAAAGAACATGGAGTCCCCTTTCACGAGTAGTTCATATTGGTCATGAATTTCTTTCTCATCTTATCTCCCTTTAATGCTCCAATTTACACATCCCTTTCATTTACCAAAGATTTATTTGCTACAGCTCAGCTAAATTCCTCTGTATTCCAATTCAGATCAATTTAAAGAGCCTAGAATTGAGTGACCAAAGGGTAGGGATTGAGGTGACAAAGAAAAAAGGGAAACCAACTCTTTCCCTCAAGGGACTTCTCTTGATTTCCTTCAGCTCCTCTAAGCACCACAATAAACCTCCTCTCTAGATCAATTCCCTTCTTCTGATTTCCTTAACATGACTGGCTAGCTATCTTTTGTTTTGGTTCCTTTTCTTATGGCTCATGTCACTGATGAGAGGCCATGAGAATGTCTCTGTAAAATATCGGAAGTGTTGAATGGGAATGGGAGGCTGTCATTCTTCTTTGACAAGCATTCTGAAGGACTAGAAACTGACTTTCTGGCTCTTAAGTATGGAAGGCAATATGGCACCTCAGACAGAGTGCAGACTCTGAAGTCAGAGAGTCTGGGGGTTCAAATCTTGCTTATGGTACTGACCATGTGACCTTGGACAAGTCACTTAACCTTCCTATGTTTCAATTTCCTCCTCTAAAAACCAAATGGCCTCTGAGATCCATTCAAAATATCCACTCCTATGAATTTTTAAAGTAAAATAAAAAAGGATTGCAAATATGGAATTATGTGAAAGAAGGGGAGGTGCATAAAGTACATCAGGTAAACATCAATGACCTTAAAAAAGGTGGGCTGTTCACATAGCTAGGATAAATGAGAGGCAACCCTTATGCTCCCCTGGAATTCACACACTGTAGAAGAAATTATGGGAAGGATCTTGTTATGCTGAATAGACATAGATAGGAACGCATGGATGAACTGTCATCTGCAGAGTTGGAGAGAAAAGTCCCATGAATGATTTTGAGGAGTTCCTCGACCCACTGAAAAACCAGCAGAAGTGCAGCATAGGGGAGATCAGAGTTTGCTCATGCATTCAGCATGATGAGTTTGCATGGCAGGAAGGCTTTGTTTGGAATATCTGCTGGGCATTATTCCCTAGAGTGTACAGATATACACCCTGGCACCTTGGTAGGAGGGTAGAGATGCCTGGTCAGTTTCAGAGACCATAGGTTTGCCTCCAAGATGGTCTTGGTTCCTTCTCAAGTGAGAGGGGGTGAGGAGCAGGGAACAAGTCTCTTCCTTTGATCAACCTCACCGCATCCCCTACAGAACAGAAGAAAGGAGCAAACGTGGTCATCATCGCTGATATGGTGAGCAAAGGGAATCAAATATGCCCAGCTTCAGTCCCTAAAGGACTTGCACAGTAGGTAGGTCATGCTGCTAGCTGCTGTACCTATATAGATAGGTCCACTGTGGGGATAAGTTCTACTAGTTAGCCTACAGTCTTGAGTCAATGAATTCCCAAAGTCTTAGACTTCAGGTTGGGGAGGTTATCACCTTTGGAAAGCCAGAAAATAACAAAGCATAAAAAGGCAAAGCCCCTCTCCCTTCCATAGCCCGAGAAAACATCACAGGCTACAGTTGTCTCCTGGAGATCTAGAGAGTGGCGTTTATCATCTGACAGGCAATGAAATTTACATTCCATGTGCTTTCTTCTCAGTTGTGGTAAAACATGAAACGGGTTTTGCTGTCAGTTAGGATGCAATATTTGGCCCCAATGTGTCTAAACTATATCACATGTGTTCAACACCATTACGTCTTCACTAAAAGTACCCAATTCTACATTATTCCAGTGCTTGGGGTCGCTCTCTAAGAACGCTCAGTTATTGCCCCTGGAGAAATAGGAGGGTAAATAGGAGGACAGAGGGGAAGATGGTCTGGGGGTACAAGGCACTATCCAAAGTACTTTGACATAGGACACAATCATAGCTGAACCAGGACATTCCCTCCCCCTGCACACACAGGAATCTTATAACAACAAAGGGAAGACCTATAGTCACCAATATCATTTCACAAGAGTTAGCCTGTTAGCAGTTCAGGTGAGAAAAGCCGGGGTGGGAGGTAGCTGCAAAGCTTGCAAACTCAACACAAATTTATGGTAACCCTCAGAGTCAATAAATTCCTGATACAGCAATAGAAACGGTAACCAGAACCTGAGAGATGATGAGCCCACTGTCCACTGCCCTGATCAGCCATGCCAGAAAGACTAGGGGCAGGTCTAGGTACCATATTCAAGGAGGGAGACTAAGGAGCATGCTCCAAGAGGGCTGCTTGGTATACACATGTCTAGCCTAGAGAAGAGGAGACATGGGGTGGGGGGAACATAGAAGCCATCGTCAGATACTTCAAGAAAATGTCACATTGAAAGGGGGAACAGATATTGCTATATTGGTTGCAATTAGATTTATTATGGTTGAGCCAGATGAAGAAAAATTCCAGGGAACTGCAATTCTTTGGGAATTCATTGGTGTGGGCACTCCTTCCACTTAGGTTGGACTTTGAAGGAAGGAAGGAAGGAAATGAATGTTTGATTAAACACCTACTTTGTGTCAGTCATTGTGCTGAATGATTTACAAATATCTCATTGGATCTTCACAACCACCCTAGGAGGCAGGTGCTGGTACTATCCCCATTTTCTAGTTGAGGAAACCAAGACCAACAGAGGTTAAGTGACTTGTCTAGGCTTACATAGCTAGTAAATGGCTAAGGCTGGATTGGAACTTGCATCTTCCTGACTACAGGTCCAGTTCTCTATCCACTGAGCTACTTAGCTGTCTCTTGAAGGCACCTTAGAGAGTTACTTGAGATTCAGAGATTAAGAGGCTTCTCCCTGGTCATTCAGCTGGTAAGTGTTGGAAGGAATGTGAATGCAAGGTTTTCCTGAGCACCCAAAAATCTATTCCCTATGTACATCACTATCTAGGGCAGTAAGGTGGAGCTGCAGTGGCTAGAGTGCTGGGCCAGGAGTCAGGAAAACCCAAGTTCAAATCTGGTCTCAGACACTCCTGAGCAAATCACTTAGTCCTGTTTACCTCAGTTTCCTCAAGGTGCAAAATGAGCTGGAGAAGGAAATGGCAGACCACTCCAGTGCAGATCTCTGCAAAGAAAACCCCAAAAGGCATCACAGAGAGTTGAATATTAGAAATGAACTTGGACAGACTTTGAGAGATAGTTAAGGGCCTGGTGTGCTATGGTTCAAGGGGGTCAAAGAGTCAAACATGACTGAACAACATCACTAGCTCTCAGAAACGCTGATTGCTGCTTAAAACAAGGTCGAAATTCCTAACAACTAGACTAGTTATGAGGAAGCTTGAGTTACTAGATTTGTTAGCTATAGGAATGTTAGAATGAGCTGCTGCAAGAAGTGAGCTCCCTGTCACTGGACATGTTCAGATGAAGGCTGGATGATCACTCCTTAGAGATGTTTCACATGGAGATTTAATTCAACTGAAGGGAAAATAATTAAGCACCTACTATGTGAAGGACAAAAAGGAAAAACAGCTGGCCCTCAACTAAATTACATTCAACTGGGAAGGAAGACTTATACTATAAGAACAGATCAGTAAATACAAGAGAACTTGACAAGACAGAGATCAAAGGCAGCCAGGGGATGGGAAAGGGCTTTGTGAAACATATAGAATCTGATCAGAGATTTGGTAGAAGGTGAGTATTTTAAGCCACAAAGAGGGAAGGAGAGTGTGCTTTCAAGACATGGCACCCAACTCATGGGAGATGAAATGTGACAATGAAAAAGGGCCCTAGCCCCCAGGGAGATTCTGGATTCTGCCAGCCTAGAAGACTGGTTTGGACTAGAGAACCAAACTCTGAATTCCTTTCCAATATTCAAGCTGTTTTTTGGAGGGGAGGTATTTATTTATTTGTTAACATGGAATATGACAGAGAGAGCCCTGGAGGCCAGGAGTAAGAGTAAGGGTGTTCTAAGATTCACTCTACAAGACCACAGACTTCGAGCAGTAGGGGACCTTGAAGGTCATTATGTTTGATGAACATGAGGGAACTGAGACTGAGAGAGGTGATATGTCAAGGGTCAATCACCAAGTCTGAGGCAGGATCTCAACTCCAAATCTAATACCCCACCCACTATACCTACCACCTTGCTACCATTTCTTAGGCATATGACCTTGGGCAAGTCACCACCTGTCTGGCTTTAGGTGGTAAATATATTAAATTATTATTATATCATAAATATATAACTAAAATGTATTCCTTTTTCATCGATGTTGTTCATAGTTTGCTGGGGACAATGTTTTCAAGGTTTCATGGAGCCTCTGTTATGGAAGCACTTTCCAAAGATGAAGATCAGCTCCTCATCTGTCACTTTTAGTCTTTGGCAGTGAGAGGTTAAGCGACAAGCCAAGCACTATGGAGCAATAAGTGGCAGAATCAGGATTTGAACTCAGGTCTTCCTGAATCAGAGACAAGCTCTCTACTCCTTCTTAGGCTCATTTCCACCATTAAACCTAACGCCCTAGTGCATGCTCTATGTTCAAACCACAACTCTGCCACTTTCTGCCTGTATAACCAGAGGCAAGTTATTCAATCCCTCTGGGACTCAATTTCCTTCTCTGTAAAAGGAGAAAGATTCTCCTAGATGGCCTTTAAGGTCCTCCTTAACTCTAAATCTATGATCCCAGAGGTTATAGCCACATCTATAGATGAATGTCTACAACTGAGAAAAATACTGTCCTGAATGTTTAGATTTGGATATCCCATCCAAATGAAGCAATCTTTCCAAAATATCCCATCCAAATGAAGCAATCTTTCCAACGAGGCCCTCAAAGCAGCTACATATATCTCAAAGTCTTCAGTCATGTGTGACTGGACAGACACTTCATGCTATTTCTGTACTTACACTGTTCTCTACCACAAGCTCTTACTGGAAATCACACAACTGGGTGTGGGAGCAGAAACCCCTGAGTCAGAGGGTGCCAAAAATCTCTCCTTGCAAACATCGGCCTAAATAATTAGCTCCTGGCACTTTCACTGATAGTGGGGAGAGATCTTGTTTTTACAAAATGACATCTGCTTTTCTGGTCAGAGTTTCGGGGGTCACAGTACCCTGAGGACTGTCCTCTGAAATCCTCTTTAGCCCTGGCACTCCTTTGAAATTGCTGACAATAAGTATGTCTTCTCTCTGTGTGCTCGCTTGGAAACACAGCCTGAAATGGAGGGACGTATTGGAGAGTAGATTCGAGGAGCCAAAGAGTAATTTCTCTTTCAAATGAAAATTTAATAAACCACATAAATCACTGTTTGGGTTGCAGTTGGATGCATAAATTCCAAATGCATTTTTGGATCCATTAGTAGTTAGAAGTATATTTCTAAAAATTCTTCCTCTTATTTGTGTAGTAAATAGTGATTTGGGTGAATACATAGCTAACCCTCTGTAGACGTGCAACACTCACCATCTGGGGCTCTGGGGGCATTCTACGCTACGTCAAACAGACTGTACCCTGGCCACATGCCCGCTTTCCGAGGGTTCTGACTACAGGAGCAAAGCGCTCATTGAATTCACACCTGTGAAAACATATGAAGCCAGAAATACAGCTCTTGTTTTGAAACTACAAGTTGTTGGGCAAATTCAAACAAGGACCTCTTGGTGAAAGAGATGTCTGCAGCAGAAGGAAGCAGGAACTGGGAGCTACCTGTGTTTGACAGCCATTTCCTGAATTGAAGGCATGACTAAGTCAAGTAGCCATCAGGCAATCAGTCTCCATACAGCCCCTACTATGTGCAAAGTGCCCATGTAGCTGGGGAGAGGTAATATACCTCTAAGGTCTGTGTTTTCATGAGTGCGAGTAGCTCCTCTCCCTATGGGTGTCTGTTCACCCTCTACGGCTTCACAGACTGTTCTCAGAAGCTGGAGCTACAAATTTCTGGAAAGAAGAAATCTCTGGGAGTCAGGGGCGTTAAGGAAGCCTTCTTGGCCAGACAAGAACCAACTTTGATCCTGAAGTAGAATTCAGATAAGCAGAAAAGAGGAAGAGCATTGGTCAGGCCCAGTGAGAAGAAGGGGGTTCAAAGATATGGAAGCAGGAATGTGTTCTGTGATTGGGGAATGGTTTGGCTACATTCATCAAAGGGATCCAGGACAGACAGGATTCAAAGAGTAGGTGGAGGCTTTAAAAGATATGTCCTGAATTTGGGCTTTCTTCTATAGGCCATATGGAGCTATTGAAAGTTTTGGATCAAGAGTATTATTCGAGGAAAACAGATGGCAAAACAAATCAGAGGACAAAGAGAATGCAGAAAAGGAGACCAGTGAGAACCACCTTGCTTTCCTCCCAGAGGGAGGAGACTAACAGTGCAGGATACTGCATATGGCATTGCCTCTCAGATAGAGTTGTGTGCAGTAGTTTGGTTTAAACATCTTTCTTTGTTACAAGTGAAAGCTTGATGGCTATGAGGAAGGCAGGGAAGAGTAGGGATATGCAGAAACATATACAAAACCAAAAAGCAATACAATACTATGGTCTTCTTTCTAATGTCCATACAAAAAGGTAATAAGTCTCTAAACTAGGATATTGGCAGAGAAAATGGATATAAAACACTCTCAATGGGCTGATTTCATTTCTTTGGGTTTCAGTGACAGATGGCAAAAGTACAGAGAGGAAGGAGTCCAAAGAGCATTGGTGTCAACATGGACATTCAACCTGCTAAGAATATGAGAGGAGGAGGGGAATGGGCAGAGTAATGTGGTCATTATTAGATACTTAGCCTGCCCTGGGCCCCTCCATGCAATTGCTGACTTAGGACAGGCAAGAAAATTACCACTGATGGGGCAGTTTCTCTTCCATGGGATGCCGAGGCATTTCCAGCTTTACGCTGAACAGGAGAAAGAGGAGGCTGGTTTCTCCCTCCATTTCTAACCCCTCCTTCTCATGCCCATCGAACAAACTATCAAAATATTTTAATAGATTGTACTCCATTAATACAATAAGTATCAATTGAGCCCCTACTTATGTGCCAGGGGCTAAGGCTACCAAGACAAATATGAGAAATATGTTCATTAAATATGTGAAAAGTAATTTGGGGGTGAAATCACTGCCACCTGGAGGAGGGAGAAAGGGTGCAAAAAAAAAGCTTTTTTTGGGAGATGGCCTTAGAGTTGAGCGCTAATTGGGATCCAGAAAGCCAGGCATTGGAGGGGCAGCATGGCAGTATGGGGGGTGGGGGCATGACCAGTAACATCGGGAAGGCTTTCAGCCATCCTAGGGAGAGTCTGCATTGGATCTGAGAGGAAGTCAGGAGCTACTGAAGCTTCCTGAGAAGTAGAGTCCCCCTTTACAAGCAGCCTGTGCAAGGATTATCTGAAAGATTATCACCTCTGCTTTGGAAACATCAATTTAACAGCTGTATGGAGGCTAGATTGCATGGAGATGGAGGCCCCTCACCAGTTCCTCTAGGTGGCATTTCTGGGCCACACTCCTGCTGTGCCCCCAACGTGCTTCCCCTCCTGAGGTTTAAGGGTTTTCTTACCCCATTAGAATGTGAGTTTCTCCAGGACTGCCTAGTTTGCTTTTACAAATATCTCCAGCACTTAGTGAGGTCCCTTGCCCACAATAAAGTCTAAACAAGCTCCACTCTAGCCCCCTGAAAAGGAGATGCACCTTGTCAAATTTTCCTCTACTCCCTCAACTCCTGCCCTGCCCAGCTGGTGCCCTAATAGGTACTCCATGGGGGATTCCACTAGCCTCACCCAACAACACCTCACCCTGGGGAGGTACTGCAGGCTGCTTATCATCCCTGTCCACTGACTCCCTCTCCTATTCCCCCCCCCACACTTGGGGAAAGCTGCTGCCCACCCTACCTTCCATGCCAATTTCCCAGACAGCTGCAGGACAGGTGACTGGACCCAATTATTCCTCCCCCAACCCAGAAGCTTCAGTTGAGGTGAGGAGCAATGAACCTGGATGGGGAAGGCCGCCCCACTTCCTTTCACCTCCTAAGCCAGACTCACTTGCAAATAGCCTAAGAAGCAGCTACACATATCCTTTGCAAGTATCCTACAGAAAGGCTTAAGGGCCAAAATAGACCTGACAGAGAGGCCAGAGGAAGGGCCAAACTGGATGGGGTAGAGTAGGTAGATCTTACCCACAAATTGGGCAATGGTTGATCCAATTGTCTTCCCAGAATGGAATTCCCCTTTCCTATGATGTAATCAGTGAACAATATGATGACCTCAGAGAAACTAAGAACTGCTATGGGGAAATGGGCAGAACCCTAAAACCTGACATGTAATAGTGACAACAAAGGAAATGGTAAGGTCAGTTTAATGAAACAGAACCTTGTGTGATGTCTAAGAACAAACTTGACCCTCAGAAGTGTTGATAAAATGTACCTCCCTCTGTTCTTTGGAGCTTGGTATACTATGGTATTCAATGTTCCATATGCCATCAGACTTGTTGAGATACATTGGCTACTTTTGCTGAACTGATATTTTGAAAAATCTTTGTTACAACAGAAGGTATGCTAGGGTAGGGGAGGAATGTATTCAGAAAGTACTGTGATATAAGAAACAAAAGGAATTAACAAAACAAAAACATCCATCAATAAGCATTTATTGAGCATCTACTTTATTCCACAAACAATGCTAAGTGCTAAGGTTACAAAAAGAGACAAAAGGCAGTCTGCATCCTCAAGGAGCTCACAATTTATCGAGAGAGACAAGAAGCAAAAATATGTACAAACAAGCTATATACAGGATAAACAAGAAATAATTAAAAGAGACAAGGCATTAGAATAAAAAGGGGAGAGAGAAAGGTTGTAGCAGATGAGATTTTAGTTGGGATTTGAAGGAAGCCAGGAGGCAGAGATGAAGAGGGAGACCAGTGGGCCAGTGGAAGTGGCTAATTGGATAACTGGATATCCATGTCATCTTAGAATAAGGGCCTATGCACTCACAGGGTAGGCAAGTCTTCAGAGGTAAGGCAACAACATGAGTGGTGGGAAATCTTGGTGAGTGGGACAAATTATATCATAAGATAGGTGGACCTTAAGATTTTGTGGATGGTGATGGGTTAGGCTCAGCATTTTGACAAGTAGTAATAGTTTCTTACTACTAATTTTTTTAAAATTCCTCAGAGTGATCTTTTCATTTATGTTGTTAGAATGATTGTGTATATTCTTCAACTTCTTTCACTCTGCATCAATTCATTCAAATCTTGCTATATTCCTTGGAATCCTTGTCATTTTTGCTGTATAATAATATTCCATTACTTTCATATATCCCTTCTTCATCACCAATAAATGGATGCCCATTTTGCTTCCAGTTTTTTGTTGGCACAAAATGTGCTACTGTGTGAATTGGTTGGTATGTACTAGACCTTTGATCTGTCTTTGATTTCCTTGGGGTAGTGGGATCTCTGGCTCAAAGTATGTAAATAGTCTATTACTGTTCATGTATTACTCCAAATCAAAATCTAGAGTAGTCAGACTACTTCTCAGCTTCACCAACAGTGTACTGGTATGCCTATCTTTCCATAGTCCTTCCAGTGTTGATTGTTTCCATTTTGGACATCTGTCATGGTGTGAGATGAAGCCACCGAGTTGTTTCAATGTGTATGTCTCTTACTATTAGTTATTGCTATTGAATTATATCTCACATCAATTAAATATAATAGTGCATGTTTTCCAAATACAACCATCAGGTCAAAAGTTGTCAACACAAGGCAAAGATTAATTAGAAAGAAATTGTCTTTGTTAAGCTCTTTATATTTCCATTAAAAACAGTATTAATTGTAACAAAAACAGAAAAAATGTTTACTTCTAAAACTGGAATTGCACCTTTTCTATGTGCTGAGAATTCTTCTCTTAGAGTTCAAAGCACAGGAGAAAAACTAACTCCACCGTAGAGGTTATGGAGCAGTGTGTTAATAACATGTGAAAAATATTAAATGTTACAATGGGTCAAAAACGCAATTCATCATGAATGCTGGCTTCACATCTAAGTTTCCCCAAGGAGCAGCTTCTGGTTTCTTGAATAAACATCAGGGCTTGGAATGATACTTCAGGGCAGGAAAAAGTCTCTAGCCTGAACCTCAAGTCCCCAACTTTCTGACTGGTAATTCATTTTCCAACTCCGTATTTTGCTCTGTGCCATATATCTGGCAGATAACCTACCTCGTGCACAGCCAAACCAAAGAGCTCAGTCTCTTTCTGCTGGGCCAGCTATCTCCTTTCCAGTTGAACTGCAGCAAGCTCTGGAGTAACTGGGTGGATACAGAATTCTGTGGGAAATCAGGCTTTGATTAAAGCTCTAATAATTGCCAGGCCTTTCAGCTGGCAGAGGAAGTATAGTCTGTCCTGTTCTTAGGTTATTGGAGTAGTGAGAGTCCTTCCAGAGTTAGATGCGAGTTCAGCCATGCAAATTACCGTGCATCCATGTGAATAGGAACTAAAAGGAATAAACTTCATCTGACTGTCATTACATTTTTGTGAAGTTTTTATGGATAGTTGTGAATAGACTGGAAGCATAACCTCTAGAACTGGGGAAAACTATTTACAAAGTAATACTAAACAATTTTTAGTTTTGGCAATTATCAAAGAATGGAGAGAAACAGACCAACATCTTTGGAGGGAGTTTCCACACCAGGAGTCCCCTAGGGTGGGCTTAGAAGCAATACAAAAATAAAACAATACAGAGAGAATGCTAGTCATCCAGGTGATGGTATTCAAACTTTAAGCATGCCCTCCATGGAGGAGTGTTGAATCTGCATGATGGGGAGGAGCAGGATGGCTTTTCCCCCATAGGAAAGGTCAGTGTCAAAAATTGTGAGGCAACAAACTGGGAAGCACAGTTAATTTCATAGGATCATAGCTGGAAGAGACCCTAGAAGAGACCAAGTTCTCCTCAGTTTTCAGATGAGGACACTGGATCCCAGGGAGGTGCTTATGTAAGAAGCAAACAGTAGATGTGGAATTTGTCTTTGATTCCCTGTGCCTAGTGTCAATGTCTATGTTTATTCCTTGTTGGATTTGTTGAGACTTATTTCCCAAGGGTTGGGAACTCCTCCAAACTATTGGAAAATTAAATTCTGTTTCCTTTTCTCCTTTCTTGAACCTGCTACCCATCTACAGTGCTGTGTAGAAGGAATTATTTTTTTATTTTGGTTATATGTTATTTGAAAGAACACTGGATTTTGCATACAAGAATCAAGATTGAAATTCAGCCTCTACCACACACATTTGTGACCTTGGGCAGGTCACTTGATCTAGGTCTCATTTTCCTCACCTGCCAAGTGAAAGGTTGGACCAGATGATTTCTAAAGTATTACTCTGGTCCCTGCTCTGCCTTGCTACCCTCAGGGTGCGATGTGGTTTGACCATTTCATTTTGACCACTGCCAGAACTCAGGTGATGTAGACTCTGGGGGATGGAGAGGGCTCCACAGATCCACCTCACTGCTTTCTACTACTCCAGTAGAAGACTGCAGCCCAGGCAGACTCATGCTCTCCCAGCATGGCTCCAAGGCCCAAACGAGCTGTGTTGATTTAAAGCTCTTCCTTTACTGTCCTTTCCACAGAGGCCAAATAATCTTGGGATTCAATTGAATTTGAAAGGTTCCCAAATATGCTTTTAATTTTCAAGTGCCAGTAGTTCCCAAACATGTATAAACATGCAAAACACAAACAAGCTCAATTCTGTGTCAATGAGCCTTGTAAAACAAGACACTGTTCCCAGGGCCAGGAGAAAACCCCTTAACAGAAAGAAAATAGAACCATTTGGTGTCTTTCTCTTTCATGACAGAGAAATATGCTTCTGTCTGGGAAATGTCTATCAATATCCGAGTGCCAACCATGCACTGCTCATTTGTGCAGGACTGTCTTAAATGCCAAAGAGAAGTGTCTTTGAATACAGCACTTTGGTGACCTTAAATAAGTATTTTAACCTCTTTGAGACTCAGTGACCTTACATGTAAAATAGGGTTATGATAGATAAATGGAAAGATAGATGGTAGAAAGATAGGTGATAGATGGATTGATTCACTGAAAGATGATAGATTGATAGATGATTGACATAAAGACAGATAGCAGACAGATAAAGACAGAAAGATAAATGATAGACTAATTGAAAGATGATAGAAAGATGAATGATTGCCAGATAAAAAGAGATGATAGAATGATCTGTGATAGATGGAGTGATAAAAAGATAGTTAATAGAAAGATGATAGATTGAAAGATAGTTAATTGAAAAATGATAGAAAGGTGGATCATTGATAGATAGACAATTTATTAATATGTTCTCTCTGTCAGGCACAATGTGCTGGGATGTACAGCAATCAAGACAGTCCCTGCCCTCAGAGAGCTTCCATTTTAACGGGAGAAGTCTGTACCTGGGGTAGGGTAGGGCAGCTGGAAAGAGAGAAAACCTGGTAAGCACTGGGGCATCTTATGGAGGTGGACAGTAAATAGCCTGAATGCCTAAGGCTTTCCTGAGTTGTCCACAGGTAAGAGCCAAGTGCCCCAAGGCAGAGCCCAAGGTTCTGAGAGACAAGGGGATGAGTTGTTGTGAGGATGAAACAGGGGCACTGGAGGTACATGGCTTTACAAACATTAAAGTGCTAGGAGAAGGTTAGTTTTTGTTGTTGACTTCGGAGTCAGAAGCCCTAGGTTGCAATCCTCCCTCAACTATTGCCAAGTAACGTAAACCAGGATTTCTCTTGTTTCCTCATCTACAAAATGAGGGAATCTGACTCCTTAACCATTAAGGTCCTTCCCAGCTTGAGATCTCTTATCCTACTTGTGTGACTCTGGACAAGTCACTTCATGTCTGTAAAGCTAGTTTCCTCACCTTAGAGGTGGTGAATCATTGGCCTCTAAGGTCCTTTATGCCCCTTAATCTGTGATCCTAGGATCCTATTCAGCCTTAACATTTCACTTAACACTTTGAGGCTGGGGTGGGAGGATATAGTGTCAAAATAATCTTTCCCTACATTAAAATGTGATCATTCTTGAACTAGTATTTTAGAAAGCAGGCCTAGTAAATGTCACTTGCCTTTGCTGAAGCACTTGTAGTAATAATAATAACTGACACGAATACCAAATGTGGCTACAGAAAGAGTGGAGTCAGAATCCAATTAAAACGTAATTGGGAAATGTTAAATACATACATACATTGCAACATAGATAATGTTATTTTGTGGTTTTCTAAGTCAATATGCTATCTTCAGGGATCAGTTTCTATTTGAGTTTGACATCATTGAGCTAAATATCTTGCCCTGGGTCACAGCTTGTAAATATCAGGTTGTGACAGACCTTCAGTGGGGCATGTTCTCCACTCGTCTATGCTGCCTCTCCATCTTTCTTTGAAGGACTTTTTAATGCAAGGAAAAGGTATGACTGATCGTTGAAGAGCAGTCAGACTTGGGGATCCAGACCTGTATTGAGATCTGTCTCCACTGCAAGGTTCCTGGTAGTGGGTGGGTCTCACTGGCTGCTGCCAGCTAGTAAGATACCCCTGTGCTTCTTTGGTTAAGGGACTCAGGCTAAGCATTGGTTCCCATTGTCTCCTTGGCTTTTCCTTCACTGACTTCTACATTCCTGAAACTGAAGAAGTGTGAAAATATTTCATCCCCAAGAATCGACTATATGAACACTGCTTTGGTGATGCCAAGTGTCATAGAGTGCTTCCCACGTGCCTCGAATGAATTCCTTTTTCATTGCCACTTCATGGAGTGCCTCACCAGATACTATGATCTGTATGAAGCTTTCCTGAGTCCTCCAGTGCCTAGTGTCCTCCCTCTTGAATTACCTTGGACTTAGTTGTATTGTGTGTTCATTTGTTTCAGTTCTGTCCAAATCAGTCATGACCCCGTTTGGGATTTTCTTGGCAAAGATACCGGAATAGTTTGCCATTTCCCTCTCCAATTCCTTTTACAGATGAGGAAACTGAGGCAAACAGAATTAAGTGACTTGACCAAGGTCACACAGCACTATGCACCTTTGGGGCAGCTAGGTGGTACAATGGATAGAGCACCAGTGCAGGAGTCAGAAGGACCTGAGTTCAAATCTCACCTCAGACACTTGACACTAGCTATGTGACCTTGGACAAGTCACTTAACCCCAATTACCTCATCCTAGGTCATCTCTAGTCATCCTGATGAATATCTGGTCACTGGATTCAGATGACTCTGGAGGAGAAGTGAGGCTGGTGACCTGCACAGCCCTCCTTCACTCAAAACAAAGTCAAGTGCAAGTCATGTCATCATTTCTCTGATGGCATGGTCTTCTTCAGCAACAAAGGGCAAATACACACGCACTGTATCACCTCTATTCACTGTATAATTATTCAGAATATACTTGTGTGTGTCCTTGTTTCCTACACTACAATGTATTCCCTTTGTGAGAAGGGATTATTTCTGTCTTTGGACTAGTATCCCCAACCACAGAACATAGTAAGTGTTTAAAAACTGTTCAGTTGAAAGATTAATTGAATTTGACCTAGATTTTGGCCATAATTTGTTGTTGTTGTTTCAAATCAAATGCAAAGAGATACGAAAAGATTAATGACATGTCCAAACTGCACTAGGTTTGGTTCAGAAAAATTAATGGAAAGTTCAAGTAGGTTACTGATGTTATTTCAGTTCATTGGTTGGGGCTAGGGAAGGGAGAGGGATGAACAAAGGGTCCCAGTGCACACAGGGCCCTCCAGTGAGGATGCCCCTTCTATGACATCCCCAGCCCCTGCACTGTCACTCTATGTGTTCAACAAATAGCTGAACCTTGGCATTTCTGCCTCTATTAGGTCTTTTGCATCCACCCCCTTCTGTCTACTCTCACAGGTCCCTCTTTAGTTCTTAGTTCAGGCCCTCATCCCTCCTCATCTGGAGTATTACAATAGTGTGTGTGTGTGTGTGTGTGTGTGTGTGTGTGTTTGTGTGTGTGTATGTGTGTGTATGAGAGAGAGAGAGAATGTGAATTAAAAAAAGTACTTATGGGTTGTGTCATCAAAAAAAGCTTCAAGACCACTGGCCCAGGTTTTCATTTTTCAGGAATGAAAGTGGGAAAGGGAATACTGTACTTGGCTTCTGGAGGAGCTGGGTTTGAATGTTGCTCAGACTCAGTTTCCTTACCAGTCAAACGGAACTAATCTTAGCATTTCATAGGGTGAAGGATGAAGTAAAATAATGCATGGGAAGCACTTTGAAGACTCCAATATTCTACATACAGAAGAGCTGTTATTAATATAACCAGTTTAAAGGATATTACAAATGAAAGCCAATTAATTTGCCTGAAAACCACAACTTTCATTAAAGAATTATGCCAATATTTCTATCCATATTTATAATAAAAATAATTTTTCTAAAATGTTGATTATTCCAAAGCACTTTTCATAGTGCCCTTTTCTCCCCCCAAAATTCACAGCTAAAATTGTATAGATTTCCTCACCAGGTCTCCATTTAGGGCCATTTTAGGCGAGTTTGATTGTATTTGATTTTCAAATGTCTGTGGAAACACAATTCACTTCTCAATCACTTGCTAACTGGAATTCTTTGGAAAGTTTCAATATCTCCCCCCCACCCCCAATCAATATTAACAGATGTTGTTTGCCTAAAGTCTGAAAATGGTCCAAAAATCACTTTTCAAATACATCTCTATGGTTCCGTAAAGTTTCAGATCCCCAGAATCAATATCAGCAGATGTTTCTTGGGTTGAGGGTGTTTTATTTTTTGAATTTTATTTTTCTCCAGGCATTTCAGAACTGCCTTCTCCAGCATAATTTTAAAAGAAAACTGAAACCACCAATTGTATGACAGCTATCACTGCTGCCAGACACTATGTGGTTGTCATTTTTTTTTTAAAAATACATTGTCTTCATCTTATATCATCAGAGACCAATAATTAAACAGAAAAAAAGACAGTTTGAATTAGTTCTTGATGAATGACTGTCTAAACCAATGCAGGCCATATGTGTTAAATGTCTATATTAGTGCTACATTAGCATTTCTGAACATAGAGATAACATCAAGGAACAGCTTAATGAGGAAAAGTAAGTAATCAGCAAAGGCAAAAGAGAAGTGATGGTCAAGCAGCAAATGTTTGAAGAATGCTGGGACAAGACCACAATGCCTACTTACCTACCTATCTGCCCTTGGGAAAGCAAGCCATTTTAGCTCAGCCTCAGTTTCCTTATTTGTGAAATGACAAGTTTAGAGTAGATAGCCTCTGAGATCCCTTCTAGCTCCTGTAGGGTCAAACCAGGAGCAGGGGGTAGAATCTGCAAAGAGCCAGATTTAGAGTTGACTTCAGGGGAGGGGAATTTCTAAAAAAAACCAGAGCTCTCTAGAAGTGATCCAAATTCCCCAGTAAGTAGTAGATTTCTCCTCACTGGAGGTCTTCGAGCAAAGGCTGGATGACCCCTCAATACGTCTCTGTTAGTTACCACCAAGGCCCTTCCTAACTCAGACATGCTGTGACTTGAAACACACATTGTACACTGTCACCTCTCCAGTGAATCTTTCTAGCTTGAAATGGAATTATGTATCTGATAACCAACTTGGAAATAACTCTTTGCACTGCTATTCGTGACTTTCTGAAAGATTCCAGCTTGTGCCTATCCTCTTGTAATTCTTTCTCCTTCCAAAGTTGTACCATCAGGGTACAAAACCACCCATGGCTAACATGGTTGTTGAAGGGATTTTACCTCCTTATGCTTCTTCCTTTCCTATTCAAGTCAATGGCGGCTCACTACTCTGAAGCTACTTGGTGGTAGTGGTAGTGGGGCTCTGAATGGGGTTCAAAATCAGGAGATATAGACCAGAGGCTTAAAACACAGCCCCTGCAATTAAGAAGTTTCCAGTCTCCTTTGCAATACAACACCAAGGAAAAGGAGAAGGCTCAAGGCAAATCAGCATTGGAAAAAGCACTAAATTCAGATTCAGAGGCCCTGAGTTCAACTCGAACTCAGTCACTTACTAGGGAAAGAAAAGGGAACAGGCACTTATTGTGTGCCACCCACTTTGGTAAGTGTTTTACAAATGTCATCTTATTGATCACTACCTCTGTGACACTGAGTGATTCTCCCTAGGCCTCAGTTTCCTTATCTATAAAAAGGACACTTGGACCAGATGGCCTCTACGGTTTCTGCCAGCTCCAGGCCAATGGATTTAGCTCAATAGTTCAACATGGACTGGAATAATCAATCCTAGAATGCTTTCTGGAGGTGGCAGAGCTTAGCCTGGCCCTGGATGGCTGATCCGGTGATAGTCACTGAGAGGAAGTACATCTTGTCCTATGGAACTGTTCTTCTCCCCTCCCCTCCCCAGCAGCATGCCAGGGGAAGTCAGAAAACAAAGGTGTTTGACTAGGGCATCTTGAAGTTCCCTTCCAGTCTATGGCTTCATCAGCCTTTACTTACAAAGAAGAAACACAATTTCTACGTATTCTATTTATGAAGTGAATAACAGTCATGAATTTTAGACAACTAAATAGCACTGCCATGTTTGGATTGGATTTTGTTTGTTTTTTCCTTTATGGAAACACATGGTGAACTGGGAAGAAGCTCAGCCTGTATATGTACAGACCTGGACCCTGGCTCCTGCTCAGTTTCTAACTTGATGTGTGATATTGGATAAGTCACTTCACCTCTCTAGGTCTCAGTTTCCTTCTCTGTAAAATGAAAGACATGGTCTAAATTCCCCTCCATCTCTTGAGTCTCCGACTTCCCATCACCGAGAGGAAGGTATACCAAGTTTCCATCAAGTGATGGCTGATGATCACAAGGGGTCGATGTCCCAGGCAGATGGAACCTCATTACAAAGCCCCTTGTGCTGTTAATACATCTCCACAAATCTTAATGAACGGTAAAGTTTAGAACTATTTTTTTTGCCTCCTTGGGAGTCATGGGATGGGATTCAATCCCAGGCATAATGAGTACATTGTTGTCAATTTCCTTGGCTAGATGAGGATCCAGCCTCTGACACCAGTGTCATGTTCAAAAGCAGCCTCCAAGGCTGAAGCTGCAGGGGCACTGAAGTTTGCGTGAACTCAGGTCCCAAAAAGCAGGAGTCAGAACCTGGAGCTCATTAGTTCTGCACTGAACTACTTCTACCTTGAATAAAAAGGTCCTTTCATAATGAAGTGCTAGACGGGATCCTGAAAGAAACCCAGGACCCACAAACTGTGACATGACACTTCGATCTCCTTTATCACCAAGCATTTTCATCTAGAGGCTGGATGCATAAGAAGAAGTTGGACTATTAATTAAAAAGGGGGATGTAGCTTTACAGTCAATTAAAAAAAGGACTTTGCTTTGGACACTGAGATCAGTCAGATACTGTACAGAGTGGGAAGTAACTAATTAACCAAAGAAATTTTACTTTTTAAACTTTTTTAATGATGGTGTTATAGAAGAAGGTTAGAGAGAGGAGATTATAATACAAATAGTACTTCAATTAATGGTTACCAACTAAGTAATAGAACAGAATAAAGTATATTTATAAATTAGTATGATTATTAATTGGGTAAGATGCTGAAGAAAATCTTTGTGAGAATATGCCAATAGTGCATTAATCTCTATCATCTATAGCTACATTGCAAATAACACATTATATATGATTTCCTTATTAATATTAAAATATTTATAGCAGCAAAAATGAGACAGGGTCAGTGGAGTTTATTAAATTTTAAATACTTCTCCACTATGCCATTATGGATAGAGTCTATTAGAGTTTGTGATTCTTGCGTGATTATTAATTCATTTACTTGGTTAAGCTGATGAGGGTGCTGATATATTTGATCTGAATACACTTGAAAGAGCAGGCCCAAATTTGATATAGTTTGTCCAAGGGTACAAAATTGGTATGACTTCCACGACCATGTAGGAAGAAATCTCTCTGTTCTTAAAAGATGGGAAATGCCATAAGGCCCAACCACTTTTTCTCATATTTGGTGTTCATGTTTTCATACTTACCCTTCCAAAAGGAGGATGCTATGTCATTATATATTTTTGTGCCAGCTGCAGAATTCCCCCTTAGAGACAATTCAGATTGCACCCTGAAGTTAGATCCCACCACCTTACTGTGCTCCTCGCGAGAGCTCCAGGAGGCATGCCCTTCCTTTTAGAGCTATTTTACAGAGCAAGTGGGGCCTCTGATTTTTACTGCTCACCTTGTTTACGATTAGGTTGAACCATGTCCCCTAGGGTCTTTCATGAAAAGGAAACACCTGTGACAATTATTCACAGCATTTACTGCCTCCCATGGCCTTCCAACAAAGTCCTTGCTGGGAGAGCCAGAGGGCAATGATGCCAGGCTACCTGAGGATCTAGGGCAAAAAAATGGCATAGATCAGGAAAAAGGTACCTACTTCACCCATCTACCCAATTTCAAGTCAACAGCTGTGTAGACACACTGCCAAACATCTAGGTCTTTGGAAGTATTTGTTTAGTATCCTGGAAATGAAACATTTAGATGACTGATGGAATCTTTTAGCAGTTTATCTGGATATTTTGGTGACATAGACAAGACTGATCCATGGGACTGCCTGAATAGAGTTCCAATTCTCAGTGAGGTCAATCTCCAAAGGAGAGAAAATGGTCATAAAACATGTTACTGGTTGAAATGAACCCTGAAAATAATGGCCCTTGGAGAGAGTACATAGACACAATATACTCTTGTCATGGGAAGGCAAGCCAGATCCATTGCACACCTGCTGATGTTTCAGGTTGTATCCAAGAAGAGCCTTTGGGACAGTTCACTGCAACAACCTATGCCAAGCATCAGGAACCACCAAAATAATGAAAAATAAAAACTATTTTCAGATCTCTGTGGGCAACGTATCCATGGCTGGCTCAAGTTCCCAGCTGTCACCTAAGGATGAAAGAGGCCTTCCAGAGCCAACCACTCCACCAGGTGGGAACTTTCCAAATATCATAAAGTCATTTATTTTGTGGCTCTGAAAGTGAAGGTCTTCCATTTTGAGAAAAAAATTCTTTTTTCATAAACTAGGCCATTGAATGCTCAAAGCACTATTATAAGAAAGAGACTCCTTGTGTATGCAAAATGATCAGTTGGATGAAAAGAACCTCAGAATTGAACCTGGACTATAGTCCTAGGCCCTGGGAGGTCATAAAATCTATTACTTTGGTATTAAAAATGAATATTTGAATTTTAGAAAAGAACAATTCCATGAATAATAGATGTCACTGTGGCTTTTCCCAAATGTGATGTTCATAGGACACCTGAGACTTGTGCTGCTAAATGAAGGTGCATTGTATTACCTCTGATAAGAGCTGGAAACAATGGAAGAATGAATCTAGCCTTATGCCTGGAAAAAAGTGGAATGTTATCATTAGCAGATCCAACAGTTGGTGAGAAGATGCACAATAAATTACATACTACAATGGACTGTCCTACTGAGCTATCAACATCTTATGTTGCTTATTTAGGCAAGAATGAGAACAGAAACTGTTCAGTTGTTCTTAAACTATGACAAACCAAAGGAATATTATTTGTGTGTTCCTTTTAACAAGATATGCTTGGAATTAAAGTGTTTTTCATTCTTAGAGATGAATGGTTTTTGAAGATGAGTCATTTTTTTTAAATGATCCATTTCATCTTTGCTTGAATTATAGAAACCTTTCCCCCCAAATTTAGAACTCATCTGATACAGGGTCATAGCTCTTTAGCATTCTACACATTCATTTTGACACATTTCAGCAGCCATTTACCTTCCATCCATCAAACAAACTTTTGAGTGGGCAGCTCATCCTCATTTTACAAAATTGCTGATAGAGAGCTGGAGGGTAGCTAGTCTATCCCCTCTCCCACTGAAGATGAGGAAATAAAGGCATAGAGACTTTAAATAACCTGCCTCCATTCACACGACTAATAAATATCTGAGGTGAGGCTTGAACCCATTTCCTGATTCTACATCTAGTGCTCTATCCACTATCCTCATTTCTTCTTTGAATGGAAAGAATGCTACACTTATAGTCAGGACTACTCGAGTTGAAGTCCCACCTCTGACACCTACCTGGGTGATTAGGTAAATCACTCAATTTTTCTGGCTCTTGATTTTGTCTTTTGTAAAACAAGAAAATTGGATTAGATTTAGTGTCTTATACCCTTTCTGTCCTTTGACAATGTGGAGAAGTCTAAAGACCCCTTCTCAGGATTCCACGCTATCATTATACAAATCCATCCTCCCATGTCTGCCACATTTATAGTCATCTACCTCAACTCTACACCCCCATACCAACGCCCAACTCCATATTTACCTACCCCTTCCACTGTGCTCTCTAAAATACCTGTTCCATAATTAACAATCTTGCTGTCATCTTAGATCTTTTTCTTACTCTTTCCCTCCAACTAAACCTGATCTTTATACTCATTGTGGCCTCAATGCCTCCACCACTCAGTTCTTTCATAGGCCCTGTGCTGGCTACACTGTCCTCCCTTTCTTGTCTCAGTCTCATGTTGAATCTATTCTGTTCTCTCCTGTTCTCTACTCTTAAGTTCTTTGTCCCCTCGTCCATTTGCTGATCAAACTTTACCATCCCTTGGCTTATTCCTGCCTTCTTTCTTCTATTCATATGTCAGGGAGCGCAACTGCAATGGACTGACCACGTTGTTCAAATGCATAATGTATGTTTGCCAAAAATACTATTTTATGGAGAACTCATATGGGGCAGGAGATCACATGGTGGCCGGAAGAAGCAATACAAGGACACTCTCAAGGTCTCTCTCAAGAACTTGGGATTTGACCATGCAACATGAGAGACAATGGTACAGGACCACTCAGCATGGTGTGCTCGCATCAGAAAGGGTACTGTGCTCTTTGAGCAAAGCAGAATTGAGACAGCACAAAGTAAATGCAGGAGATGCAAATTTGGGACATCCACCCCAAATATTCACATGGACTATCTGCGCCCAACCTGTGGTAGAGCATTCCGAACTCATATTTATCTGATCAGCCACAGTTGGACACACCGAAATTTCACTTTATCATGGTGATGTCATTTTGGTTCTCTTTGAAGAGGAAAGACAACAACCAACCAATCAACTAATGAATGTCGATGGAAGAAATCAGGAAACCATGCTGACTGGGTCCACTTAAAATTTTTGTTATGCAATCTCTACTGGGCTCTCTCTGCAACAAGGTAATCCTCTTAAATCTGCTTAATTGATCCAAAATCTCACTCATCTCAGCAGGTATTTCAGACCATATTGCCCCTTCTTAACCCTCCTATGGCAGCTGTCTCTCTAAGAACCTTGACACTGACCTCCTTGTTGTTTTTCTCACAAGACATTCCATCTATGCCTCTGGGATGCCTCTAGCCTCAGATAAACCTTTATCTTCTGCAAGAAGCTTTTACCAGTCCTCCTTGATCTTAGTGCTTTCTGCCTCAGATTATTTCCAATTGATCCTATATAGATCTTTTTTGTACATAGTGGTTTGCAAGTCTTCTTCCCCATTGGACTGTGAGCTCCTTGAGAGAAAGAACTGTTTGATTGCTTTGTTATTTGGGTTTTGTGGGGAGTGATTTGCATTTATTTGTATCCTCAGTATATAGTACACTGCCTGGTATGTATTAGGTACTTAATAAATGCTTATATATTTGATATATTTCACTAAAAATATGAAGTCATTTTCTGAGAAATCGTTTCCCCCTTCTCCTTATTGAATTTCACTCAGATGTCTTCCCTGGCTATCTCCTCCTTCACTCCTATCTCACATGAACAGGTGACACTTCCTTGTGAAGGCAAAATCCTCTATTTGCCCACTTGATCTCTTCCTTTCCTGCTTTCTCCAGCCAATTACAAACTGTATCACAGGGACATCTCCAGTTGTTCTGATCTATATCTCACCACTGGATCCATATGAGTCAGGAAGAGAAAGTGATACTGGTGACTTTGCACAGCCCTCCCTCTCCCACCCTCCCTCTCCCTCCCTCTCCCTCTGCCTCTCCCTCTCCCTCTCCCTCTCCCTCTCCCTCTCCCTCCCTCTCTCTCTTTCTCTCTCTCTCTCTCTCTCTCTCTCTCTCTCTCTCTCTCTCTCTCTCTCTCTCTCTCTCTCTC
>CM053775.1:11576049-11588939 GCA_028658325.1 Potorous gilbertii
CACCATTCCTGCTCCCCGTTCTCTGATATCAATTGTCATCTTAGCTAAACTGCTTGAAAAGGTTTTCTCTACTCACTTCCTTAACTTCTCCTCTTGCTCAATTCTAAGTCATCTGTAGTCTGGCTTCCACCCTAATAATTCAACTGAAACTGCTCTTTCCAAAGGCACCAGTGATCTCTTAATTGCAAAACTTAATGGTCCTTTCTGAAACCTCATGCTAACTAACCTGTGTGCACCTTTGATACTGCTGAACATCCTTTTCTCCTGGATATTCTCTCCCATTTAAATTTTCATGAAATTATTCCTTCCTAGTTTTCCAACCAGTCTGACCAATGCTTTTCAGTGTCCTTTGCTAGATCTTCCTTTGGGCCATGAGTTATGACTATGACCTTTGGATCGTTACTGTGGCTTCCAAGTAGGTCCTCTAATCTTCTCCCTCCATATGATCTCATTTGGTGCTCCCATCTACTCCCATGGGTACAGCAACGTATTTGCATATTTATCCTTTAACTCACTCGTGAATTTCAGTCTCATATTACCAACTTCCTCTTGGCCATCTTGAAGTGGATGCCCCGTAAGCATCTCAAACTCAACCTGTCCCACCAAACCCTCTCTTCTTCCCAATTTCCTTGTTACTGTCAAGAGCACCACCATGTTCACAGGATCCCAGATTCAAATTCTTGGTACCATCCTCAATTCCTTCCTCCTCTTTTTGTCAAACCTTGTCCATTTTGTCTTCACATGTGTCACATGCTTTCCTTTCTCTCTACTTACATAGGTACCACCTGACCCTAAGTACCTCATACCTGGACTATTGCAGTAGTCTTCTGGTTGGCCACCTTGCCTCAAGTCTTTCCCTACTCCAGGCCATCTTTCTCTCATCTATCGAACTGACTTTCCTACAGTGCAGGTCTGATCATGTTGTACACACACCTCCAACCTCAATGTTTCCCTCTTCTCTTTGAGAGCAAATGTAAAATCTTCTGGATTTTCAAACCTTTCTTAATTTGAGAACTTCCTGCCTTTCTAGTCCCTATTCCCCTTATTCCCCTCCACATACTCTGCAATCCAATGATACTGATCTCCTTTCTGTTTCTTAAACACAACACTCCATCTTTGCACTCTCTCCCTCAGGCCCAAAACTCAATCCCTCCTTACCTCTGCCTCCTAGCTTTTCTAGGTTTCCCTCAAACTTACATATTAATTCCACCTTCTACAGGAGGGTTTGTCCCATCCTGTCTACTACTAATGACTTCCCTCTAAGATTGCCTTCTATTGACACTGTATATATGTTGTATGTACATAATTGTTTCAACGATATCTATTCAAATAGAATGTGAGCTTCTTGAAGGCAGGAACCATGTTTTTGCCTTTTTTTGCATCTCTAGCACTGGTCATGGTGCCTACAACATAGTAGATGTGTAACAAATGCTTGCTAACTGATATGGGGAATTCATGTCAACTATTTGGAACCAGGTATGAGTTTCATCAAAATCTATATCAGCTGGGATCCCATTTCAAGGCCCAGATTATGATAAATCAGGGATGCATCTTCTCATTCTCTCCCAAGTCTGACTACCTTCCTTTTTACCTCCAACCACTAACTATGTGGCCGATCAAGGAAATCTGGGAATCTGAGTTATAGCCCTGGTTACCATACTGCCCTGCCTGTCATGGGTTTGGAAAGCATAGTCTGCTATCCTTGGTATGACCCGAGAACAATTTCCTTCATTCTGCCCACTGGCATTTTGCTCCATTTGCTATAATTGGATAAATATAATGTAAAATACTGTATTTCTTATTGTTTATATACTCTAGGGTAGTTAAAAATATACATTTTCCAAAGGAAATTAAACAATGGTATTAGAATTGACAGAAGTCAGCAAAGAAGGACATAGAATACTAAAAATTTGTGTTCAATAAAATCAGAATGGTCTTACATATAATCTAATTGGCACCATCCAAATCATGACTGGCTATCATTTTTATTAAGATGTCATCAGAATAAAATTGATTGTATACATCTTTGTGAAGTCCAACCAAATCTCAATTTTCTCAATTATACAAATTAATGACACCTCTTATTAATCATTCATGTTCTCCCATTAACTGCCTTCTTGCAATTTCTTTGCTTGTTAGCACATTTCCATTTGGACAGTGGTGGTACAAGATGGGAACACAGAAACACACTATGCAGCAATATAAATATGTCAATTCTGAATTACCTGTTGAAATGAAAGGCAGGCTAGAGAATTGGGGCTTTCTCATGGTACTCCCTTATTTGTGCTGTCTTCTCCTCCATCATCAAGAATTCCTGCAGATATGGGCTATGCTATATTTTTTCCAAGCACCTTTATTTATTAGGGCTTCATAAATTTGTCATTTATCTCCCACAACCACCCTGGGAAATGAGCTGATAACATCGTCTCATTGTGTAAGCAAGGAGCAACATAGGGAGGTAAAATAGCTCATCTAAGGTAGCCTGACCCCTCAGTGGTTGGAGGTGCCTCCTGGGAACCATTTGTACTACTCTCTGAAGCCATACTCCTCTTACTCAATAATCATTCACCCTTCCTTACATCTAGTTTTCCTTGAATAACTTTAGGGATCCAGCATCATGCCAATTTGCTAAAGATTGCTCTAACAGGTCACTCTCCTTGAAGTCATGTGCCACTCACTTTCTCTTCAACCAAAGATCTGCTAAACCCACAGGATATTTTTAACCACCTGTCCCTGATACTCCCTATCATTTCATGAACTTACCTCAGTCAGCCTTGGACATTAATTACAGCCCACAGTTGTATGAGGTTTTAAGGTTGGGAAAGCATTTTACTTACCTTGTCTCATTCAGTCCTCACAACAACCCTTGGAAGTAAGTACTATCATTAGCCCCATATTAAAGCTATGGAAGACGAAGCTTGAGAGGTCAAGTGACCTGACCACCATTACATAGCTTGTAACTGTCAGAGATGGTATTCAAACCCAGGTCTTCTTGACTCCAATTCTAGCTGTCTGGGTAACATTGGATAGAATGGGAAAACACATGTTAAGAACTTAGTGTGTGCCAAGTATTATACTAAACATAGGTTATACAAACAGAAAAGTGAGACACTCCCTGCTCTCAAGGATCTTACATCCTAATTGGAGGAGAGTAAATATGGGAATTCATCTATGGGGTACACAGAAAGGCCAAATGATGCTTAAAGGGCAATCAGATGGAAAGGCCCAGGAGTCCTTGGACTAGATTCAGAGATAAGACAAAAGAGACATGTCTCTCTTAGAAATTGGTATTAATTCAATGTGTACATGGCAGATGCTCCTCTTCACCTGCCCCTATTTATAAGCTGAAACTTTCCCTTATGGATGCATATGTAGTAGTGATTATTCATCAGGCAAGTAGATCATGTGTCTCCATGGGGAAAATTTACTCTGAAAGAACTTTGAATAGTTGATCATAATGGAGGCAGCTAGGTTGCTGGTATCATCTTAATAAACAAATTTTAAATGGTGCATTTGAAAAGATGGCTTATGGCGACCAAAGAGAAGGGTTTCTCACTTGGAAGGGAAACCAAGCTACTGAGTTGGTTGAGTTACTGAAACCAAGAATCCCAAATCATCTGCCTTGGGGTGAAGAGCACTGCTACTGAGGAGGTCATAGGTCTTCCAGAAGATCAAAGTGAGCATGATTTTTTGTACAGAAACTCATTGGGTTAGAGCTAGAAGGACCTTACAGACCATCATTTTACATTTGAAGAAACTGAGCTCTAGAGAATTGAAATGAAGTGTCCAAGGTCACCAAGTTGGTAAGTAGCAGAGGCAGGATTGAATTCCCATTTTCCTTACTGTAAGGCCAACATGTAATTAACTGTGTGCTGCCTTTCCACATAGATCACCTTATACAGACACACTGGTTTAATTAAATTTGATTTAAAATCTATTGGAAAATTATAGGCGGCAGAGCCAAGATGACAGAGTAGAAACACACACCTGCTTGAACTCCCCTCAAAGCCCTTAAAATATCTGTAAAAATGACTCTATACAAATTCTAGAGCAGCAGAAGTCACAAAATGACAGAGGCAAACAGATTTCCAGCCCAAGACAGCCTGGAAGGCCAATAGAAAGCATCTATGGCACTGAGCTCAGAGCAGAGCAGAGCCCAGAATGGGCCACACTGGCACAGGTAGGACTAGAACAGGTCTCACAGCATGGAATCATGGGCAGCAGCTGCGGTTACCATATTTCTCAACCCACAAATGACAAAGACAGCTTCAAAAGTCAGTGAGAAAGCTCTTTAACTTGGGTGAGAAGGGAGCTGGGTTGGGCCCCAGCCCCAGGGTGGCAGTAGCCACTGTTGCAGCAGCAGCCGCTTCTGAAGCTCTCAGCTTACAGACCCTGGGAGAATTGAGCTGCTGATCTGAGTCTCAGTTCTGGCTATCCTTGCATGAGGAGGAGTACTGGCATGGCAGAGCTGGTAGGAACTGTGGAGAGGGAATCCTATTTGAAGTTCCAGGGCAGAAAAAGCATTGTGGTTGCTCACAGACTAGTGTGCATACCAGGAGAGGAGTAAATGCCTCTCCTTTGGCTATGCTACTTTGGAGGAACTGAGGACTTACAGGTCTCTAGAGATATCTCAGAGAATAGCTGCACAAAACCTCTGAGGCCTGAGATAGTATACCCTCCACTTGACAAAGGACTCAAAAGTCAAGTAATTGACCAGGAAATGTTCAAAAGGGGGAAAAAAATAAGACAATGGGAGGTTGCTTTCTTAGTTAAAAGTTATTTTCTTCCATTCTTTCAGGTAAAGAAGAGCAAAGCAAACAATCAGAGAAAGACCAAAGCATTAAACCACAGGAAGATAGCAAGGTCAAGGCTCCTACATCCAAAGCCTCCAAAAACTATGCAATGGTCTCAGGCCATGAAAGAGCTCAAAAAGGATTTGAAAGTCAAGTAAAACATGTGGAGGAAAAATTGAGAAGAAAAATGAGAGTCATGCAAGAAAATCATGAAAAAAGGTGAACCAAAAATTGCTGAAGAAAATAACACCCTTAAAAATAGACTAACTCAAATGGCAAAAGAGGTCCAAAAAGCTAATGAGAAGAATGTCTTAAAAAGCAGAATTGACCAAATGGAAAAAGAAGTCTAAAAGCTCACTGAAGAGAATAGTTCTTGAAAAACTAGAATGGGGTAGATGGAACCTAATGTCTTTATGAGAAATCAAAAAATTATAAAACAATACCAAAAGAATGAAAAAATAAAAGATGGTGTGAAATATCTCGTTAGAGAAACAACTGACATGGAAAATAGATCCAGGAGAAATAATTTAAAAATCATTGGTCTACCTGAAAACCATGATAAAAAAGTGGCCTAGATATCATCTTCCAAGAAATTATCAAGGAAAACTGCCCTGATATTCTAGAACCGGAGGGTAAAATAGAAATGGAAAGAATTCATTGATCACTTTCTGAAAGTGACCCCAAATGAAAAACTTTTAAGAATATTGCAGTCAAATTCCAGAGTTCCTAGGTCAAGGAGAAAATGTTATAATCAGCCACAAAGAAACAATTCAAATATTATGTAAATACAATCAGGATAACACAGGATTTAGCAGCTTCTACACTAAGGGATTGAAGGGCTTGGAATATGACATTCCAGAGGGCAAAGGAGATAAGATTAAAACCAAGAATCACCTACCCAGCAGAACTGAGTATGATATTTCAGGGGAAAAATGGAATTTCAATGAAATAGAGGACTTTAAGCATTCTTGTTGAAATGACCAGAAATGAATAGAAAATATGACTTCCAAGTACAAGAATCAAGGGAAACATGAAAAGGTAAATAGGAAAGAGAAGCCATAAAAAGCTTATCAAAGTGTAACTGTTTACATTCCTACAGGGAAAGATGATATTTGTAACTCATGAAACATTTTTCAGCAATAGAGTAGTCAGAGGGAATATATCTATGTAGATGTATATGGGTATGTATGTGTATATTATATATGTGTAAGTATATATATGTACATGGGTGTATGTGTGTGTATATATACATACATATGTATGCGTAAATATATATATATATATATTTATACAGAGGACACAAGGTGAGCTGAATATGAAGGCAGAATCCCTAAGAAATAAAATTTACTGTTGAGTGGAATGTACTAGGAGTAAGAGAAAGGGAGAAGCAGAATGTAGCAAATCATCTCACATAAAAGAGGCACGAAAGAGCTTTCATAATAGAGGGGAAGAGGGGGTAGGTGAAAGTGAGTTGAGCCTTACTCCCATGGGATTTGGCTTAAGGAGGGAATAATACATTCAATTGGATATGGAAATCTATTTTTACCCTGTAGGAAGGCAGGGGGAAGAAGACAGGAGAGGAAAGACAACAGAAGGGATGGTAAGTTGGGAAAAGGGATAATCAGAAGCAAACACTGCTGTGGGAGGACAGATCAAGGGAGAGAATGGAATAAATGGAGGGCAGGATAGGACAGAGGGAAATGTGGTTAATCTTTCACAACATAACTATTATGGAAGTGTTTTGCATGGCTGCACATGTATGACCTATATTAAATTGTTTTCTTTCTCAATGAGGATGGATAGGGAGTGAAGAAGGGAGAGAACATGGAACCCAAAGCTTTAGTAACGAACATTAAAAATTGGTTTAGCATGCAACTGGAAATTAAGTTATACAGGCAATGGGGTATAGAAATCTATTTTGCCCTACACAAAAAGAGAGGGGAGGGGGATGGAAGAAGTGAGGAGGAATAGAAGGGAGGACAGACTGGAGGAAGGAATGGATGGGGTTCATGCTCTCTTGGGGTGGGGTTGGGAAGAGATGGGGAAAAATTTTGAATTCAAATTCTTGTGGAAGTGAATTTTGAAAACTGAAAAATACATAAATTATATATTTTTTAAAAAACTAATGGAATATAGAAAAACAATTTGTTTTCTGTATGCATGTTCTTATGAATATGTGCATTTGGGGCAGATATGGGACTACAGGATGCAAAATACCCAGTTTGGAGTGCTGGTTCTGTATTGGGTTGACAAAACAGAAATGTACCACAGGTTCCCTGCAGTTCTTGGATTAGCCACAGAAACAAACACGTTGAGAAAGCTTGAAAATATTGACTTGGTCAAAACCCAACACAGTTAGCAACACCTTCAATGCAAAATGCTGTCCTAAGACAAGACTCCAAAACCCGTCCACAATTGTCAATTCTCTTTCCACCTCAGTACACCTGCATGTAAAATGAGACAAAGTGAATGCTATTTTTACAATACTGACTGCTTTAACAACCTAACAAAGTCTGGTTTCTGGCTCGAGTCTGTGTCTACATGACAGGAAATTACCTGTGTGATCAACCAGAAGGTGCAGCTGGAGCTCAGCATCTTGTCTACTCAAACAAGCTGGATCCTCCCAATAGATTTTCTTAATCTAAGTGGGGGAAGACCCTTAGTTCAGCTGCAATATGGGGAAATTTCTAGTTATTGTTTGTCTGCTCGGCATACCATTCTCCTACCATCCTGTATTTAACATCCTAGACCACTCCAGATGGCATATCACAGAGGATTGTACGTCCAGATGGAAGGATGGAGAGCACTGCCATCAACCAACCAACTGATCAATCCCAAAGCACTTACTAGGTACCAAGCATTGTGTTAAGCCTTGAGGATACAGAAAAAGGGTGGAAAACAAAACAAAACAACACTTTAGACCCTTTAGTCAGGGAGCTCACACTTAATTCATTTTTCTTTGGATGCTATTTTCTTATCCTCCATATCATTTTCAAATTCCAGACACGATGCAAAGAATCAAGAGACAGACTTTTTCTTTTTCTCTTTTTCTTTTCTTCCTTTTATGTTTTAAAATGAACTTTCCTTCCTAATCAAGGAATTTCAATTACCCAGGTAGTGAAACTTGAGCATCTCTGGAGAAAGCATTCTACCTGGTCATCGGCAAGCATAATGTGGAGAGCATGTTTTCAGCATTTCCTAGGTGGTGGGATGGTAGGGGAGAGGGATATGTATTCATCTCTGCTAAATTGCTTAAACATAAATTTGCCTGCTTGAGAAACAAGGCATTGACTCAGAATTTTTCCATCATCAGTAACAACAATTACAACCACGTAAGAAAAGATTCTTCACATTTGAGGGCTTTCATTCCAATGGAGGGCTGCAAGATGGAATGGTGAGTGACTGAAGTCTTAGCACAATTCCCAAGTGATGGGATGGCACTGTCCGCCATCTGAAAGGACCCATATGAAGACATAGATGTCTCTACTGGGACACTGACCCTGTTGCTGAATGAATCCTAGAGAGTGAAATCAGCAAGTTTGCCAACAGGGATTGCATTGTGACTCCCAAAGTGAAGGCATCAAACAAAGAAAAGGTTGTGTTTTGTCAGAGATAATATTTAAAAAGTTGGTACAAGATATCTTTGTAGCTCCAAAATGTTTTTGCAAACTGATTGCATCCTTTCAAATACTAGGCCTTTGGAGACCTTCTTAAAACTAATTAATCAACTTTGCAAAATGTAAACCTTCTTCGGAGCAATACCCACAATCCTGCCACCTTGGGGAGTAATTTTCTTGTTTTCCTAGCATTTTCCCAATCTAATTATTGTACCTCTAAATAGAAGGTTTATTATTATACAAGTTGATTAATTAGATATGTTATTTCTATATCAGGTAAGAAATCACCAAAGGATTGGTGATAAGCTTAAGAAATCAAGTAAGACTGTAGAAGGCAAAATGCAATTACTTCCCAATTAAAAAGTCATTTGACGTATTTAAGAGATTAATAAAAGTATTCAATGTTGTTAAGAAAAATAATTAGAATTTCTAAGGAAGGAATCAATATGTTTATTTGATATAGCTGAATAGTAGTTTTCAATGATATGCATATAAATTAAGAGATTGCATCTTTTTTGTAAAATGGTTTAGTGAAGTGTTTTCCTAGTACTTTTCCCTAGCAGTGTATCTGGGTCCTCTCTGATAAGACTCATTACATAAACTGTCAGGCAAGTAGGGAATTTAAATCAGATATAAAGTTTTTTTCTTGAGATCTTCATCTAAATACTCATTGAGGGACAAGAAGTTTTAAGTGTTTTTTGGGACAGTTCATGAATGTAAATTCTTTTTGTGTTAAGATTCTTTGACTATGAATCATTAAAATATACTTGAAAAGACATGTCCCCTGAGATCATGAAGGGAGTAGAATGGCAGCACACCCCTGCCAGAAGATGAACCATAAGACTTGCCAAGTTCTTGGAATGTTTGACACCTCTGATCTAAGTGACAGGTGATTCAGGTTCTGAATTTGGGGTTTGGCACTCATATGATATTTCAGAGTTTATAAAGTCTTTTACATATATTCTCTCCTTTGAGCCACACAACAACCAGGTGAGATGAGTGTTTCTATTATCCCCATTTTATAGGTGAGGAAACTGATCTGGAGAGCAATTAAGTGACTCATCCAGGGTCACACTGCTAGTAAACGAATGAAATAGGATTTGAACTTGCACTTTCCTGACTCCAAGTTGAACATGCTTCATTACACAAAGCTGCCTCTGAATGAGCAGAAATGGGAACAGATATGAAAAATGTTACAGAAGTCAAATAGTCAGAATTTGGTTTGGTACAACCACAGAAGAAGAAGATCTCAGTGTCACATCTTCCCACAAGCTGAATATGACTCAGATCTACAATGCCATCTATCATGGCAAAAACCACCAACAGATCCAGCTATATCTAAAAGAAAATCATGTCTAAGGGTAGCGATCGTGCCATTTTACCATGGTAAGACCTTTTTCAGAGTACAGTGTCCAGTTTTGACCACCTCTCTATAAAAGAGATATAGAGAAATGGACAGTGAGGCAGAGAAGAGGTAAGCAAAGAGTGTAAAAGTGGTCTCCTGTGGTGAAAGCGGCATGAAGGTTATTTAGCAGGGGCAAGAGAAAGGGAGTCTAGATTGCCATTCTTATGTTGACACTCTTTTTAAAATGTTTCTTCTTGGGGGGCAGAGCCAAAATGGAGGAGTAGAAGGATGGACCTGCTCTACCTCTCCCCCCATAGCCCATAAAATATCTATAAAAATGACTCTCAACAAATTCTAGAGCAGCAGAAGCCAAAAATTGACAAAGTAAAACAGATTTCCAGCCCAAGACAGCCTGGAAGACTGACAGGAAAGGTATATTGCATCAGGCTCAGAGCAGAGCCCAGCCCAGCCCAGGCCACACAGCATGGACAGGACTGGAGTAAGCTTCAAGATGCAGAATCATGGGTAGCAGCTGCGCTTCCCAGATTTCTCAACCCACAAATGTCAGAAAGCTTCAAAGGTCAGTAAGAAAGTTCTTTCACCTGGGTGACAGGGGAGCACAGTCCAGTCCCAGTCCTGGCTCCAAGTAGTGACAGTATCTACTTTTTGAGCCCTCTACCTAAAGACCCTGGCGGGAATCAAGCAGCTGATCTGGATCTCAGCCCTGAGTGTCAGTCCCAGGGTGATGAGGAGCACTGGCTGGTGTGGTGGAGCTGGTGGTGGCTGTGGAGAGGGAATCCTACTCTCAGTTCCAGGGGAGAAAAGAGTGCTTGTGGTTGCTCCCAGACCAGAGCTCAGGCCAGGAGAGGAGCAAACTCCCCTCCCTTGATTGTGCCACCTTGGAGGAACTGAGATCTTTCAGTTCCTATACTCCTTAGAGTATACCCTCCACTTGACAAGGGACTCAAAAGTCAAATAACTGGCTGAGAAAATGCCCCATAAAGGGGGAGGGAGAAATAAGAATAGAGAATGTTACTTTCTTGGTGAAAAGGTATTTATTTCCACCATTTTGGATTAGGAAGAACAAAGCATACCATCAGAGGAAGACATCAAAGTCAAGGCTTCTATATCCAAAACCTCCAAAAACAATACTCAATGGCTTCAGGCCTTGGAAGAATTCAAAAAGATTTTGAAAACCAAGTAATGAGAGCGATGCAAGAAAATCATGAAAAGCAAATCAATAGCTTGCTAAAAGAGACTCAAAAATGAACTAACACCCTTAAAAATAGACTAATCCAAATGGCAAAAGAGGTCCAAAAAGTCAATGAGGAGAAGAATGCTTTAAAAAGCAGAATGGACCTAATAGAAAAGGAGATTGTAAAGCTCATGAAGAGAGTAGTTCCTTAAAAATTAGAATGGAGCAGACGAAAGGTAATGACTTTATGAAAAACCAAGAAATTATAAAACAAAACCAAAAGAAGGAAAAAATAGAAGACAATATAAAATATCTCATTGGAAAAACAATTGACCTGGAAAATAGATCCAGGAGAGATAATTTTAAAATTATTGGTCTACTTGAAAACTATGATCAACGAAAGAACCTAGACATCATCTTCCCAAAAATTATCGAGGAAAACTTCCCTGATCTTCTAGAACCAGAGAGTAAAACAGAAATGGAAAGAATTCACCAATCACCTCCTGAGATTCCAAAAGAAAAACTCCTAGAAATATTGCAGCCGAATTCCAGAGTTCCCTGATGAAGGAGAAAATATTGCAATCAGCCAGAAAAAAGCAATTCAAGTATTGTGGAAATACACAATATTTCCATATTGTGGGATAACACAGAATTTAGCAGCTTCTACACTAAGGGATTGAAGGACTGAGAATATGAGATTTCAGAGGTCAAAAGAGATAGGATTAAAACCAAGAATCACCTACCCAGCAGAGCTGAGTATAATACTTCAAGGGAAAAAAATGGAATTTCAATGAAATAGAGGACTTCCAAAAATTCTTGTTGAAAAGACCAGAGCTGAACAGAAAATTTGACTTTCAAATTCACGAATCAAAAGAAACATGAAAAGGTAAACAGGTAAGAGAAGCCTTAAGGAACTCATTAAAGTTGAACTGTTTACATTCCTATGTGGAACAATGTTATTTGTAACTCATGAGACCTTTCTCAGTATTAGGGTAGTCAGTTGGAACATATCTATGTAGGTGTGTATGGGTATGTATATGTATATTATATATGTGTTGGTATGTATACGTACATGGGTGTAGGTGTGTATATCTATCTATACATAGAAAGAGGGCACAGAGTGAACTGAATATGAAGGGAGAATACCTAAAAAATAAAATTTACTGTTGAATGGAATGTACTAGGAGTAAGAGAAAGGGAGAGGTAGAATGCAGCAAATCATATCACATAAAAGAGGGAAGAAAGAGCTTTTACAATGGATGGGAAGAGGGGGTAGATGAAAGGAATTGAACCTTACTCTCATGTGATTTGGCTTAGGGAGGGAATAACACACACTCCATTGGATATGGAAATCTATTTTACCCTGCAAGAAGTCAAGGGGGAAGGGGACAGAAGAGGGAAGATAACAGAAGGGATTGCAAATTGGGGAAAGAGATAATCAGAAGCAGACGCTATTGTGGAAGGACAAGTCAAGGGAGAGAAATGAATACATGAAAGATGGGATAGGACAGAGGGAAATGTGGTTAGTCCTTTACAGCATAACTATTATGGAAGTGCTTTGCATTGATACACGTGTATGACCTATATTGAATTGCTTGTTTTCTCAGTGAGGGTGGGTGTACAGGGAGGGAGAAAATATAGAACTCAAAACTTTAAGAATGAATGTCAAAAATTGTTTTAGCATGCAACTGGAAATTAAGCTATGCAGGCAATGGAGTATAGAAATATATTTTGTCCTACAAGAAAATAGAAGGGAAGGGGGATGGAAGAAGGGTAGGTAATAGAAGGGAGGACAGGCGGGAGGAAGAGGTGGATGGGGTATATGCTGTCCTAGGGGAGAGATGGGGAGAAAATTTTGAATTAAAATTTTTGTGGAAGTGAATGTTAAGAAGTAAAAAATAAATAAATTATAGCTTTCTTTTAAAAAATGTTTCTTAAAA
>CM053775.1:11594571-11604697 GCA_028658325.1 Potorous gilbertii
CATTCCTTTTTGTTGAAGTAAAGACTGAGAAACAAAGTAGAGGGCTATCAACTGAGAAATGCTTTCACCAAATATAGTATACAGATATAAATTAATATTACATATTTCATGCCTTATGAGTTGAAAATAGGGATGGATTCAGAGAAACACCTGGGAAGACTTATGCGAAATGATATAGTGTTAAATGAACAGAATCAGTTGGATAATTTATGCAATGGTCACAGCAATGTAAAGCAAAGCATTGCTAAAAAACCTTCAGACTCATGATCATGATGACCAATCACAACTTCAGAAGATTGATAAAGAAGCATACTTCTCACCTCTTCAAAGAGAGGTTATAGCCTAGAGTTTCAGAAAAACACAGATACTTTTTAGCATAAGCCAATGTGATGATTAGTTTTATTTTATTATATTTGCTATAAGGGAGGAAATTCTATAGGAGGCAGAATTGTTGGATAGCAATAGTGAAGTAAAAAAAGAGGAAATGAAAGAAAAGAACATTAATGAAATATTAACAAAATACACAAAAGAAAGCAGAAGGAAATTCAGTCAGGGACAAAGACATGGTAGGGAGTTCTGTTATTACCGTGTTAACTGTAATACATAATTTAACTATATGTATGTGTGGGCACATACATACACACACATACATATGAATAAAACAGTTCACAGTTTTATATGCATTGTTAATGTTTATTAGGTTCATAACAAAACAATTTCCATTTTAAATGCAACAATGATCACCACACAAAAGAGCACAACAGGAGTTCATCTGCCCCAAAATACACCTCTGCAATTCTAGACGTTAGAAAAAATACTTTGAATAAAAAAGAATAAAAGCAAAACAAGACATCTAGAAAATCCCTATTAGGAACACGAATGTTCAACTGAATATAAGTTAGAACTTGAAGAGATAAAACCCCATCATTTTACAGATGAAGAAACTGAGGCATGGAAATGATTTATCTAAGGTAAGTGGTAGAACCAAGATCCAAACACATCTTCTGACTTCAAATCCATTCCTCTTGCCATGAAAATAATACATGTTATCTTGGGGTTAATTAACAAATATTAATTAAGCATTTACTATGTGCTAGGCACTGTACTAAGTGATGAGCATATAAAGGAAGGTCAAAACATGGCCCTTCTCTGCAAGGAGCACACATTCTAATAGGAGACACAGCATGCAAAAAACATGTGCATAGAAAATATATATACAGTGTAAATAGAAGGTAATATCAGAGGGAAGGCACTAGCAGTGGGGAGAACTGGAAAAGGCTTTTTGGAAGAGGTAAGATTGAAGTTAAGTTTTGAAGGAGGCTGAGGAAGCCAGGAGTTAGAGGTGAGGGGGCAAAGCATGTCAGGAATGGGGGACAACCAGTGAAAAGCCACAGAATCAAAAGATGGAGGATCATGTGGGAGAAGAGCACGTAGATCAGCAGAGCTGTATTGTAAAGCCCATGGGGGTGAGAGGGTGTCAGAAGACTGGAAAGGTATGAAATGGCTTTAAATGCCAAGCAGAATTTTAGGTTTTGTCTTGGAACTCTTAGGGAGCAACTTGAGTTTATCATATGGGGTGGTAGGTAGTAGGGGTGCATCTGACATGGGCTGACTTTTGCTTTAGGCAGAAAAAGTAGAAGATAGACAGGAGTGAAGGAAGAGAGAAGTAATGAGGTGAACAAGTCAAATTTTACTATTTCATAACTGTTGAGCATCTTTCCAATAGGTTACACTGCAGTGGACAGAGCACCAGACCTGGAGTCAGGAAGACCTTGAATTCAAAATCAGTCACAGACACTAGATGTGTGATCCCAGACAAGTCACTTAATTCATTTGTCTCAGTTTCCTCCTCCGTAAAGTGAGCTAGAGAAGTAAATGGCAAACCACTCCAGTATCTTTGCCAAGAAAACCCCAAATGGGTCAGGGAAAGTTGGGCACCACTGAAACAACTGAACAACAAACTTTGGGATAGCTAGGTGGCACGGTGGCTTACTGGTATAGAAACTACAATTGATAATGCTTCTAATTTTAATAAAAGTCTTAATTTAACTTTTTAAATACTTTATCATGCATCAATGTAAAATGCCCAATTGCAATTTCGGTAAGTCCTGTATTGCAAGTCCAAAATGCAAATTTTAAAATCACTATCATTTATATTTCAGAATGTTATTTACTATTTACAGAAGCTGGGCTGCCACAGAGAAATAGGGAGAGATGTGTATTTAGTCTCTCATTTACTTTGCACCTTGGCTCACTTAGTCTAGAGAAAGATGTTGAAATAGTTTGACTGTTAGCAATTTTTTTGTGATTTTCTAAGATGAGTAATAATGTTATTTGAATATACTTTTATTCTTGAGCAACGTAACAAAAACATTAATGCTTGCCCTTTTAATTATAAATTATTTTCTAGAAAAATAATTGTAGGAATATATTAATCAGGGGAAAATTTAAAAGAATGTAAAATCAACTTTGCCATAAAATTACCATCCTATTATAGATTCAGATTTGGAAAGGACTTTAGATAACATCTGGTTCAGCTCTGTCATTTTACATACTAACACATGCCTAAAAAGTGGTTGGTTCAATGTTATGGAGGAGTTTCTTCTAAATGTCTCGTGAATTCTTGAAGTTACCGCCTCCTTTTCTTTTTTACAAAGATCATTTGGGGGTGACCTAGTATACATTTGTTGACAATACCACAGTGCTTTTTGAAAGGAGATTTACAAGACAAAAGATATGTCAAATTTGAAGTGCTGTCTCAGTTAGTGACACAATGAAGCTTATGTCCTCTGTCAGGCAAGGATCTCCAAAGTTAAACAGTTTCAGTGGAAATCCTGAAAATATTAAACTATATTTGTCAATGACTGTTAAATATGCTCATTCTTGGAGGAGGATGAAAAGCTGCATGTGCTGCAAATAACTTTCAAAACTTCAAGAATACATTTCTAGTATTTGCCTCTTGAAAGGTATCTTGCCTTCTTGGGTTAATGAGTATAAAAACCAAGTCCATTTCTTAGTCTACTCGTCCTATAAAACATTTTGTACAGAAACGCAATCCAGACACATGAAAAGGTACCAAAACAATAACTTTGTCATAAAATTTATTTCCATCATAGGAATAAAAGGTAATTTGATGCTTTCTAATAATATAAAGGTTGATTTAGGTTTCTTTTCAATGAATTGGAAATACAAATTTATTTTAGTCAAGGTTGACATTTATTAACTTCACCCTCAAACTTTTTTGATTTCAGAAAAAAATTAAAACACTAGATCCCTGGCTTCATAGGCAAAATTTTTATGGTAGGGAATGGAGTAGTAATCACAAATATATGTTGAGAAGTGTCAGGAGGGGAAGAATAAGGTCCCTTTCACCCCTTTCCTACTAACTCAGTCTCCTGGGAGAAGAGAAAGGGATAGGATAGTGACTGCAAAGAGCTGGGATTCTGCCATCATCCTGCCAAGGGTGGCTTTTGGAATGGAAAAATTGGAAAACGAGATGGTAGGACTAGTGATCTCCAAGGCCTCTTGTAACTCTAAATACTAAGACTCGAGGTAGTAGGGAAATATTTCTGAAAGGACTTAACCATGTTGGGGGAAAAAAGAACAAAGGGATAGGATTGGAGATATGTCAGGACATCATATGATTTAGGGCTGAGTGAACAAAGACTGCTTAGTCCATCACTCTACATTTATAGAGAATGAAATCGAGACTTTAAAAAGTCAAATGACTTACCCAGAGTCTCACACAGTAAAGAGCTAAAACAGTAGATAAAACAGAGTTAGTCAGCTGTTAGTTTAGCTTCAAGGAGACAAATCTTCAAACCTGAAAGGCCCTTTTTGCTGTTTATCTGAGGTTTAGTCATATCCTGTAGTCTCTACCTTCTCCAGGCTATCCTAAACACTTCTGTCATGTTTGTTTGATCATTTCATTTGTCTACTTAAAAAAAAATCTATGGCTATCCCTTGCTTATCAAATACAGTATAAATGGCTTAACAAAACTTTCATTGCCCTCCAACAACCTTTTTAATTTTATATTCCACTATTCTCTTTAGTGGTGCCTCTAGGTAATGTGGTGGATAAAAGCACTAGACATGGAGTCAGGAAGACCTGAGTTCAAATCCAGCCTCAAACATCTGACATTTACTAGCTGTGTGATCCTGAACAAATTCCTTAAGTGCATTTGCCTCTCTTTCCTCATCTGTCAAATAAGCTGGAGAAGGAAATGCAAATTGCTCCAGTATCTTTGTCAAGAAAACCCAAAAGTGGTCTTGAAGAGTCACAAACCATTAAACAGCAACAACACTCCCTAGCATACACTAACATTCCAGCCAAACTGTACCATTCATCTTTCCTTAGACAATTTGCCTACTTAACATTTCTCATTTACAATGCTCCATCTCCTATCTCCATGCTTTCACATTGGATGATCCTCATGCCTCCTTCACTAGCATCCATCAAGACTCATTTTAGATACCAGTTTCTGCAAGAGGCTTTTCCAGGTTCCTCACTATCAGGACCTTCCCTTGTAACCTTGGAAGGTTACCTTCCATATTCCCTGTATGGATCTTCCAGGTACCTATTTGTGTATATGTTGTCTCCTCCATTAGAATGCAATTTCCTTTAGCCCAAGGGTTTTTCTTGCATTTTTGTTGAATCCATAGTACATGGTAAGTGATTAATGAATGCTTGTTGATTGATTCCTGCTCCTTTCTCATTCCTCTGTCCTAGCATGACCCACTGAATCATAGCCAGTAGGAAATGCAATACAAAATCTTAAAGGATTTGGAGAGAAAAAATGTAAGTTAAAAGAAACTGTAAATTGTAATTCTATAAATAAAGAACTTCACTATTGCTAATTTTGGCATAATTCCTTCACATTTTGTTTAGAAACATTTATACTTTTATTTAACATAATTTTCATTTCTTCTGGCAGCCCTTTGAAAATCATTTTATGCATAAAATCTGCTTTAGGCTATGTCTGTATAGTATTACAGGAAAGGGAAAGTTGGCAATTATCCAACTGGTTCATTGCAAAAAATTCTGAATAGTGTAACTGTCTACACTGCTTGAATAAAATGGGTAGTTAACCAAAGTCTCTCCTTCACATTAGGCTATATGGATCTTGACTTAGGGTTCCATGTCTGGACAAAATGTTTTTCATTAATGGTGAGTAGGCTTGGGGTGGAGAAGCGAGTGGGGTGGGAGCCCACTAGAATGATTCTGGTCTACCCATAAAATGTTTCTGCCCCTCAAATAGTTCTTCTAAGAAGCCTTTATTGGGTACAAACTGAGATGGCTGATCATTTAGACAGCATATGGATGATCATAAGTATCAAGTTGACTGTAGGTCATTCATGTTTTGGCAACAGCAGCTTGTTCTAAGTGTAGATCTTAGAATGGTAGCCAAGCTGGCAGAATAATTGATAGAACGTTGAATATGTGATTAGGTCACTATATTTCACACTTGGACAAACCAGAGGTAAAGCACCTTTAAGAATGGAACATAAATAACAGTTTTAGTTGTACTGAGTGGGTTAATTTGCCTCTATAAAATCGCTTGATCTTAGACTAACATTTGAAAGTCCTTGTAGCAATTTTTCCCCACTCCTCGTGGACTTCAGTCTTCATCCACATTAGAAAAAATCCTCTCACAAACATCTTTAGTGGAAGAGATTTGTTCCTTTAATTAAAGGACGTATAGAACATGACACCGTGGAACTCTAAACTAGAATTGGTCATTGTTATCTAGGAAATTACACAACGGGTTAGGTTTTGTTGTAGTAATTGTGTTTTTAAATATCCTGACCAGCTTTGCTTCTTGCTTCTATGTTTGCCAGGTCAGCACACTTAACCCCACCATAGCTAGAGAAAATCTAAAACCTCATTGCTCAGTGAACTGAACATCAAACTAACTTTGCTACTGCTCATGCTGTGAGCTTGAACCTAGTTCCAGGAACTGAACATCCCTCATTCTTTGAGATAGTACCTAAGTACTGCCCACAGTTAGGTGACTCAGTCGATAGAGTATAGAGCCTGGAGTCAGGAAGACCTGAGTTCAAATTTAGCCTTCAACACTTTACTATGTGACCTTGGGCAAGTTTGCTTCAGTTTCCTCATCTATAAAATGAACTGGAGAAAGAAATGGCAAACTACTTTGGAATATTTTGCAAAAAAAAAAAAAAACCAAAACCCAAAGAAAAAACCAAATGGGGTCTTAAAGAGTCAGACACAACTGAAATAAATCAACAACAACAAACGCAAGTAGATTGGTGCCTGTCTTGGGCTCCCTGCCTGGATTCCTTTGTTGAATCCACTCTGTTTTTCTGGGTTCCTCCTTTACTGTAAATGTTCCTCCTGGAAAATGGAGCTGTGTTTGGGGTTTTGTCCTGAGCCCAAGTTTCTCTGGTGATGTCGCTAATCTCCCTGCCAAGTTTCCACTCTGCCTTCTGAGATACCCTCTAAATGTTTGCTGATGTGACTCACCTAATCCTAGTCTCCACCTAGATGCTGCTAAACTCACCCAGAACTCCTACCCACAAATCCTTTTTAGGTTCATTTAGACTCCAACCTATAACCAGTCATAGAGGTCAAACAGAAAAACCTGGGCTTCAAATTCTATCCCTGCCACCTCTGTGACCAGGGACAAGTCACTTAACTTTTAGGGATTTCATTTTCCTTATGCATGAAATGGAGGTTGAACTGTATGATTGAAAAGGACTCTTATAGCCCTAAATGTATGTTCCCAGTGAGCCTCAATAGTGACATTTGTAAATTTAGTTAAGGGGCTTTTTTTCTTCTCAAATTTAAGGTATATACGAAATTCTTAAGAAAGTATGTGAAATTCAGTTTTAAAATGTAGAAAGTGACCAAATAGGTCATTCCTTTGAGATTCTCTAAAATTCCTCTAAATTTTCTCTAAAAAAATTCTATATAAGATTTGAACTGTTCAGTTGTCACCATAAATGACTAAGGACAGGAAGCAACTTCTCTGATTTCACCCACCCCTAACTGTTGACCTACATTTTTTTCAACTTCTTTCAACAAAATGGTTGAATTTTCCATAGTCTAAAATGAGTATAAAGAATATTAGATTTTTGTGATCATATCAATGCATTATTTTAGCAAGAAATAATCAACTCACAGACCTTTTATTTGTATCTTTGTGATTCATTTAAAAATGAATCTTTTCATTTCATAAAGCTTTTCCTAGGAAAAATTGTAGTTGTTGATATATTGAAGTGAGTAGTCTAAGTTTTAGGTAGTTGAACCTGTATATATTTTTATGAGTTAGCAATTTTTTTTTAGAGAACATAGAATCATTTTGGCCAAGTCATTAAATGTGTTATAAAGTATAACTGAATATCTGAGGTGATGATAGTCAATATATGCTGTTCTTCTGACAAAAATACAATGCTCTTGATGTATTGATGCCAAGTAGAAAAGAAGCAGTATGAGAGCAGGGACTGTTCCGTTATTGTCTTTGGGTTCCTTACACTGAACAGAGTTCTTGGCACTTGTTTTATGGTACTACAATTCCATAGGTATAGAAATAGCAATCTTCTTCTAATTCAGATGGCCAAATATTCAATAGCTATAGACTTTCAAAGTTGCCTATGGTCAAGCATCCTGTTTTTGTCAGACTTGGAATTTTATCCCAGGTCTTTATAACTCCAAAGTCAGCTCTTGATATACGAATCCATATTGCCTCTCACATAGTAGGTGCTTAATATGTGCTTGTTGATGGAATGATGCATGTTCAAGAGGTCTTAGATCTCTTTGTGTGTTCCCAATACCCAGCACGATAACTCACATATAGTAGGCCCAGAGTAACTGTATGTTGAATAGGACTGAATTCAACTTCACTGTCAAACTCCTCGAGGAATTTTTAAAGTGATAATGATGAAGTTCTCTTGTGATCTCACACAATGCTAAGATGGTTGGCTGGGATAAAGGGAGCAATGCTGTTTCACAGAGTCTCTGTCCAAAATTGCGTTGTCTAATATTGAGGTAGCAAGGTGGCCCATCAGAGAGAACGCTGGTTCTAGAGTCAAGAATGTATGAGTTCAAATTCTGCCTTACATACTTACTACTGCCTAACTCTGAGTAAGTCACTTTACCTTCCCATGCCTCAGTTTCTTCATCTGGAGTTAATGATAATACCTAACTTCCAGGGTTGTTGTAAGAATAAAATGAGATATTTCAAAATCACTTAGCACAGTACTTGGCACATAGTAGGTAGTATTTAATAAAGGCTTTCTTCAGATTTGTGATCTAAGTTTCATTTAAGCATGAAACTTTAAATAACTAAACTCATCTTCCTTTAAAATAATAACAAATGCTGAAAAGGAAATAAGTGCCAAAGAAATGAGATATTCTGGTTTTTTGGCTTGTTAAAAAGATCCAGACCATTAGTCAAATATGTAAAAAATGTTCTAACAACTTCCCAAAATCTCACTAAGGAAGGAACTGTCTCTTCCCTCCCCACCCTATGCCCCATGAAATCAGAAAGCAAAATGATATTTTTCTCTTTTTTCTAATAGGATATGTTGGCATTTGAAAAAAGCAGCACATACTAGTTGTCAATAGCCCAAGCATTGAAACTACTTGAGAATGCTAATTTTTATCGCAGCAACTCAAAGAAAAATAAAGGGTGTGGGGATTACCCCTATAAATAAGCTTTAAAAGCCAACATGTATTTAGACAATTTTAGAAATCAGGAGATGCAAAATGTTTGGACTTCTAAAACATTTAATCTTGAGTCAAAGGCCATATCTGTGTTCCATTTCCAAATCAATTGTTTGGAAATCAATTTGTTTTGGCTGTTCACCAAAGAAATGCCAATTACTTGACACTTTTTGTCATCTTAATACCCCAAATTATGCCAATGAATTTAATCTATAAAGTTAATGAATATTTTATGAACCTATGTCGTCATATTTAGAGACTGGGTCTTGAAGGCTATGAGACCTTAGTTTCAAGTTAGCCTTTGATGTATTGGCTATGAAGAGTCACTTCTTGGTTCTCTATGGACCTCTCAAAGATTGTAAGTTGCAGAGCAGCTGTCTAAGGTCTTAAAGAATGAAGTACTATTTTGCATACTAAAGCTGTCAGGAGGACCAGTCTGACAAGGAAGATGGATTAGAGGGAGAAGAAGCTGAAGGCAGAGAGACCAATCAAGAAGGCTATTGCAATTGTTCAAAGAAGTGATAGTAGCGATGAGAACGGATGGAGAAGATGCATGCAATAGAGATTTCGGAGGTCAACTTGAAAGGACTTGGATGTTGGGGGTAAAGGAAAGGGAAATATCAAAAATGACTCCAGAGATACACACATGAGTAAATGCCCACCAGTCCTTTACTTCCATTGAGTACATGTTTTTTAGACTAATGGAGCAGTTAAATTCAATATCCCTTAAAGTATTTTCCAATTCAGAAGTTCTATTATAACCCAGTCTAATGACCAAACCTTCCATCTTACCTTACTGCTAGCTTGGATCTAGAATTTACCATATATGCCTCCCAGATTTCTTTTTAATTCATTTCAGTCATGCCTGACTCTGTAATTCAATTTGGGATTTTCTTGGCAAGATGCTGGAGCAGTTTGCCATTTCCTTTTCCAGTTCATTTTGCAGATGAGGAAATTGAGGCAAGCAGGATGAAATGACTTGTGTTTCAGACCAGATTTGAACTCAAATCTTCCTAACTCCAGACCCTCTACTCTACCTACACATCATCTAGTTGCTCCTAGTTTTAACCTATCCCTATTCCAGTGGGGAGAGACTGTAGCCCTTTGAAAACAAATCTTAAAGTAAACCTTGACAAAATGATGCATACATTCACTATCACTAATATTTTCTTGATAGCAAAAGGTATAATAATAATTAAAATTGCTTATATGTTATAGAAATTTCACAAGAGAGGATCAAAGGCATTCCTTATTGAGGATATTATGTTTTAAAGTTTGATGAATTCACCTCTTAATATCATATAGAACAGTATTTAGCCTCTCTCTTCAATCAGATTTAGGGAAGGATCTTGAGCATCCTCCGTTGTTCATCGCAGGCTTCTGCATCTTAATGTAATCTTTTAATGTAAAAGAACATTCATGATTATAGAAATGGTAAAA
>CM053775.1:11623350-11640091 GCA_028658325.1 Potorous gilbertii
CCCTTTTCTGGGCATTTTCCCAGCCAGTTACTTGACTTCTGAGATTCCTCTCCACACCAACTTGCCTCCAGATCTGCCCAGCTAGTGCTTGGGGTGTGAGATTCAAATGCTGCTCCCCAGCCTCAGGGCTTTCAGCAGCAGGCCTGGCTGCTATTCAGGGTAAGATTAAATCAGGTTCTCAGGTGGGGGCAGGGCCACCTCCCAGGCTTAGTTCCCTCAGGGGGTTTATGCAGAGACCTTCTGTAATGGAGCTGCTGCAGAGCTCCTGCCTGCTCTGGGGGCCTCTGGCCACCCGCTGCCTCTGCCGCTGCCTCCCAAGGGGGCCTGAGTCATGGAGACATCCTGCTCCTCTCTCAGCCTGTCCAGACATCTCTCTCACTGACCTGTACATGTGTGGGTGGAGGGACCTTCACGGTCAATGGAGATTCCATCCCTGAAGCCTGCTTGGATTTGCTCACTCCTCTCCATGCTGCATGGCCAGGGCAGGGCTGGGCTCCGCTCCTGTCAGGTGTGCGACAGACCTTTGGGATCGGTTTTTCAGGGCTCTCTGGAACGGAACTCTCCTTCATCCCATTGCTGCGTGGCTCCACTGTTCCAGAATTTGTTGGGAGTTCTTTTTACAGGATATCCATGGGCTGTGGGTTCAGAGCTAGCATATATGAGTCTTTCTACTTGGCCGTCTTGGCTCCGCCCCCAATGCGTTCCCTTCTTGCAGGCTAAGACAGCCTGTGTTAGCTGAATCAGTGTCATCAGTTGAAGAAGTAGCCTCCATCACCAGCCAAGGAACAAGCAAGGACCACGAGAAAATGTGATCATGTCTCAAAATCAAGAACTAGTTATGGGAATCAGAGAGGCCTGAAATCATCAGAAAGAAATACTAGCCATTGAACAGGTTATGCTCAGTTAGGATTCTGGGCTTGAATGCCACTGACTAGTTGAGGAAACCTGTCTCAAATGTGTCACCTCAGACCTAAGAAGAAAATAATCATTGATGGCCAACCAAACATGGAGAATCAGAATTGAGGGAAGACTTGAAGAGCCCAGAGACTAGGCCTGAAAGGTAGATTCTATGGAACTTTACTGATCTTCAAGTAAAAATAATTGTGAAAAACAAATTTTGAAAGAAGGTTCTGTACTCAAAGCCCTTGATACCACACTCACTTCTGACATTGGCATCAGTATCACAGGTGGAGAAGGAGCCCTTTCACTCATAACTAAGCAAAGAGAGAGGACCCTGAATGAAACCTTTGATGTACTTTATTGAAGGTCTGAAAATGATGGTCTTGGGAGGTATAATTAGTCAGAAATATCAAAGGGCTTTCCAGGGGACATGTGGAAGCAGGCTCCTGCAGTGCAAAATCTTTGTGGGCTTGCTGGGTCATTTGTCATCAGTCAAAGAGGCAGTTTCCTCCTCCTCTCCGATTAAGGAACAGAAGAGGACCCTGACAAAAGGCTATAAGCTCCCATAGTCAAGACCTGGTAATGACAATGTGGAGATCTGGAATTCCAATGAGAAAAACCCAGGTATGGAATGGGTTCTTCTCAGGCAAGTTTCTGGGGTAGAATCTAGTCTGAGTTATATGTTTCAGGTAAAACATACACAGAAAATGATTATTGCTATACAAAGCATGGAGAATCAAGTCTGTGATGAGACTTGTGGAGCCTAATGACCAGGTCTGGTTAAGGTTCCTGAGGATCCTTGCCCACCAAAAAACTGCAATTGCCATTGAAAAGAAGTTTTGAAAGAAGATTCTGTGCTAAAATTCCCCCCAAATCATATTCATTCTGACAATGAAGTCAGTTTCCCCCGTTGGAGATGGAGTTCCTTTAGATCCTATTAGGGAAGTAGAGTGAACCCTGAGTAGAGGATTTTAGTCCCTTACTCCAACAATGATAAAGTGTGTGTGAGTGGTTTCATTGATTCCAGAGAAATCTTTCACTTTTTGAACCAGGCTTCTGCTGAACACCCTCATAGTGGAGCCAAAACAGCCAGTGTGCCTATGTCTGTATGAGGCAGAGAGGGGACAACTTTAATGGAAGCAGTAAAGTCCACAGATACCTGGTTGGGAGGTTCCAAGAAATTTTATCTACTCAGAAGTTACAATCTCTATTTAAACGCACTTTTGAGATAAGGTTTTGTGCTAAACCCTCTCAGAAATCCAGGTAACTGCTGACAGTGGAGTTGGTGTCTCCAGTTGAAGAACATTTCCCTCCATCCAATCAAGCCTCAGTGTCTTACTGGAGTATATCAGCTCCCACATTCAAGGCTTGGTAATGATGATCCTTGGTATTTTAATTCGTTAGAAACTCTCCACGCTAAAGCAGCAATTATCAAAAGCACTTGGTATTGGCTAAGAAACAGAAGGGTAGACAAATGGAATTGACTAAGTACTCAAGACACAGTAGACAATGAATATAGCAGTCTACTGTTTGATAAACCCAAGGACTCCAGCATCTTCGATAAAAACTCACTGTTCAACAAAATTGCTGGAAAAACTGGATAACAGTGTGGCAGAAACTTGGCATAGACCAATGCCTGACACCCTACACAAGAATAAAATCCAAATGGATATGTGATCTAGGTATAAAGATTGGTACTATGGATAAATTGGTGGAGCAAGGAATATTGTATTTATCAGATTTATGGAGAAGGGAAGAATTTTTGACTAAAGAAGAGATAGAAAGCATTATGAAGTACAAGATGGATAATTTTGATTACATTAAACTGAAAAGTTTTTACACAACGAAACCCAATGCAACCCAAATTTAGAGAGATGTAGAAAACTGGGAAAGAATTTTTATGGCTAATTTCAGTGATAAAGGTCTCATTTCTAGAATATATATAGAACTGAGTCAAATGTACAAAAATGCAAGTCATTCCCCTGTTGATAAATGGTCAAAGGAGGTTTTCAGAGGAAGAAATTAAAAATATCTATAGCCATATGAAAAAATGCTCTAAATCACTATTGATTAGAGAGATGCAAAAAAAACAACTCTGAGGTACCAAATCACACCTATCAGATTGGCAAACATGACAGAACAGGAAGATGATAAATGTTGGAGAGGATGCGGCAGAGTTGGAACACTAATACATTGCTGGAGGAGCTGTGAGCTGATCCAACCATTCTGGAGAGCAATTTGAAACTATGCCCACAGAGCTACAAAAATATGCATACACTTTGACCCAGAATTATCACTAGGACTGTATCCCCAAGAGATCATAAAAATGGGAAAGGGTCCCACATGTACAAAACCATTTATAGCAGCACTCTTTGTGGTGGCCAAAAACTGGAAATCAAAGGGATGCCCATCCATTGGGGGATGGTTGAATAAATTATGGTATATGAATGTAATGGAATACTATTGTGCTATAACAGGAAGACTTCAGAGAGGCCTGGAAAGACTTATATGATCTGATGCTGAGCAAGAGGAGCAGTACCAGGAGAACTTTGTGCACAGCCACGCCCACAGTGTGTGAGAGTTTTTCTGGTAGACTTGGAACTTCATTGCAATGCAAAGACTTAAAAAAAATTCCCGATGGTATTCTAAGGCAAAACGCCTTCCACGTCCAGAGAAAGAACTATGGAATTCAATCGCAGAATGTATCAGATCGTGTGTGTGTGTGTGTGTGTGTGTGTGTGTGTGTGTGTGTGTGCGCGTGAGTGTATTATGTTTTGGTTTGTTATATGATTTCTCCCATTCATTTTAATTCTTCTACACAGTATGACTATAGTGAAACTGTATTTAATAGGAATGTACGTATAGAGCCTATATAAAATTGTATGTTGTCTCGGGGAGGGAGAGGTGAGGTAGGGGGGAGGGAGGGAAAATTAATCATAATCTATATAGTCGTGATTGTAGAACACCCAAAATAAATAAAATTAATTAAAATAGAAAAAATCTCTCCATATACTGAAGGGAATATTTTAAAATAAGTTTCTACTGTGGCTCCCCTTTGGCAGGCTGATGCCAGCTGTTTCTACTTGGAAGAAACTGCTTCTTTACCCCCTCCAAAGAAAGCTGAGAGGAGGCTCTAAGGGATCATATCCCAGGCCTAGATATGATGATTTTAGCTTCTTTAGCTCCTTCTTCCATTAAAATATATTCCTTATTGATAAGAAATCTTAAATGTGGGTTTTGTTTTTTGTTTTTAAAGTCCCCCCACCCTAAGTTAAGGTAACTTCAGACAATGGAATAAGTCTCCCCAGCTGATGAGACCACATGATTAACGTCAATGCCACGAGCAGAGAGCTCCCTTTGTGAAGACAGTCAGCATTCACAGCACAGTCCTGACCATGTGCTTCACAAACACTTCCTCAGAAATAGCCTTTGGCAGGGAGAGAAATAGTTGAAAACAGGTTTCTGCTGTGGAACTGGCCCACTAGGCTGATGTAGTCTGTGCCAACCAAGGCAGGAAAAACAGCCTCTTTATCCTCTTCCAAAGCAAGGAGTGACAAAATTGTGTAGAAGCTGAAAGTACTCATAGTGCAGGTATGGTCAGGACAGGCTTAGCAACTTTAACTCCTGAGAAAATTCTCTCTTCATTTAAAAGAAGAATTCAAAGACAGTTCTGTGCTAAATTAAGTCCTCAGGAATCCAAGAGAACTTCTGACAATGGAGCCAGTGTCACCAGCTGAGAAAGGCCCAACCAAGCAAGCAGAGTGGGCCCAGAGTGAAGGCTCTTGTCTTGTAATGGCAATTTAAGGAACTTGATTTCCTCAGAAAATCCCCAGTTACTGAAGGGAATATTTTAAAGCACTTTGTGGCTGTGGAACAGCCTTGGCAAGCCGAGGTAACCATGCTCATTTTTAGAAGAAACAGTCTCCTTATCCCAAAGCAACTGAGGCAAAGCTGAGTAGAGGCAGTAAAGATTAAAAGCCCAGTCCTGACTAGTAGGGTCTAAGAAGTTAAAATGCCCCAAACTCCCCCACCCCTCCAACTACTCATTGAAAGGAATTTTTCAAAACATGTTGTAAAATAGAAAGGAAACTTAATTCAGCTGATTCAATCTCATCACTTGAAGAAATAGAATCTTAAGCTTCAAAAAGCAAGAAAAATGTACCCTGAGTCCTGAACTGAGGAAGATCTCTAATTCGCCAGTAACAGTCAACTGAAATTGAAGGGAAGTTTTCAAAGCTTACTATCAAGATAGGAACACTACTGTACACTGAGGAAGTTTCATCAGTTGAAGAACTAGCCCCTTTTGTTCCAACAGTACAGAGAGACAGGACAGGGTAGTGACATCTCCTCGACTAGCCCTGGTCAGGAGGAAAGTACCCAGGAAGAACGAAACTATAAGGTAGATTTTTCAAGCTGGTGTCTGTTGTGCAAGCTACCTAGCAAGCAGGGGTGGCTTGTGTCAATTTGTGTCCTCAGCTGGTGAAACAGCCGCCTTAGCATGGTTCAGAGCAGGCAGAGACAAGCAAGCACTTGTGCTCCATAAAGCTTGCTTTAGTTGGTATCACCTTCCTCAAATTCTCCAGAAACAATTGCCCTCATCGAATGACAGATCTCAAAGCTTTGTCCTAAAGTTCCTCATGAGTAAAGATAATCTGAATCAATCACTGGAAACCAAGCCTCGATAGATTCTCCACCAAGCCATTAGAAAGGATGCAGTTGACTCTTCCTCTAGCCTATTACTGGTCCACTGGACATCATGCACTCAAAATAATCAGGTAAAACACACCTTATTGAAAGGTGTGTATCAAGTGGGAGTCAGATGAGCAAGTTCTCAGTTACAACATGACTCATTCACTACAAGGACCCACATCTTTATCCCCAACCAAGCATGGCAGAGACCATGATGAACTCTTCTCTCACACAGAAGCTCCATCACCTTCTAATATCCAAATTATCAATTCTCCTTAAAAGCAGATTTTTAAAGCCCAAGCTTACTTGTGTCTACTGAAGCACTATCATGGTGTACAGACCAGTCTTTTTTCAGTTTTATGTTGTTAGTTGACCTGAAGTTGATAGTGAATGGAAAAGAATCCAGGCAAGTAAAGATGTTAGCAGACAGTATTTCTTACTCTGGTCCTGAAATTAAAATATCAACCAGAATCCTTTAAGACTGTCTCTGGAGATTTTGTACCTATTTTGAGGAATAAAATAACAAGAGAACCAGGTCTCCAGGAGATGTTTCATGCACCTTCAGATTCCCTCTAAAAGGCCCATGATGAAAAGTCATTCCCACATGGTTATAACATGGTTATAACATGATTATAACATGATTATATAGGTCTTTCTTAGCAGCCTAAAGATGGTGAGTTATCCCTCCACTAAGATAAGAGAAATTTGGGTGATCCCAGAGGACCAAAGCTGCACAATTTGAGGGGGTAAACCTTTCACATTTCATCCCTGTCTTTGCCAGGCACTGGGTTGCAATCTCAGGCACTGTCATCATCACCCCTTCCCTCAAGTTTTCTGCATTTGGGGCTGTGGAAATCATGATCTTGTAAAGGTCCCAATTTCTTATGAAACTTGTAAGGTGCATAATCAAGTCTGAAAACATGCTGACTGGCTTTATAGCAGATTTGGAAGCTCAGTACGTGATCTGCAATGCAGAAGGCTGATAACTTGACACCCTCATGGAACCCTCAACCTGGCCTATTTAAGGTTCTAGAGAGCAGAGTAAGCCATTCAGTGGGAGAGGGGAACCAGATCCTGACTGAAATGCAATATTCTGCCTGTTCAGTCACATTAGTTCTCCTAGAGGAAACTAGCAGAGAACCAGATCTCAGAGAAGACAGAGCAAGGGGGAGCTGGTCCTCTTTAATGGGGCTAATGGTGTTAATATTGTAACAAATGATATTCTACCACAGGACTGGGACCCCTGGAAAAATGAGTTAAGTCCATCTCTTAGAATCTGCTCATATCTACCTCCTGAAGATACTGTGTAGTTCCTTAAACATGGAGAAAGGAAGAAATCAAAGAGGAGACTGAATTACAATTTTTAACTTAAGCTGTTAGTGGAAATGTACTCCCAAAGCTCCCCCAGTGCCACTACCATGTGTATTGTGCCTTCATTTTGGATTTGATGAAGAGTGCCAATTTTAGCATGACATTATAGCTATTTATAGTGGCAGGTAGATTGTCTTAAATGCAAAAATATCTACCCCCAGTGCCACTGAGCTTGTGGGTGTTTCTATCTTCATGGCCTCTGACTCTTTCTTTTCCTTAATCTCTATTAATTATTCTCTCCTGCAATCACGTAATTGGATTTCACATTAGTATTAACCAAAGAAAAACCTTGATAATATCAAGAAAATACACCAAGGAGATTTCCCAGCTTCTCAGCCTGTGTGGCAGCATAAAGACCAAGCGTAACCAATGGATCTTGTGCTAGTCCCGCTCTGACAGGTATCACATGAACTAACACCCCCAAAACAAGCGTTGGAAGGTAGAATGAAAAGCTCAGGAGAGCAGACCCACATTCCTGGGAAGTGAGGGGGACTTGCTTCCGCTGAGGAAGAGTCTGTGATCCCAAGGATTCAAACACTAGACAACCCTCATCTGTCCATAGGAATTAGTTTAAGGGCCAGCCAATTTGATCTCCTCCTTTCATAAACAAGGAAAATGAGGGACATCATGGGACTTGGCCAAGGTTACTCAGGTGCTAAATATGGGTGATGTAATTTGAACTCAGGCAAAAAAAGGAGAATAAGTCAGTTTAGTTATTACCATGCCACCCTCTTCTAACTGAGAAGTTCTAGAGATAGCGGGATATTAACTTATCCAGTATCACAGAAACACATCTCCAGGATGAGAAAACCATAGGTGCAAGAACAGTTACTTGGATTGGTCCAATATTTCTGATTTCAGATAGAGATACAGAAAACAACAAAGTTCCAAAGGGCAAAGGCTACATATCTGTACTTCTTCTGAGGTTCAGTTATCAGGAGCTGCTCTTAGAAATGTCCAGGTAGATCTTGTGGAGGTTTGTTCAATGCACTTCCCCCCTTCAATATCCGAGGGATTCCAAAGGACTTTTTATAAAATTAAGATACACTTAATATTAGCCCCTACTTGGAGATTACTTGGAGGTTTTTATAGCCACTTTCCAAACCAAGGGAGATGTCCTCTGTCCCAGGTAAAGATATATATGTATTTACTCATAGGAGGAGTACTAGAACCATATCTGCTGGAAGACACCAACCTTTTTACCTCTTCATGCCCAGAGGGTTTGGGAAGAATCACATATGGGTCATGCCTCCTTGGAACTTAAATAGACCTCCTATTTAATCATATACATTTATTATGTTGCTACTGTGAAAGTTCCTCCCAAACTATCAACTTCTGTCTCTCCCAGCTCACACAAAATACCTGGAGGCCATGTCCTAATGCTATTACCTCTCTTTCACGGGAGACAGGACCATACTGTCTTAACAGAGGACTGCTAGAGTCACGAGAAGCTATAAGAGCTCACCTGCTGGATGACGCTTCCCTGCTCCCTCTTTCTCTAACATCAATGTATGTAGAGTTTCCAATGAAGTAATACGTGGGCAGTGTCTTGGAACACTGCTGTCCTCAAAGTTGTGGGGGCTGGACCCCATCAGGTTCAGATCTTCAGGAATCCCCAGCATGACTGTCACCGTGGAACATCAGCCAAACCAACATCTGGGTGTTTCTGAGTTCAGAGTGTCTCCACGACCCCAATGGGGACAGAAAACTTAGTTGTTGCAGGATCAATCACTAGAACTGCAGTATAAGGTTTGACAGTTTGTCCAAGGAGCAGGATAAATGGTTGAAAGAAAAGGCAAAAAAGCCTTGACTGGGCACATCCCGGGTCAGTATAAAGTTTGAAACAGAGACCAATATAGAGACTTACATTTCTCATTCTTAAGGGGGAGGGGACACACTTAAGGAGAGTCAGAGTGACAACAAAACTTTCATGGGGCAATATATGGGATGACTGTGAGGAACATACCCAGGATATTTCTGCAGATCCTATAGATAAGCCAGCCCACCCCCCCACAAATGATGGGCATATCAACCTCTGATTCTAAGGTTTGATAGTTTGTTCTAACTATGGGGTGGCTGAAAACTGACCAGCCTTGAGTAGACTTGTGCAAAGCCAGAAAATGCCCTCATCTTTGAAGTTTCCAATGCCAAGAGCTGCCTTCACATGTGTCCAGGCAGATGCTGTTGGGGTGTATACAATGTCACACACATCCCCTTCCCACTATGAATACCAAAGTGATTCTTAAGGACTTTTCATAACATTAAGGCATACTTAATAGCTCCCACTTGGAGAATACTTGGAGGCATTTATATTCACAACTTTTCTTGACAGTCATGTCCCGGGTAAGGATGTATACATATAGATATAGATATAGATGTACAGTTTTACTTTTTTCAAAGAGTACTAGAACCAGGTGAAGTTCTCATAAAACTTATCTGACACCAACCTTTCCTACTCCCCATGGCCAGAGGGTTTGGGAAGAACCATGTAAGGATCATACCTCCTTGAAACTTAAATAGATCTCCGATTTAAACATAAATATTGATTATGTTCTTATAGTGAAAACTGCTCCCAAACTGCCAACCCATATAAGACACCTGGAGGTCACATTCTAATACAATTGCATCTCTTCCACAGGTGAGGAGACTATGCTGTCTTAATACCAGAGGACTATTAAAGTGATGAGAAGCTATGAGAGCTTATGTGCTAGATGAAGGTCCCCTCAATCTATGCATGGAAGAAATAGAGAAAGCTGGCCCATGGCCATGGCACTTGAGACTTCATAGAACATCTCTGCTTTCACAGGCTCCCCATATGCCAGTGGTAAGGTCTAAATGAAAAGTTCACATTACACTGACTAGTTCCTATAACCAAGAAGCCCCTAGTTCTGCCAAGCAAGCCAGCTATCTCTTAAACTCATGGAGACTCTCCTGTCATTGCAGTTCTCTCAAACAACCATGTCTTGTCCCTGGGGAAGGAATTACCCCCGTATTTTTCATAGAGAAAAAGACTTTACCAGATACAGGTCATCAATACTCATCTCCTGAAAGAAACAGAGATAGTTACACCCTTGAATGCACTAACCAACAACTCAAAGAAATCCCAGGATAGGATCTGAAGCACTGATATATTACCAAACCAAAGTGTTCCCCAAACATGAAAATTCATGTGGACTCAATATCCTGGCTTGAGTCTTCCTCACAAGGCAAGGGAAGCCCTATTAGTTGTCCAGAAATATTGGTCCTACTAGATTCAGTGCAACTTTTCCTTGGTGAACTGCTTGAATACACCTGCCCTAAATCCTTTCTCATTCACCATTCTCACAGAAGAGCAATTAGGACAGTCTATTGGTTAGTACCTCCTGAGGGAGAAGAGTTGGTTGAAAGAAAAAATCTTTCTCCATAATTCTGGACAAGTTTCCCTCTGGCTGCCAAAGGAGCCCAGGGTTTTGAAAAAATAACATTACCATCAGAGGTCTAACACTTTCATCCTCGGTCTATGATCTACCGGAGACCTATACATTGAGCTCTTCAGATCCATTCCCTCCTAGTTCCACAGCCACTCATTCCTGGACAAGATCAGGTTTGGGAACATTTCTGACGTACAATACTTATTGTCTTAAACAGTTATCAATGGCGGGATGTACCTCATATGCACAATTTGTGAAAGACTTATTTCATGGTGAGGCACAGGGATGAATGTTATGAATGGCCATTGACTATTCTTAAAAAGGTACTCTAGATATCCTGGTTTCAAGTTAATAGAAAAAAAGATTTGAGACACTGTATGGTGTTTGTGGGAACATGAGGCTAATGGAATAAAGAATAAACTTTCATAATGCACATTTTTGGAATATGCCTGTACTGTGTACATATTCACACCCAGGATACAAATGGGATTAGGCAGGAGTCATTGCATCTATGACTTGGCAGACTTCTCAGTACCTTTAAGCTCCTGATGTGAGGTGAGTGGGGAGGTTATCCCTCTGTCTATCTCAAAGTTACAAGAGAACAGCTAGAGGAAGGACAAGTTGAGACATCTCGTCTGCCTTCTCATGCAACAAATGGTGTGACCACCCCAGTGTTTTACGGAATCCCTTTCTACCTTTAATTGAGGGACAGAGGGATACCACTGGATTCAGAAAAAAACTTTTCTAACTCATCTGTTTGAAGTCTCCCCCTCATCCCTCTCCATCCATATTAAGAGGAAATAGAAAGATGCAGAAGTGTCATGGTACCCAGAACTCTAGAATTCTACTTAAGATTTAACACATTCATATATTGGGAAGTTCTTTAGCACTGGAAAACATGGAGAGACACCTACCATTACCCTCATGCCAATCTCCTGGGCTCCACCCCAGGGAAGAGAGTTCCTTTGTATTTTTCATAATCAAGTGGACTGTTTGGTGCAGGATAAGCTAACAGAAACCATTTGCTAGAAGAGCCAGCCAGCAGTCCTTATAAACTTTAATTCATTAGCTCCCACCTCTGGACAAGTGTGGGCTTGGATAGGAGACTCTGTGGTCCTAGCAAAGCAGAGAGATCTCACAACATGAGGATACATAGGACATCTGAGTCTTCCTTCCTGGGGCAGAGAAGTCTTATTTTGACAATGTCATGATCCTCCCAGATTCAGTAGAAGCCCACATAGGCATGTTTCTAACAATCTTCAGACTGGTTTCAATCATCATTCCCCTCAAAGAATGATTAGTATGTCTTCATGATGGGTAGTGCTGCAAGGGATGATTTTACTATGTAGTTCTAGAAAAATATCCCCTTTAAAAACATCCCCCTGGGCTAACAAAACACAGGGGTTCACATGGTTCACATTTGACTTCATCTATACCACATTTCCTAGCAAATCTTGTTAGGGTTTGCCTTAACATTATATTCTGAGAGAGCCTAAGGAAACTTAAAGGACTCTTTACAACATTAAGTGCTCTCAAACATTAATAGCTCCTGTCTTATGATGTCTTGACTTCTGATTGTGACAACCCCTCTGATATTGACAAGTTGAATATCTTCTGTCCATTGGCTAGGCATTTAGAAGCACACCTAGATTCCCAAGGTCAAGAAAGATGTCTGTCTTCCATATCCTTATGTATTATCAACACAAACAGATACTTTCATTTTATCATCTGATTAAAGATCAGATTAAAGGCTCACACACCTCCCTCTTTGTCATGACTGACACACAAGAGCCAATAAAATATGCCTGCTATTCAATAGTACTTTCTAGCCCAGAAAAACCACCAGTATTGTGAGACTTCTATGCTTGGGGTCAGAAAACTAACAGTCTTAACTATGGTCTTGCCACTTATATGGTCCTTTCCAGGAACCCTACTTTTTACAAGTGTTCCTCCCCAATGCTATCTCCTGTCCTGCCTGTCACTTTCATGTCACATCATATTCAATTGACAAAACTAGACTTTGCCCATGGTATATAAAATAGCTAAGTAATTTCTCACTATCCCTCACCTTCATTGACTCCAGTCCCAGAAACACCACAAATGGCTGGTCTAGGTGATCCAAAAGTCTTGTTAAAAATTGGACCATTTTATAAGGTCTTTGCACTCCCACATGTAGCATATGCCTGATACCCTGGCAGGCACTACTTATTGACTGACCACTTTGCCCAGATTCCTTACTTTTTTAGCACCTCATTCTCATACATATTTCAAGAGGAAAGGCAACTCAAGTTCTTGTTTTACAATCATATTAAACATATTTCCACACTAAACATTTTGTAAAAAAAAAAAAAGAATTAGAACCAAAGGAAAAAGCCATGAGAAAAAGACTCCATAGTTCTTACTCTGGATGTGAATAGCATTTTCCATCATGAGTCTTTTGGAATTGTCTTAGATCCTTATATTGTTGGGAAGAGCTAAGTCTATCCAAGTTAGTCATGGCACACTGTTGCTGTTATTGTACGCAGTGTTCTTTTGGTTCTGCTTACTTCACTCAGCATCACTTCATGTAAGTCTAAGTTTTTCTGAAATATTTACCCACTCATCATTTCTTATGAAACAATAGTACTCCATTACATTCATATACCAGCTATTCCCCAGCTGATGGGCATATCCTCAATTTCCACTATTTGACCATCACAAAAAGAGCTGTTATAAATAACGCAAGCTTGTTTGGAAAAGTCATACTCATTCCTCTCTTTCCTCTATCATGAAAGAGGAATCCATCATGGATTCCACAGGAAAGTCTTTATTTTTATTTCTTTATTTTTTGTTGAGTCCCTTGTTTCTACTTGTGATCATCTCTCTAAGCCAAAAATAAAATCATTTGGGAGAAAGATAATTTTTAAGAAAGGAAGTTGGGCTGTTCAGATGTCTGTTTGTCCTTCCTTGCTGAAGAAGACCATGACATCAAGAGAAATGATGACATGACTTGCACTTGACTTTGTTTTGAGTGAGTGAGGGGCTGTGCACATCACCAGTCTCACTTCTCCAGAGCTATCTGAATCCAGAGACCAGATATTCATCAGAATGACTGGAGATGAGGCAATTGGGGTTAAGTGACTTGCCCAAGGTCACACACACAAGTGAGTGTCAAGTGTCTGAGGTGAGATTTGAATTCAGGTCCTCCTGACTCCTGCACTGGTGCTCTATCCCCTGTACCACCTAGCTACCCCCTGGGCTGTCCAGATAGTTAAGAACTTAAGATCCATGCTTTCTGGAGGGAAAAAGCCCTGTCTTGTTACAAACTACAAGCCCTCAGTGAAAACGGTCAGATTGAAACCCCTTCTTTACTCTAACAAGCAAGTTTAAAAATAAACTATTATCCAACTAAATAATACACACTAACAGAAATTGAAGGATAAAATCACAATTCCATTGCAGTCATAGGGATGGACTTCAGATTATTTGATCTTAAAAGGCCCGATGGGACTAAGTCAAATGGGATCCATTAGAACGTTAATTATGACGAACTAATGTGTCATTAAAGGAAGTTATAATTTTCTCCTATTCCAGTAAGACAAATGTCATTGAAACAGTTCTATCATGTGAGCATATGAATGATTCCCTTGACATTCACTGTAGAACTCCCAAAGAGGAAGTTCCAGTGCTCTTAGGGCCCTTTTAGGGGTTTCCTCTGAAAAGGAATGGCATATGGAAAGAACTTCTGGGGGATCACTGCACAAATAATTCAAGAGAATATCAGGTTATCCTCAAATGACTTATTTGTAAGACAGGTAAATTAAAGACTACTTCCATGCCTCTCACCAGGAGGGGTTGAATGTTTGTTCAGCTGAATTATCTCTGCTCAAGGTGCAATGAGAGAAAGCAGACTTTTGCAGAACAGAGAGATAATCTGGTTAGATAACCAGGGTTACCAACAACTAGAAAATTCTTCCCCATTCCATTTGGCTTAAGGAAGAAAAAAGTTGTTGGAGTGTGATGTATCTTCCAAGGGCTTGTGGAATGGGAAAAGGAAGAAGGTCAAGGTGGCAGGAGAGTAACAGTGCGGGAGCAACCTATACTCTAGACCCTGAAAATTAGCCCATGTCCTCAAAATAGGTCACCTCTTGGGTCTTGTTCATACACCAAATCGCCCTGCAACTCTCAACATGGCTTATATTTTGACGGTTGAAGGGTGGCCCAGTGGCGTGCATCTCTCCTTTGCCCTTGCTGCTGATAAAAACAGAAAACACTGCTGGTTCTTTCCTGTAGAATCTCTGCTCATTAGCTATATTGCTATAAATAGCAGTGGAATCACTATGAGATCTATTTTTTAACCCAAGTTAGGCATTACATTATCATGGAGATAATACATCTAGAGGCAGAAAAAGTCCAACCACCTTTTTTATTTAAACCTGGGGTGTTTACAGACCTTGATTTTTAGGTGCCTCTGCACATTTCAACAGGTTAGCCTGCAGCAGTCTTCATCAGCTCTAAGTGGAAAATTTCTCTTTTCTGCTACCTTTTTTTTGAGGAGCATCACATGGAAGGTAGATTTTGGTTAGGCAGGCAGGCATGGGTGTGAATTGGAACCACTTTCCAGTTTCATTGCATCAAACTGAATGGGCAGCTAGAGAGTTCCTGGTGAGCCCTCTGTACCTTCCGTCATTAACTGCCAAGAGAGAGATATGAGGTTAACTGCTTTATAATACTTCTAATATTCCTCTCTTCTTTCACTAAGATAAGACATGTATATGCAATAGAGATCTCAATGATAATATCATCCAAGAGGACTTTCCAGCAGATTTGTAGGAATCTCAGCAATGGCCAGATTGAATAATTTTGTGCCTCAATAGTTTAAATTCATGTGGATTAAAGCTGCCGACATTCAGTAGGCTAATATAAAGGGTATCTTTCCTCCCATTTTACAATTCTACTTTTTCTCCAGAGTGGCAAGATGGTTTTTAAGATTCCAAGCACATTCACCCTCTCAATTCCTATGGCATTTGCCACATGCAGTTCATGCAAATTAAATAAACAAATTGGACCTTATGAAATATATCATATTGAAAACAGGATTGACCAGGTATTTGAAAACATAAGAAAAATATAAGTGAGAAATTTCTACTTAAACAAAGAAAAAAAAATCCAAATCAATGAATACAGCGTGTCTACAGCCCTATTATCTACAATGCTCCAAAGAAATCGTTCAGGAGATATGAGTTGTGCTGGAGACCCTGGGCAAAAATAAATTCTTCATTTTATACAATTCATTTAAAGAAAGAATTCTCTTTTTCTTCTCAGATTAATTGAATTTTGTTCTCATCTAACCCTAGCAGACCCATTGAACTTCTAGTGATTTTATCAAAGCAAGTTTGGTCAGGATAACATTGTTGGTGCCCCCCAGTCCCCTTGGCAATATTGTGTGTCAGTATTTAAACCAGATCTAGGTAACCAGCCAGCTATTGTCAATGGTACATAAGAAATGCAATTCCAACCCACATAATGGTCCTTTAGAGTTTAGAGAATCCTGGGACAATGGAAAGGTAGAGGGAGGCATTTACCCTGGAAATGGAGCAAACTCAGATCAACTTTAGCCTAGACCATTTTGATCAGAGTATGACACATTGTTACACATAAGAGAAAACTACTTTAAATTACTTTCGCTTCACCCCACACCCCGAAAAAGGACCAACTAGGGCTGCTAAAAATGGGGATGCCCTGATCTTTGGGTCATCTTTGTGGCCATAAAAGAGAACAGAAAGTTCGGTACTTTATTTCATATAATACAGCATTGCCTCATCCTGGGTCATCTCCAGTCATCCTGACGAATATCTGGTCACTGGATTCAGATGGCTCAGGAGAAGTGAGGCTAGTGACCTGCACAGCCCTCCCTCACTCAAAACAAAGTTAAGTGCAAGTCATGTCATCATTCCTCTGATGGCATGGTCTTCTTTGGCAATGAAGGATGAACACATAATACAGCACAATGAAACTTTTACCCCCCACTCCCATAAACAACTCATTTATTTGGCCAGTAAAAATGGCATTTCACACATAAACACCCAGTTTGTTTGTTTTAAAAATCAAAGTGAAAACTTGGGTAAAATCTTTAAGTTTTTATACTTTCCTAAACATATTTTCTACTCCTAAATTAGTCTTTAATGCAATTTCAAAGTGATTTCCTGGCATGAAACGTCATGTATATGCTCATTTGAATTCTCTCAACTATGTACAAATAAACTATTATATTGTCACTATTAAACAATTCAGAAGCATCTGATTAAGCTTCAGCATTTGCTTCTTTTATGATTGCTTGTAATAATCTCCAGCATCATGTGCTACAAATAGCCTTAAGAAACCCATACAAT
>CM053775.1:11647790-11666492 GCA_028658325.1 Potorous gilbertii
GGTATCAACATCTTTGTTGACTCTCCATATATTAGCATCAAAGATGACTCATAAGGTATTGTTTATATGCAAAACATAACTCATCTCTGATCCTTTTCCATTTTCTAGCTGCCAATGATCCTAGGGCAGCGATAGACCAATGGGATGGTGAGAATGAGATTAGAAAACTCATTCTTCTTGTTTCTATTTAGGATATAAAATCTGCTTCCTTTAAGAGATGGGGTGCTTTAAAAAAACCTACCTCACTTGGGCTAAACTGAGCATTGCCTTGATCTTGGAAACATGGAGAGAGTATTCCAGCAGTTTAAGGTGCCAATCATTTAAGGTGAAGCATTAATATGCCAATAGACTGCAGAGGTAGGTAGAAAACACTCAGTGTGCTCAGTGGTGTTTTGTCTCTAACTGGTTTGACCACATCCCATGAGAATGGTCTTGGGAGAATGTTCTTTTGGGGAAAAGGGCCAGAAAGCCTTGGATTTCACAATTTACAGTTCTTCCTTGATACATTCAGTAGGTTAGTATTTGTGGTCTTAAAAAATCCTAAATGGCAGATAGACCACTATATACACTATGAACTGGGAGCTAGAACTTCAGAGACCAAACAGTAAAGAATACCCTGAATGAGTCAATGTTTTGTTGGCCCAGGACACTCTGTGACCTTTGGCAAGTTATTTCACTTTGGTAAGCTTGGCAAGCCTCAGTCTTTCATCTGAAAAATAGGGATAACCATCCTGGTACTACTTATGTCATTGGGGTATATGGGTTGTTCAGGAAGGATTAATACCTAGTCCATCAGGTCAATAAGACACCATGTAGGGTGGCCTAAGAGAGTTTTCTTAGGGTGTAGAGTTTTGGCAAGACACAAAAGGAAACCAGCAAGCTTGGAAGTCTTAACCTTACTGTTTGGACTAGAATACTACTAATACCACCAGGAGGGGGAGGGTAACAGGAGGAAGGACAACATAGCTTAGCTGTCCCCCACAGGAACATCTCTGTTGTCAAGCCTGTCCTTAACAGTTTAACGATAGTCTGAACTAAGAGAAAGGAAAGTTTGAATATCTCCAAGCGACAGACAAATGCAGCCCCAGATGATATCCAAAGTCAAGGCAGCCTGGTATAGCAGCCAGAATATGGGATATGGAGCCAAAAAGCAGATTTTATAGCTGAGTTGTGTGATTTTGGCCAAGTCAGTTAAACTCTGGTTCCTAGTTCCTTCATTTGCAAAATGAGGTTGTTGGGCAAGATAACAGAAGCCCAGAACTTCAGAGATGGAAGAGATCTATGTTCATTTAGCTCAGCCTGTACTAGAAAAGTGCTTGTTCCATCACTCTTTAAGGATTAGAGGGAACCCACTACCTCCTGACATATCATATTCCACTTTAGGAGGATTCTAAATGAGGAAATGTATTCTCTTGATGATGTCGTGTCTGATTTGGTCTCTTTGCACCTTCAACCCACTGTTCCAGGTTTGGCCTCTGGGGACAAGCAGAAGAGATTGAATCTAATCTCCTTTCCACTTGACAGACCCTCACCTAACCTGAACACAGGCTCCTTCAGAAGGCTTCTCATGTTTGGGTTAAAAAGTCCCGGTTCCTACCAGCCATCATCATATGGTGTGGAGTCAAGGCTTCTGATCGCTCTGGATATTCTCTAATTTATCCAAGCCTTTCCTGAACACAATATTTCAGATACAGCCTGACCAAGGCAGATGCCATGGGGATTATCAGTGCTCTTTTTCTGGACACTATGCATCCATTAATATATCCTGAAAGCACATTAACTTTCTTGGAGTCAAGTTACATTGTGGATTCACACAAGAGGTTGTAGTTCAGTAAAATGACTAGATAATTCTTAGGGAAATTGTAGTCTAAACAAATCTTCTTAGATGACCATTAAATTGTCTAGTTTCAATGCTAATCTCTCATTCACTGGAACTATCAACAAGCAATTATTATGCACTGATTAAGCACTGGGTTGGGCTCTGGGATACCGATCAACCAGAGTGAATTAATTCCTATCCTCAAGGAGCTCATTTCTTATGCATATACAAATCCTACTCTTTTTTTTTTTTTTTTTTTTACTGATAACCTGACTCCACTGTTTCTTTAGTAGTACATAGAGTCACATTTTCAGAACTAATAGGGATCTTATACTAAGACTTTAACAAAGGAACGGAAGTCCAAGGACATTAGGTGATTTGCCCAAGGTCTTGGAGCCCATTGGTGACAGAGCTAGGATTAAAACTCAGGTGTCCTAACTCATAACGCTCATTTCTTCATATTTCACTAATGCTGCCTCCTACAGAAGTGGTTTTCAATCCAGGGGATGAGTGGAGGAAGAACAGAATGGATGTTGGTACAGAACATCATTTCCTTGACAAAGTCAGTTTGGAATACTAATGTTGCATTTTTCAGTTCAATGCACCCGAAGCGACACAATATGAATTTGCAGAAATGTTATATATTTGTATGTTTTGACAACAGCTGAACAGATGTATGAGAAAATAAGTAATGTCCATAACGACTCTAACTAGAATAAATCTTCCAATACATGCCCCAAATGTCATTAGCATAGGTATATTTCCTCAATATATTTAAACATAATGAATTACCATAACAACCTAATTCCTATCGAAAACATTCATCTTACAACACAGTAGAAAAAAGGACAGGTGACACACAACATAGAAATACACTAAACAAATAACACCGATTTGCAATCATTGTATTACATTTTTCATGCTCAGTAATATTCTCTATTACAAGAAGGCTTCTTCTAATCCAATAAAACAGGATGTGTGAGTACCTATGCCTTTTCTTTTTCTCTGTAAAGACCAACAGAGAAAGGGAAGTGGGTACACTGAATCACCTCTGCTTCCCAAACTGGTTCCCATGTAATATTTGCTAACTTAATTTTTTAAAAAAGAAATTTCTTTTTGTCAAGAAAATGGGTCAGTCATGTGGCAAGAGCAAAGGATAAAGAGCAATCATCTGAGCATATGATCTATTGGTATCCCCATGGTATCAAGAAAAATGAAGGAAGGCATGTTGGGTGATCCCCCTGTAAGTAACTTATATAACAGCATCAACAATCTATCAACAAACATTTGTAAAGGACCCACTCTGTGACAGGCACTGAGCTAAGAGGTAGGACTACAAAAGCAATGAATGAAACAATCCCTCCTTGCGAAAAAGTTATATGATTAGCTGCAAAGGATGAGCAGCCATTAATGGGTTAGGGTCTACATTGCTAGAAAGAACATTATCATTAAGGACCTCTCAGATCCATGTGAGTAATTTTTGTTTCTTAAGTGAGTTAATTATTGCTCCTTTATAGAGAGCAAATAATCACATTTAGAATTGGCATTCTCTTTAGGTCACAGGAATCACCAAAACGCAGTAATGGGGGAATTCAGGAGATCTGGGACATAATCCTGTGTGAACAACTGAAAATCACTTCATCTCTCTGGAACTGGTTTTCATCAGTAAAATATGGATAAAGTATCAATCCTCATAGGGTGACTGTAAGCTTTGAAATCAGATATTGGGAAATCAGTTAAGCAATGTGCCATATAAATGGAAGACATTAAGGTCAAGAAACAACAGTTGAACAAGATTTGTTGCTGGGCACTGTATGAGACGCAAAGATTAAAATGCCATGGTTCCTGCTCTCATTTTTTCTACAAAATAGTCCAGATTGAATAGAGTACAAGTTATATGTCAAGGAGCAAGAAGGGAGAAAATTGAAAAGGTAAGGCCTTGAATGTTAGATTAAGTGGTTTGATTTTATTGACTAAGAAATGGAGGCCATCCAAGGTTTTCTGAAGAGTATACTGACATGAGCAGAGCCATGCTTGATAAAAAGGAGTGTGGCAGTAATCTGTAGAATGGAGCAGATTGGATAGAGATTTTAGATGAAGAAACTAGTTAGGATGCAATAGATCAGGTGAGAGACAATGAATGTCAGAAATTAGGACAGTGACTCTGGGAAGGAAGAGAAAGGGATAAGTATGTGTGTGTGGGAGGGGGGGTTGTATTTCAGATATACAAAGGAAACTCAGCCATGGTTTGGGCATGGTATGGTAAAGGAGAATGAAGAGACAAAGATGATTTCTTGGTTTGAGCCATGAATGATTAGGCAAATGTTTGCTTGATTGGGAATAAGGAATATTATTATTCTTTATTCAAAGTGCCAATAGGAATAAAGAATTGAAGAGAAGGAAATCATCTTTTCATAGAATTTTGGAACTAGAAAGGATTTTACAGATCATTTAGTTGAAAGTCCCAATTTTTTTCATTTGTTTATTTCTCTTGGTTTACCTTTTAACCCCTCTAAAATTTTATGAATACTTTTTGTTTTAACATCATGACCATTTCTGGATATGTTCCTCTCTGTAGTGAGAATTTTTGTAACAAAGGAAAAAATATCCCAACAGGAAAAAAAAATCCCAAGAGTTAAACAATTTTATCAACTTGTTTCTGATAGTGTTTTCAAAATTCCTCCACTTCTCTAATCAAACGAGGGAGGTATATTACTCCTTTCTCCAGTACCAATACTGTTCTTTGGACTTACACAGCATTCAACTTCACTTTATCCTTTTAATTTATATTATGCTCATTCTCTATACTGTTTTCCTTATTGTGCTTACTTCACTCTGCATCAGTTCATAAAATTCTTCTTGTATTTCTCTAAATTCCTCCTTTTAACATTTTTGTACAAAACAATGACACATTCATATGCCAAAATTCATTTGGCCATTCCTCAAATGGTGGGTTCTCACTTGCTTCCAATATTGTGCTCATTATCGCAAAAATGCTACTATGAATACATATTTTGGTATATGTGGAAACTTCCTATCTTTGATGCTCTCAAGGTATATGCTCAGGAGAGTGATCTTTGGATCAGAGCTTATAAACAATTTAGTCCCTTCTCATACATAATTTCAATTGTTTGTCAAAATAGTTAGACTCATAGCAGTATATCAGTGTGCCTGTCCCTCTAACATTGACTACTTCCAAATTTTGTCATCTTTGTCAACTTATTGTTGAGCTTTAGGTGATGATGCAAAGTTTTTTAAATATGTATTTCTCTCATTATTATTGATCTGGAACAAACTGTGACGTAACTGTTGGTAGTCTGTAATTCTTCTGAGAAGTGTTTGTTCATATCCTTTGACTATTTATTGAGGGATGGGTTTTTGTCTTATATACTTGTGTTAATTCCTTATACATCTTTTCCTTCCTTATATATTGCTTTTATGTCAGAGTTTTATTAGAGACATTGAATGCAAAGGATTTTTTTCCCACTTAGGAATTTTCTTTCTCATACTAAATGAATTCTTTTTGTTCATGCATTTTTTTCATGCAATTTTATCTTTTATGATCACTTTCAGACTTCAGTTGGTTAAGATTTCTACTCCTAAATGTCCATCAATTGAGGAATGGCTGAACAACTTGTGATATATGAATGTAATGGAATACCATTGTTCTAAAAGAAATGATGAGCAAATGGACTTCAGAAAAACCTGGAAAGACTTAAATGAACTGATGCTGAGTGAAGTGAGCAGAAGCAGAAGAGGTTTATACATAATAATAAGAATGTTATGCAATGATCAACTTTGATAAACTTAACTCATTTCAGCAATGCAATGATCTAAGATAATTACAAAAAACTTATGATGGAAAATGGTATCCACATCCAAAGAAAGAACTATGGGGTCTGAATGCAGATGAAAGTATACTATTTTCTCTCTCTTTTTGTTTCTTCTTTTTTGTGGATTTTCCTTTTGGTTCTAGTTCTTCTTTACAACATGACTAATGAAGAAATCTGTTTAATAAGATTGTACATATTTAGCCTGTATCAGATTGTATGCTGCCTTAAGAGGGGTAAGGAGAGAGAGAGGGTGATAATTTAGAACTCAAAATCTTATACAGTAAATATTGAAAAGTAAAATCAAATATTTTTTTAAAAGAATTCTACCCCTAGCCAGAGCTGTGAAGGGTGCTTGCTTTCATTTTCCTCCAATTAAGAAAATGTTGTACATTTTTATACTTAGGAACTTATGATATTTTTTGTAAGATGTCAGTCTAAATCTATTTTTACCTAATTATTTTAGAGATTTCCCAGAATTTCTGTCAAATAACGAGTCCTTCCCTAAGTAGTTTATGTTCTTCCATTCTCATTTTATAGATGAAGAAACCAAGAAATTCAAAGTGAAATAGCTTGCCCAAGTTCATATGGTTTATTAATGAAAGGGTCAGGGTTAGGACCCAGGTTTTTTAACTACTAGTCCAAGTACGGTTTTTCTGCTATATCAAAATCACAGAGGACCTAAGAGATCATCTATTTCAACCTGCACTGGAACAGAAACCCCCTTCTAACAACACTAGCCCAGTTTACACTTGAAGACTTATAGTGATGGAGACAGCCTATTACAGATTTGGACGGCTCTAAATATGACAAACTTGTTCCTAATATCTATGCCCCTGGGCTCAGCCAAGCAGCATCCATATATACACGTTGCTACCAACACATTCTCCCAGACCCACTTGCCTTAGAAAGATTGACTGCTTACTTTTCATTTTAAAAGTGCTTTCCAATCATTAATACCTCATGTTTGAAATAAGGCTAAGTGTTGTTCTCTTTATTACTGTGAGGTATAAATAACCTGGGCCTGTGGTATGCTCTAAAATACTGAAGCAGGCTTAACCTGAATGCACCCATATCTTTCCTTTCAGAAAGAGGAATAACTCATTCAGAGGGAAGATGGCTGATAACTTTATTGGAATTGAACATTACCTTATTAGTTTGGAGTAAGGCTGGGCAATGAGCATGAAATTCCAATTTAAGGTGGCATTCATATTCAAATGTGAGCTGGATGAACTATTAAATGGCAATTGTGAAAATGTGCTTCACAGAAAAGAAGTATAAAAAAGAATGACAACTGAAATCATTTACTCACATATCCATTTGTTTGAACAGAGGTATATATCTGAAAAATCTCAGAATGGGTCTTAGGGTGTCTAGTTCTTTTTCATTTTGTAAGTAATTAAATCATTTTTCTACTATTTCTATTCTGTACTTTCAATGTTTATTGCCATTTTTCCTGGTTCCTAGTAGGAGTTCAACATGTAAAGATGGAAAAGTAGAAATGGTTGTTGAAGGAGAAACAAGGAAAACATGGGAGGGACACTACATCATCTTACAATCTGTGATAGAGAAGAAAGTCATACACCCTATGGGGGAAAGATCATTTTGGAGGACTCTGAGAAAGAATGTTCAGGATCCCATGGACTAGAATTCTATAGCAGAAAGGTAGTTCAAGAGGAATGGGAGGCTCTCAAGAATGAATCTCTGAAGATACAAAGAAAGCAAATGTAATGAGAAAGGAGTGGGCAGGTAACTAAAGAGATTTAGGTTGAGGAAAAGGTGATTATCAACCAATTTAAATTGCCAAAAGGCATATATTAGATAAAAGTAAGGGCCAGTAATGGAAGATGAAAAACACAGTCATGTAAAAATAGTTGCTCATAGACACAAAACTGAGTTAGGAACTTGGAGAATTCAGTACAAGATCACCCTATTCATGCATTGCATCACTTTGAAAGGACTGAAAGCTTGCAGGTCCTCAGCCAGATGCCTGCATCAACCTCATTGTCCATGTGTACATCCCTGGAAAGTACACTACCAAGATAAGTGAACTTATCCATAGCATTCAGAACTTCTCCATTTGTCCCATTCTCTAAGAAAAACTAAAACAAGAGTTAAAGAAGAAGCTAAAATGAATTATCTGTTTAGAGATAATGAGAGGAAGATATTTATTGACTTGATAACACCAATAGAAAAGACTCTTATCTTACTAGTTTATACATCTAAGACACAATAGAGAACCTCATAAGACATCAAAAGGTACTATCCACTTCTGGAAATTCAGATGGGCACAGATGATACTTCCAGAAGAAACCTAACAAGTAATATCAGAGTACAAAGTATTGGGCTAGAAAATAAAAAGGACAAAGATACAAATTGCTCCCTAATGTCTACTGAGGACAAGAGATACAGAAATACCAACAGCGTGAAATGCTAGCTAAAAGTTAATATGATGTTAAATTGCACTGTGTCTAGAAGATTATAAACTCCTTAAAGGAAAAAGCTGTTTCTTAATTTTTCTTCTTTGTTTTATACACACAGAGCCTTGCACATAGTGGGTTTATGTTTGAATTCGTTTAACAGAGAGTTGATAGTACCATGGAACTTGAATTTGTTTAGACTACTGTATGTTGCTCTAAATGTCACATTTTAGGAAGGAAAAGAATAAACGGGAAATCATCAAGAGGTCAACAACCTGAACAATAAAAGGTCTCAGAGTAGCTGTCTTCAAGAATTTGAATCATCACAAGAATTTATCATAAGATAAGTAGAAGGGGAGAAGGAGGGAGAAGTGGAGAAGAATGAGGGGCAGAAGGGAGGGAGAGAGGGAAGGGAAGAGAGAGAGAGAGAGAGAGAGAGAGAGAGAGAGAGAGAGAGAGAGAGAGAGAGGGAGGGAAGGAGGGAGGGAGGGAGGGAGAGAGAGAGAGAAATTAAGTGTTTACCATGTACGAGGCACAGTGCTAAATATTGGGCACACAAATAGAAGAGAAAAAGTCAGGCTTTACTCTCAAGGAACTTACTTCTAATAGGGGAGGAAAGAATTAAAGGGGAACCTGTAGAGCAGGTAGAGCAATGTGAAGAGTGAAATGAACTGGAAATGTAGCAAATGTGACTTGAGCAAATGTGACAGAATCAGGTGATCCTGGCCCTTAGACTTTTTCTACTTATATAAATAGGTGAGAGTTGACTCTAGGCTTGCTATAATGGAAATTTCCCTAATGGTCATGGCTATGCAAAAGTGAAATGGGCAGCCTTGGGAAGTAGTAGGTTCCCCTTCTTGAAGGATTTGAGTAGAGATTGGATGGATGATTAATATTCTGCAGAGAAAATCCTTGTTTGGATGTAGGCAAGACTTCATGATCTCTGAGGTCCTTTATAAGCTTGGAATTTGATAAATTTTGTTGAAAAGAATTCATTCCTAATCCAGTGGACAGACTTAACAAGGGAGAGGCAGACCAATCCAGTGCATGCTCAGGGGAAAGAGTGTTTTCCCAACTGGCTGGTCCCTCTGTGTGTCCCTCTATGTGATCCACTTGGGAATTGAGTAGAACCAAGTACTTAAAGGTCTTGGAGTCACAGGGAACAATGGGAGATGTCTGAGTTGAGTTACAGGAGCAGATCTGTGTATAAAAAAATAGTATTCAGTAAGCAGTATGAATGATGGACCTGAGGGCAAGAGAGGGAAAATAAACACCTATACAAAAAGGTGAGTATGGTAAAGACAATTGTTAATGAGGACTGCATTCCTGTGGTGGCTGTGGGGACGGAGGAAAGGCAATAGCCATGAGTAGTTACAAGGCTGGAGGTGACAGGACTCAGAGACTGATGGGGTATGAGATGAGAGGAAAGTGAGAAAGTTAATGATGACTACAAGCTGATGAATGTAAGGAAAGGGAATAAATTGTGGTACCAAACACAGAAATGTCAGGGCAGTAGAAAGAGGTTTAGACAGAAAGATAATGAGCTTGATCTTGGACATTTCAAATCTGGGCTATGAGTGGGAGTATGAACATGAGTCATCTGTACAGAGGCATCACTTGAATCTCCGGAGCGAATGAAGTTGCTAAGGAACAGAAAATGTTGTTGTTATTTGTACTTTCTTCTTGAAAAGGGCCAATGCTGTCATGAGGGTGATGTCTTGACTTGCTTGAGGCAGAGCTGTCAAGGAAGAGAGTGAAGAGAAAGGAGAGGATCAAGGACAGACCACTGAGCAACATCTATGTTATTGGATCCTGGAGGCGATAGGGAGTCGCTGTAATTTATTGAGTGGGGGTGGTTAGACCTATGCTTTAGGAAAATCACCTTGGTGGGCTGAATGGAGGAGGGATTGGAGTGGGGAGAGACTTGAGGCAGGGAGGCCTACCAGCAGGTATTGCAGTAGTTGAGGCATGGAGTGATAAATGCTTGTACCAGGATGGGTGCAGTATCAGTGGAGAGAAGGGGGCAAAAGGTGCTGCAAAGATGAAGTCAGTGGGTCTTGGCAACAGCTATGGATATGGAGGGTGAAAGATAATGAGAAGAATGACACATCTTTTTCTCATTTTTATTCTTTTCTCTAGCTATGCATCAATTTATTTTGCTCTAACAATGCAGTGGTCTGATTGTGCACAGCTAACTGATTAAAAAATGACTCCTGAGTGAGGAACAAGTTGTTTCTTGTCTGTTACAAGAAAATCAGTTTTGTCTGTTTTGATGTTATTTTGGTGCTCACCATGTTCAATGCCTTCTGAATCTGAAAGAAAGTATTTATGATGGATGCACACGAACCTTCTCTTTAACCTGTAATTCCTTAATATCTTCCTTCTTTTACTCCTGAGCTATTTTCCCCAAGTATTTTGACCTAGGCCCAATTTTCCACTGAAGTCATGAGTATGAGAGAAGCAGCTATGCTGTGCAGTTGAGAGGGCACTGGGCCAGGAGTCAGCCTCCTTGAGACACTGGGTGACTCTGCGCAAGCCACTTAACCTCTCTATGTCTCAGTTTCCTCAACTATAAAGTGGGCATAACAATAACCTTTATGTTGTTCAGTCGAGTCCAACTCTTAATGACCCTGTGAAAGACAGCATGCCAATTCCATCCATGGGTTTTTCTTGGCAAAGATACTGAAGTCCTTTGTCCTTTCTTTTTCTAGTAGATTAAGGTTAAATCACTTGTCCAGGGTCATACAGCTAGTTACTGCCCATGACTACATTTGAACTCGGGTCATCTTCCTGATCCCAGGCCCAGTGCTCTATTCACTGAGCTAGGTAGCTGCCTCCTAAGAATGTCCCCTATGTCCTACGATTCTTTTGAAGATAAAATGAAATATTTACAAAGCACTTAGTAAAAAATGCCATATAAATGCTAGCCATCATCATCATCATTACTGCTGCTGCTGCTACTACTACTAGCTACTGCTACTACTACTACTACTACTACTGCTACTACTACTACTACTACTACTACTGCTACTACTGCTACTACTACTGCTACTACTACTACTACTACTACTGCTACTACTACTGTTGCTGAGCCAGAATAAGCCTTCCTGAATTCAAATCACAAAGCACCAGCAGAAGGGTCAAACCCTAAATTGATACCATCATCAAAAAAGATGGAAAGTGGTTCTTCCTCTGTGCTGGGGCTTAGGGTCATTAGTGATGAAGTAATCTAATGATTCCTGGCTAGTACTGCAGCTTTGGAGAATGGGAGAAGCAGGAAGGGTTTTCAAGGAAAAAGGACACTCCCAAATGCCTGTTTAAAACAAACAATGAAAGACTTGTGGCTGCAAAAACAACATAAGAAGAAACAAAGAGTACTGGATGCCCACAGATTGAGGAAAGGCTGAAAAGAGAGGGGAGCAGTTGTTATGAGAAATTATTGTGCTTCAAAAAATAACAAATATGAGGAGGTGAGAGAAATTAGGGAAGACTTTAATGAACTTGACAGTAGTGAAGAAAGCAAGCCCTGGAGAACAACATACATAGTGACTACAATAACATAAACTCAAAGAACACTAAAAAGCTTGTGAGTAATGCATAATTGGCCTGATCAATGATGGCCTTAGAGAAAGCATGAAAAAATCACTTCCCACATTTGATAGAGGTGTAGGAGATTATGAGTCCAGAATGCTGTAGTCATAGACAACAGTGAGGTGTTATTTTTTTTTTTTTTTACTTTTTGCTTAACTCTTTTTCTTTGTTACAAGAGAAGACGCTTACCGAGCAAGTGAGTGTATGATGGTGGTGGTGGTGGTGATTTAAATGCAAAATACAGCAATGAAACTTTTATTTTTAAAGGCTAAGAAAAGTAAAAGCAATTTAGTTTACTTGGTCTGAATGTAGAAGCAAATGCCAGGGGAAGAGAAGTCTTTCAAAGAACTCATCATCTGGCAAGATGGTGATAGGAGATGAAGAGTCATTAGGAGACAGGAGGTGATCAGTTCACCTACCTCTTGCCTGGGGAAGAAAGTAATTGAAAATTATGTGTATAAAACAAACAAATGAACTCTCAGTTTACAGTGAGGGAGGAATGCTTGGGGCAAAAACTAACAGAATCCACCATATCCACAAGAGAGGAGACATCTAATGGATGATTTAGGAACCATTCTTCAAACTTTGTGAATGTATTGCGAAGGTCAGGCAAGTTGCTGAGAGCCCTAAGACAAACCCAAAGTACAGTGAACATGACTCAGAAAACTGGCCAATCATGTCCAAAAAAACCTCATTTATCTTTTCAAACAGAAAGAGCAGTAAGATGTTAATTTATTGATCAGCATGGCTTAGGGACGAGTAGGGGAAATGAATGGAGAATATGTGGGTGGCATTGTGGGCGTTAACTTCCTGGAGTGCTCCATGAAACCAGCAAATGTCTTGTTGAATCACTAATCCCAAGACAGCACTGACGGCCAAAGATTTTCTAATTATAAATTAGAGACACCAGAGACTTCTCTGCATGACTCATATTTAAGTCCTCAGCCTACCTCAGAGGGTGGCCTGTCAGCCACCACTGCATCCTCTTTCCCCAGTCTGCAGTCCCTGACTTGGGGAAATGTGTCCTAGAAAAATAGATTTGGCATGGACAGATGGCACATGGTCAGAGAAGTCACTACCAGATTGGGTCACCTAGAAGGACTGAGATGAACTGTTGGCTTTTAGCTTGGCAGATGGCAAAAGGCAGGGCATGAGCCTGTGATAGAGAATTATTTCAAGAGAAAATATGCCTTTTTCTACCAACTTGTTCAGAATTGTTACATACATTTTGTGGTTTTTATAGGCAGTAGCAAAGGGGTTTATGTGGTAGGAATTAGTCGCTGTCTCTGATTTGAAGGGTAAAGAGTAATGAACATTCTTCACAGTAGCTTTCCCAAAAATCTCTCCATTCTACAAACTTGTTCAAAGTTCCCTTGTCCTTAAAGGAACCTCACTAGATCCTATCATCCCCACTAGCTATTATCTCCTATCTCTCCTCTCTCTCAGAGAAACTCCCAGAAAAAGCTAACTTAATTCTTTGCCCTGGTGTTCTCTTTTCTTACTCACGTAAAAAGTCTATAATTAATCCTCCAATTGCATCATCCAAATTAAACTGTTCTCTCTAAGGTTTCCAATGACCTCTTAATTGGCAAATCTGATTGCATTTTCTCAGTCTTTATCTTTCTGAACCTCTCTGCAGTGTTCAACCTTGTTGTTCACCCTCTCCTCCCAGATAATATCTTCTCTAAGGATTTTAATGACACCATGTTCTCCTGATTCTCCTCCTATCCATCTGTCTGCTCCTTCTCAATCTCCTTTGCCAAATTATCTCCCCTATCACACTTACTCTGAGTGTCTCCTATATATCTGTCTTCATTTGCTCCCTCAACTCTACCACAGTCGCCTCCATGGATTCAACCAATCCCATGGGTTCAATTATCATTCCTATGCAAATGATTCCTACATCTGTGTATACAGACTAGTTTTTACTTACACATATCCAAATGCCTACTATATATTTTAAAATGAATGTCTTGGAAACATATAAAACAACATTTTAACAGTATAGCTCACTGAGAATGTGGGAAAATTGGGATACTGGTGCACTGTTGGTGGAGTTGTGAACTGATCCAATCATTTTGGAGAGCAAATTGGAACTATGACCAAAAGACAACCAAACTATGCATACCCTTTGATCCAGCAATGCTACTACTAAGTCTATGTCTCAAAGAAATCATAAAAAAAGAAAAAGAACCCACATTTGAAAAAGTATTTATAGCAGCCCTTTTCATGGTAGCAGGCTATTAGAAACTGAGGGGATGCCCATCCATCTTCCCTATTTCTTTCAAGAGTTCCACTATTCTTCCAGTCTCTAAGGTCTATTCTTGACATCATCCCACACCCAGTCCGCTCAGTTTTGCAAATCTCGTCTTTTTTATCTCAACAAAATCTTTGTTGTATATCTCCCCTCTTCTCTTCTCCTGTCATTTCTGAACCTGTTTCCTCAACTCTCAAATGAGGATGCTGAGGATGCTATAATAGCTTATTGACAAGATCCCTCATTACTTGATAGCTGTAGATATTATGGTACTTAGAATTTTGCTTTGCATTTCTTTACTTTCTTTAATGTATTTATTATGTAATATTCAGCTATTAATGCATATATTTAGAGATATCTATACTAACACATCTATATGGCTATAGATACAAATATACAGATATTCAGACCTGAGATTTCATCGTTGTGTGGAAATTCCAGCGTGAAAACTCGCCCCTCAAGGGCAGAACAGTAAAACCACTAATTTGTCATCTGAGAAAATTTCCTAAGGTACTGATACTTTAAGTGATTTGTCCCTGGTCATACTGTTACTGTGTCAGGGATAAGCTTGAATCCAAGTCTTCTTGACCCCAAGGATGGCCCTCTATCCACTAATGCCATGCTGTTTCCTATTCTTTTTTTATATTTGTCTTATCCTCAAGACTGTAAGTTCCCTGGGGACAGGAAATGTGTTTTATATAAACATGGTGTCTCCCCTAATACCTTGGACAATATTTTGCACAGATGAAATAATAAATGTTTGCCAAATGGAAGAATGAATGAATCTCAAGGGGTGTCACAAAATTCTCAAATCAAAATTTCCCAGTAAAAAGCTCATTTTCTATTAACAGCAGAATGACTTGAAAACAACAGAGAACTACATGCCCTGAAGGGAATAATATTGCAGGATCAAAGCCAGAAGAATGGCCTTGCTTTGGAATGGTTTACATCTCAGATTCAAATGTGCTAAATTCTTCTTTTATGCAATTCTAGCACTTAAAAGGCATTTAAAAAATATCTTTGCTATTTTGGAAGCCATCTTCATTCCCTTATAGACTCTTTAGAGTACTTGGGGTAATTTTTGAACTTTCTTTTATGGCAGGTGGGATTAAGCTCTTGCAAATTCTTTCTTAGGGATAACCTTTAAAACAGTCATGTGCACGAGTGTCAATACACACACACACACACACACACACACAAATGTCTACTACATAATCTCAGTTGGGCCCTCAATGGAGCAAAGAAATCCCATTGTACCTTCCTAGGATTCACCACCCCTACCACCCCAATGGTCATTCCAGATAATTTCATGTCTGCACAAGCCTCCCACAGTGTCCATACTCTCAGTGGAGAACTTCACCTCATACTTCATTGGAAAAAGAAAGGTCATTCTTCAAGAGTTTTTCCTTCTCCCCTTCTTATCTCATATCATTCAGATTCCTTCTGCTTTCCCCTCCTCCCCTCTCCCTTATCTTTTAAAAAGAGACCCTTTCCCTTGCCAAGATAAACTCAACTGTCACCCTTGATTCTATCCCCTCTCATCTTCTCTAGCAAATGTCCCCTTCTATAATTTCCATTTTCTAATACTGACCTCACCCTACCCTACAGGCTCCTTCCTTGCTGTCTACAAATACATACATGTCTTCATTATCTTTTTAAAAAACCTCACTTGATCCAACCATCTTGACTGATTATGACTTTATGTCAACCCTTCCCTCAGTTAAAATCCTTGAGAATGCTGTCAGTACTTTATATCTCTACCTTTCCTCTCACACTAAATACCCTAAAGGTATCTATGGGCCCTTGCAACCTTTGGAAGCTCAGCAGGTCATAGTCTGGTCTTCTCCACCTCTAATATTCATTCATTTAAGATGAACAAAGAATAAATACAACGGAGATAGAAAACAACTCACACAGTGAATTTCTGACCCTTTACCTCCAGAAGGTCTACGTGGTTCTTCTTTCTTATCATCTGAAACCTGAGAGAGAGAGAAAGAGATGGAGACAGAAATTTCATTTGTTCATGCCTTTCATATGCACATTAAGTTCCAATTTAGCTGTCAAATATAGAAGATTTTTCATCAACCATGAAGTTAGCCAAGAGGAAATAGTCACAGAATTCCTACACGTGCTTTGAAATGAAGAGGGGTCTCCATCATTCACTGTCAGAAGCAGGCTCATCAAGTCTCCATGTGAATTACCAGCAGGCAATCCACATATGCATATACTCTAAAGACTGGACTATTATTGCATATTTTCCTGTTCTTCCTCTCCAGTTATGTGTGTGTATACATATATGCACACTCAAATATACACACAGATAGTCTGCATGGTAGACTTTTCTGGAAACACACAGTGAATGAAATGAAATGGAATACTGTAGTTTCCATTAGACAGAGATATTACACACAAAAGATCAGAACTTTTGATCCTGCCCATAAAATTCCCAGTGACCTTGAAGTATATAATCACATGCAACTAGGCATCATAAGTTGTCATAGTTCTTTCTAAAGTTATAATTGGAAACTATTATTTCTAAGTTTCCTCTTGCTCTAATTACCAACACTTTAAAATGATTGTGATATAAATTTGGTGGACATAGGTCTAAGCTTTAGCTTGTAGATGGCTTAATTTATACCAGTCATCATTTCCTGATAACGTAGCTCAAAGATTCAGGTGGAGAGAAGTATATTCTCTCCATTTCCTCAAGTAGACAGAGAGCAATCCATTAGTGAAGTCACACTCTGAAATAGAAAGTGACACAACCAACTGTAGTAATGAGGGGAATCCAGGAATCCTCTCCATGATCATTTTACTTGAATTTTAGGTCAAAGTCAAAAACAAAAGGCCTGATTAAAAGTCACTTTTGTCACAGTGGAGTTGCCAGCAATGGGGAAGCTATTGCAGATATGTGATTCTACAGAATGACCTCAAATTGTATATCATCTACGTAAGTGAGAAATGTTTCATTTTGGGGATGGATAAACATATATGTATATATGTACATACATTTATTTTTGTGTATATATATGTGTATACATATATACACACACATACACGCACGTATATTAAATGCATCAGATTTATAGCATTCATTTTAGGTTGCATCTTTCATATAGACACAGAACTTTAAGACTATTTGAAGGCATACTTGCTTACTCACATGTGACCAGAAAGGACCTTAAAAATCTTCTAGTCCACCCCACCTCATTTGACATCTGGTGAAACAGACCCAGATTTTAGTGAAATGATTTCCTCAAGGTCATGCATATACTATGTGGCAAGCATACATTGACAGACATACCTAAGGTGTTGATTCATTTTTGTTAACTGTATTTATTTATTGCAAAGGAAGAACCAAAGGTGTGAGTAGTCACTGAAGTAGTCATGTTTTTTTTTAGCATATTTTTTAAAAAATGTGTTCCTTTAAAAAAGAAATACAGGATGTATCTATATCATTGAACACAACACAACTTTAGAGAAGGAAGCAATTTTTATCTATGGGTAAGCCTTTCTTAATGTGGGAATGGGCTGTGTTCAAATGTGCTGCTTGGGAGAGCTCATGGGAAAATTTTCAGTGTGAGCATTCACACTTCCAAAATCAGCTACAAATAAGGGCTGGATTGATCTTTTGTTGATTGTCTAGACCTAAGAAAATGTTCATAATATAGATTAAACTTACAATGTGTGTGCATAGATCCCCCCTTCCCATACAGGTTGCTCAGCATTTCCCAGCACATCTCTGGGTTGCTCTAGAAACGCTGCTTGAACTCATAGAACAGTAGAAGGCTCAGGGGTGAAGTCATCACCAGTCTGGAGGCCGGGGGACTGGAGGATAACTCTAACAAAATAATAGTAGTAACAATAACATAGCAATATTGACATTAAAAGTGAGTGCAACAGTGATAACAATACCACTAACACAACTGATGATGATGGTGATACGTGGCGTTTCTATAGCACATGAAGTTTTGCTCAGTGCTTTGTAACCATGAGACTCACTGGAGTCGCCCAATGTTTGTTTCAGACTGGTATATTCTACTCACTTGATAGCTGCCTGTCAGAGCCAAAACCCTCTGATGGCCTCTCAGGGAGCCCTGGCTAAGGAAAATCAAGCAAGGCCAATGGTTTGCACTTGTTTGTCTTGGGTGAATTGTTGTAATGGATCGGTGATTTCATCACTGCAGGGAAATCCCTACATGGAAACTCCCTCCATCAAGACAAATCAGGCCATATCATGTAGAGACTATGTAATGTAGAATTGACCGGAGCAATGAGGGGTTAGGTTGCTTGCTGATGATGGCACCACTGGTTTGTGGCAAAGGCAGGACTGGACCCAGGTCTTTCCAATTACAAAGACAGCCTTATGAGTTACACCCCTGCTGCCTTTCTCAGTGGTCGTGGTCTAAATTCAACACTGTTCTATGCTACTGGAAGATATTTTTCCTGGGTCTTTCATAATGTCCTACCTTCATCTTAGTGAAACCAAATTCCCTGGTTTAATTTGAGAAACAGCACCACTGGGATTTATGCAGCTCATCAAAGCCCCAGTCATTGATTGGTATAATCAAATTGGTATTAAAAGCAAAATGGCTAAGGATAGTGGTTAGAGAGAATGTGGGAAGGATGCTATAGGATGAAGCCATGGAAGGAAAGCTAGCTAAAGTGGCAGGAAGAAAATGAGGGCAGAATTGAGATGGCCTGGATGCTTTCCATCAAACAGGAAAATTCCGAGGAAGCCTTTATTAAATCTTATCAGGTTAAGTCTTGTCTATTTTTTAACAG
>CM053775.1:11666992-11695049 GCA_028658325.1 Potorous gilbertii
AACATGCAAACATGCCAGGTAGGTTTTCTTTTGTGTAGCATTCAGGGCAGCCCTGCTGTCATGTGTGCCCACTAGACAAGGTTTAACGTGTTCTGTGCGTCCAGATCCACTTGACACCAAGGCCTAAAATGCTCCACTAAGTAGTTACTAGTCAGAGGACCCTCTTAGCTTGAAGCAAAAGCATCAGTGAGACAGCATAGTAAAATAATGATGATAATCCTTATAGTGCTAATTCTGCCCCTCCCGTGAACTCCCAACTGGAGGATTATTTCTCTTCATTTCAGAAAGATTGGGTACTAGAAAAACTCACTGCAATCATCTAAATACCTACAGGGCAGTTAGGTGGTGCCGTGGATAGACTGCAGTCAGGAAATTGAAGTCAGAAGACTCATCTTCATGAGTTCACATCTGCCCTCAGACACTAACTAGCTGTGTGATCCTGGCCAAGTCACTTCATCCTGTTTGCCTCCATTTCCTCATCTGCTGAATAAGCTGGAGAAGGAAATGACAAACCACTCCCGTATCTTTGCCAAGAAAACCCCACATGGGTCATGGAGGGTTGGACATGACTGGAAGAACTCAACAACAAATACCTGAAAGGTTTCCTGAACTTGCCTTGACAGCCACTCTAAGATTTCTCCTCAGCTCTCTGCAAATGAATGATGATGAACATGTTCCAGAAGACTTGACAGCCAAGACTTATATATATGCACACTTTTATCTCTATGCCATGAAATGACTTCAACCCTTTGTGGTGCTATAATTTCATTTTCATGTTTACTCTGTCTCCAAAACAGGTTTGTGTCTTCTTTGCAACTTGATAGAAGGTCTTCAACAGTTGCTATGGTAGCAATGAAGAACATCTGACAAGGTGTAGAAGACCTCTGAGAAAGTTTGCTGCCAATGAAGTACTTTAGAAACAATTTTAGATTTCACCTATCACTATAGTAATCCCAATACCAACAACTCACATTTTCTAAAAGCAACTTCAGCTTTTTGCACAAGTATTAATTCCATACACACAGTACTGCTCTGTGCAATCTGCCAACATTTGCCCATTTAAACCCTGTGGTGATGACTTATGGGGGGAGTTTTTGAAGCAGTGTATACTGAGAAAAGTAACATCAAAAGAAATCCCCCAAAGCAAGGCATCAGTGGCCAAAGGTCCTTTGATTAATGTACCTGAAGAGACACAGATATATTTATTTCAGCTCCCAGATTTCTCCACATCATGTAACTTGAAAAATTATTGAAGTAGGGGAAGATTGTACGGAAAGATCGAGGAAATGGGTAAACAAGAATGTTGATTGTATATTTGACTGAATTTTCAGTCACAGGATGAAAGAGTTAAAATGTTTCATCAATGTATACAATACTTTTTGGGGGGGGTAAGGAATTAATTTTTAAAATTAAACTTTCAATATCTCCAATATCTTTTGTGTAGCATCTGATATTTAAACCAGTCATAATATGTCATATATAGTAGTTATCTGTATTGTGGAAAGTTAGAGAAAAAATGTAATTAGGAAAAAAGTCACATTTCCCAGCATCTAAGTCTTCTCTAGCCATTTCATTTTTATGCCTATGGCAATGAGCCTCCTCCACAGAGACTCTGTTTGCTTAATTGAGATACATATACATAAAATATCCTGGGAAAGGCAAACATGTCCAATCCTCCACCCATTGTATTCATCCAGAAAGATTTTTGGCAACTAATTTTGCCCATTACAATTCTCAAGCCTTTAGATTACATGAAATTCCCTTTCTCCTAGGCCCCGGGATGCTGATGTTATATTAAAAGTTCTAATTGTAGAAGAACCTTATGGGTAAGTAGTATTCCATCTGGTCCTGGGGTTTTTTCTTGATAACTCATTCAATTTCTTTTTCTGAGAAAGGTTTTATTTAAGTATTCTACTCCCTTTTCTGTTATTCTGGACAATTCATATTTTTCATAAATATTCATCAATTTCACTTAGATTGTCAGTTTTGCTGGCATATGATGGGGCAAAATAGTTCCTAATAATTGCTTTAATTTCATCTTCATCAGCTGTGCAGTCTCTCTTTTCATTTTTGATACTAGCAATTTATTTTTCTTCTTTATATTTTTAATCAGCAAAGGGCGTCCCCTATATATAGTGTCTTTCTGACCAGTTGTCAGGTCCCCATACTATCTCTGGCATGGAAGCTCCTGAGGCTACTGCTGCTGTTTCTGTTGCCATCATCTACTCCCACCAATGGAGTTTCATCCATATGGCCTCCAGGTCAGCTTTTACCCTCATGTCACAGATCTCTCCTTTTGGACTCCTAAGTTTTCTTCAGCAGGTAAGATGCCTTACTCTGACCTTTTGCTGGTTATGCCACTCTAGAATTAGGTTTGATGTGTCTTTTAAAAAGTTACTTGAAGGGAAATATTGGGAGGGTTCACCATCTTTGTTCCACTCCCAGAAGTGACCATTCAGACATTTTTTAAAAAGTATGCTGTGTTTGGAACTAGTATGGGGGGAAATCACAAGAATTTCTCTTTACTTGGCATGGGAGAGCCATGAGAAAAGGTACGCTATCTGCAACAACTGTGGTGTGATCCTATAAAAGTCATCCCTACTTTAACATGCAATATAAACCAATTATGAATGGTGTCACCATCTAGCTTGTGACCTTAGAAAATTCCTTTGACTATTTTCAAATTGGCAACCACTATTACATAGCCACTAGAGTCTGAAGCTCCAAAGACAAATGTTAAATAGTTTCTTCCCTCAGTGAGCTAACATTTCTTTCCCCATTCTGCGCCTCAGTTCCTTCAAATGTCAGACAAGCAGGTTCCATCTCTAAGGCAATTTCAGTTTCAAATTTCTATGATTCTGTAATATAATTTAATCTTGTGATACAATATGATATAGCCATTCTTTCAATGATGTCCCTCAAATTGATTTTTAAAGCTTCCCTTCCCTGGCTCATGGGTTGTTATCTGTAATATTCTATAGTTTCTTCCTGGGAACTATAGAGTATGCAGAAAAGCTCAAAAACAAAATTCTTAACAACATACCTTAACAAAAATGGATCGGGGGTAGAGTGGTTGTGGTCTGTAAGCGTTTATCAGAGTAGAATGAAGGTGGCTTAAAAACCCATTTGGAGGCCATAATATGCTCAATAGTTCTTAAGGTATTTGTTCCCAAATGGATAAGGAGCTCAGTCATAGTTGCCTAGATATATCGAAATTAATAGGAAAGTTCTCTTGGTTTCCCTTGCCCTTGTCCATTTTCAGCTTATGCACTAAAGAAGAGGCTGATGGAGTTTGAAATCAACTTTCAGTAGGCCACTAGTGAGAAACCAAGTAAAATTTCATTTAGCAAAACAGGAAAAGGCATTCTTGAATCTTAGAGGATCAAGATTTGGCTTGGAAAGATATGAAACCAAGGGACAATAGAATCCAAGGGGTAACATATGCCATCCTCACCTTTTCCTTTCCTCAGGCTTCTAATGGTACTATACTTTATATTCAAATGTGACTCAGTATGTTTCTAGGGAGTATCTTTCTTAAGCAATGAAAAATACCAACAGCAACTACCCAGAAAATGAAACAACCCCCCAAATCAAAAACAGGGGGATACTTTAGATAAACACGCATTGAACAGGAAACCATACAACAATGAAAGTATTGGTGTTGTTTTGAAAATTTGTGCCTAATAGTTGAACAGTCTAATTAAATACACTGTAAAGCAAACAACTATTAAGTAGGGGTTTACAAGCTCCTTGTAGCTATCCACTAGCCAATCAGCAGAATTGCTTATGAATATGCATGGACAGAATTGCTCAAATTGTTACAATAAATTTCATGCACCAGAAGTGTTTATTTTCAAGGCACTTATACCAGAGTAAGTCAAAATTAATTTTTTTCTCAAATTGCTGGCAATATGGAAAAAAAGTTTGAATTCCAAGTTCATTGTGTCATATTAAAAAGATGTCCTTTCCCATAATTACTCTTTAGGTTACACAGTCTCGGTCCCTTCATTATTCCTTCAAGAATATGCTTTTGGGTTCTGTCACCATGCTGAATATGCCAAGAACATAATTTTTTAAAGTTTGAAACTAGGATTTCCACTGTATATATCCAGCAAAGTGGATTAGTCACAATTTTTAGGATTTGAAAATTATCTAGGGTACTAAGAGGGTAAAAGACTACCAGAATCATTTAAGAAGTATGTGTCAAAGGCAGGGGTGGAACCATTATCTTTTTTTTTCAAAATTTTTGGGTTTTTTTGTTTTTCCTTCTTTAGGCAATTGGGGTTAAGTGACTTGCCCAAGGTTACACAGCTAGTAAGTATTCTGTCTGAGGTAGGATTTGAACTCAAGTCATGCTGATTCCTGGGTCAGTGCCCTATCCTCTGTGCCACTTAGCTGCCCCTGAAGCCAAATCTTTTTAACCTCAAAATTAATTTCCTATCTTACTAATAGTCAAACAACTAGTTACAGTCAAAACAAAGACACATATTATTTTATCCTTTGTATTCTTATCCCTGGTGCTCAGTGCCTGATACAGATTAGATGCTTAATACATGCTTGTTGACTGACTGGATAAGAAAATTAAATCAAGGGCATAAAGATAGGCACAGAGGAAATAAAGTGATTCCTACTGGTTGAAGACTTGATGGTTCCTTTAGAAAATCACTAAGGACACTCATCTGGGCAATTCATATAGTCAGAAAAGTTTCAGGATACAAAATCAATCTGCTGAAGTCAACAGCAATGACAGCAAAATCCAAGAAGTAATCACAGAAAGGGATGTCCCATTTAAAATAATGGCAAAATGCATAAAATATCTAGCAGTCTAGAAAAGTAGGTCAATTGAAGAGACTACATAAAGAAGAATCAGAAGCAAGTAAAATCAATAAACCTGAGGACATAAATTACTTGGGAGGGAAGAACTCCCAAATGGACAAGAAATTCTGGAAAAACTAAAAATCACTCTGGCAAAAATTGGGTTAAGACAGCATCTTTGATCAAAAACCGTTATTGACTTTGTCTCAAAATGGACATGTAACCTGAATATTAAAGGTCTTACTATTAAAAAAAAAATAAGAGCAAACTAGAACAATTACCTGTCACAGCTATGGTTAGGAGGAGAACTCTTAACCAAAGAAAAGAGAGAGATAATTAGAAAAGATAAAATATACAGCCTTTATTATATGAAATTGCAAAGCTTTTTCACTAACAAAATCAATCCAACATGGACAAGAAAGAAAGCTGTAGACTGGGAGATTTTTTTTTATCAAATAGCCCTGATTAGTGTCTGATATGTCTAATATATGCATGGAACTATCAGACATAAAAATCCAAGAACCCTTCCTCAAGAAATAAGTGGTCAAAGGATATGAAAAACCATTTTCAAATAAAAAATGCAAATTATTAATAATCATACATAGGACTGCTCCAAATCAATAATAAGTAGAAAAATGTGAATCAAAACAACTTTTAGATTTCATCTTATTTTTGGCAAATTGAACAAAAACTTAAATTATGCTAGAAAACTGACTAAATTGTCCATCCATACCTAGAAATTCTATACCTAGTCATATTCCCAATGAAATCAAAGACAGAAATAAAGGTCCCATAAAATAGCAATTTCCTAAAATTACAAGTTGCAAAATCCTTAAAGCCATCAGTCAGGGAATAGATAAACACACTGTAGTACACAAATGTAAATGGAATATTAGTGTATGGAGAATTCAGAGGAGCACTTAGAAGATTCATATGAACTGATGTAAAGTAAGCAAAACAAGGAAAAAATATCCATAATGCCTACAACAATGAGAAAGGGAAAAAACAATAGCAACAAATGAAACTCAGAAAGGTGTCATAATGATGAAGCTTGGCACTGAAGAAGATAGAAATGGGAGAGCCATTCCCTTCCTTGTAAAGGCTATAGGAGTGGAATATTCTATGTATTGCTAGACTTGGTTAATGTGTTAGTTAATTTTGTCAAACTTGCTTTTTTCCAACTTTCTTTTTTTTTGTCATAAGATAGGAGGGTTATGAATTGAAAAAATTAAAGTCATGAAAAAACAAAAGATATTAAAACTTTTTGAAGAAAAATAAAGAAAAAAGAAAAGCAATACATGAGAATTAGAAGAAATGTCCAGACTGAATTAAATCTGACTCTGCCACACTGACTCTACTAATATCCTTTTAAAATTTGTTTTAATTTGTTGTTCAGCCATGTCTGACTCTTCGTAACCAAACTGTTCATAGGATTTTCTTGGCAAGGGTACTAGAGTGGTTTGCCATTTACTTCTGCAATTTTATGCAGGCAAGGGTTAAGTGACTTGCGCAGGATCACACGACTAATGTCTGAATTCATATTTGAACTCTGGTCTTTCTGATTCCAGGTCCAGTGCTCTTATCCACTGTGCCACCTAGCTGTCTTTTTAAAACAAGTTATGTTAAAAATACTTTTTACTAACTGGAATTAAAACAATTGTTTGAAAAAATCTATTGTCTAACTGTAATGAAAACTATAAACTGCATTTACTTAGTTTTCTTTAGTTCATCACAAAAGAAACTCTAATTGGAGAGACCTAAATGATAAGGAATGAATGGATAATATTTTTTTCAGTGCTCAGAATAGATTTTTTTTCCAGTTTTGTTAAAAGCAGTGATTACCTGAGGTCAGATTTTCTTATTGAACCCTGAGAAACAGACAATAAGTACGTTTTCAAGGTGCCAAGTACCTTGAAAAATAGCCCAGTTGTTCTGCTCCAAATTCTCTGCACTCATTTGGTAAACAAAGTCCAAGTTCAATCTTTGACTCAGAGAAATGTAGAATTTCCAAATAGATGGTAGTATTTGTTAAAGTTGTTCTACTTGGTGGTATTCAGGAAATGACCTAAATTATCTAGATAATGAAGTTCATTATCTCCAGTCATAATCAGGTTGCGACAATAATTATTAACAATTCATTTCTGTTTCCACCTTGGTGATGAAAAGTCAAAGAACAAAAACATCTCTTTCAGGAGTCAGTGCAAACTCACTGCAGGCCCACAGACACAAACTTACGATGAATTTGACAATTTAATTGGCCACATTGCTAGGATCCCTGGATTTGGGGGAAGAGTGTTCTGTAGGCATAGGGAGGAGTAGCTGCCTCAGGGGACATTCTTTGAACAGTTTCCAAAACACTGAAAGGCACAGCTTCAGATCTCCCAAGGCCTCTTGGCCACTAACCCTGCCATTAAAAAGACCTGCTTGCTGAAGTAGGATCTGTGAATAGGACCTCTCTGCCTTTCAGCTTCTTTACTGATATCTGTCATTCAACATATATTCCATAGCTACTATTTGCCTATCACTGTGCTAAGTGCTGGGGATACACAAAGAGGCAAAGAGACCCCCCTTGCTTTCAATGAATTTATGGAAGACAACATGCAAACAAACATATACAAAGCAAGCTATATACAGGATAATTAGGAAAGAATTAACAGAAGGAAGGCACTAGAAGTAAAAGACTAGAGAAGGCTTCCTGAAGAAGTTATAATTTTCACTGGAATTTAAAATCTGTTACTGAACTTTTATTTTGAGGTGCCATATTTGGACAGTACTTAGTATCCCCACAACAGTTGGTTGATTTGGGAAAGTCAAAAACCTTTAGCATTTTATTTTAAAGGTATAACTAGTGGTTCCTGGACATTTTCTCTCTGACTGTGCTCCTGGTTAGACTCCTTTTCAGAAGATGTCTGGTGAGATGTAAGTGGAGAGCACTTGTGGCTTTCTCCCCAGGGATGCCATGTGGCTCAGAGAAATGGATCTCCAGTTTTTCTTCTTTCCAATTCTAGGTGAAGAGAGGGGATCTTGTGAATTTTGAAAGGTCAGAGGGTGCCCCAGCACCCAAGTGTTCCAGAGTCCAGGCTTGCAAGGAGCAAAGAGTCGCTCCTTCAGGAGTGACAACCCAGAAACAGCAGAATAATGTGAATTAATATAGACATATGGACATGAATTTGGTGGAATCAAGGCTTAGAAGGCTCTGAGCCCAGAGGCGTGTCTCTGAGGTATGTGCATGCATATGAGTGTGAGAGAACAGAGGGGAGTAGAGGGGGAGAATATCTGCATATTAGTTATTGGTATTTCTTTTAAGTAAATGTGCCATTTAAAAAACTAAAACAAAAAAAGTACTACTTAGTATCTCATAAAAAACACAGAATAAAAACTAGTTCAGGAGAAGAACCTATGGAAATCTGCCAGAGACACCAAATTCTCTCTCACTGAAAAACTTTGCAGAGGTTTCTATAAGGCTTCAGGCTATCCTCAAGCTCAATCTATCAAACAAAATATAAACATTTATGTATGAATTTCTGGACCTTACACAGCATGAAACTGGGCAGTTTCTTTCATTTTTTGATCCTTCAATACAAACCTCAGTTTCTAAGCCCAGGAAGAATGACAGTGTAGGATTTGAATACTGTTACGATACAGGTAGCTATAGGTAAAGTTTCATTGAAAATGATAGATTCTGAGAAATGAGGAAAACAATGGTCTCCATAAAGTATCTGTTTTTACAGAATGGGGGAAAGTCACTGGGACTAGAAAAGCTACAGAGTTTAGAACGAGGAAGTTGAACATAAGATTGAAAATCAATCCTACCAGAGATGCCATAATTCCATTAGAAGAGCAGGGTTGCAGAGATGGCCAGCAAACGATGATGGTACATGACCTCGGATGGCTGCCCCACAGTCTTGTGGCTCTATTGTTTTATTTTAGTTTTTATTTTGGTTCCATTTCTTTTTCAAAATTTTATTGATTTATTTTTACATCACTAAGATTTCCTACTATATCCTTTCCCTCTCTCTTCCCTTATAATAAAGGATGTTTTTGAAAGAGAGAGAAAAAAGCAGTTCTAGAAAAGTACTATCTCACAGTATATGTGATAATCCACACCTAGAATCTTTGTAAGGAAGGAAGTGGTGTATCTTTTCCTTTCTCTTCTTTGGGGCCAAGATTGGTCATTATCATTTCATGGCATGTGGTTTCAGCTACATTTCTACTGTGGATGGTTTTCCATTTATATGGTTGTGGTCATCATGCACATCACTTTGCGGGATCTGCTTTCTTCTTGGACATGTCTTCCTATGCTTGTGTTGTTCTCCATAGTCATTGTTTCTTGCAAAGAAATAAAATTCCATTCATGAAGCACAATATCTTCAGCCATTCCTCAACGGATGGACATCTACCTTGTATTTTCTTGAAAGTTTATTTCATTCTTCTCTCTGATTAAGGCTACTTTACATGACTTGGGCTAATTTAGACGCTTATGTTATTGGCTTTTATTAGGATTTTTTCTTGATAATTGCCTGCTTAATTAACTTTTTGGTCCTTCTCTCTTTGTTGGTGAGTAGATTCTTGAAACCGATCTACAAGACTATCATCATCTCACATTCGAGGAAATAGAGGATTAGCCAGTCTGGATTCCTGCACTGAGTACTTTCTGGAGGACAGAGAAACAGTTTGGGGCCCTAACTGAGATTCAATTCTCTTTCCTTCAAGGTCAGTGCAACCAGCCATACTTGGACTCTGCTCAGTTTCACCCTTTGCTCTCAAATATTCCTTTACATGGCTTGGCAGAATCAATTATATTCTACCTCTTATTGGGTAGAAAACTAGCAGGAAGTGGTCATGTAGTCACTGCAGCCTTGAGGTTTCTCTCCCACTAGGGTTGGGCCCAGTTAGGAGGCATCATGTTTTCAGTCCCACCAAAATCTTTCTCCTTTTCTTTGTGTGCTTGAGTAAAGTCAACATTTGTCATTTCTGATGAGAGAGTACAAAGTGTATTTGGTCAGAATTACTGCAGCAGTAAGATATCCCTACCATTGGGTCAAGCTGGCCTTGGATTGAGCTGGAACTGAATTGGCTGACAATATGTCTATGCTTCTGCTGAACTTGGAGTTGGGGTGCAGGTGGAGCAGGTTGCTGAATGACAATTCTTACAATATTAGAGATCCGTGGTGTTAATCAATAAAGGAATTTTCTTTGTCAGGGACTCCATCTTCTTCCATAGATGTAATTATAATTGCCCTACAACTGGTACATAATTCCTTTTTTGGGGGGGGTGTTGTTGAAGAGTTGAAGTAACTTGAAGCAAATGATTGCTCTATTGTTTTACTGATCACAAGACCTGCCTTCTTTACCCTTACTGACTTCTCATCTCATTCCCCACAATGATTCTTTCATCTTTTCCCCTTACCTCAGGCCTCCACCTGCATCCCCCAACCAACCAATGACCAGCAGATAATATAGCCTTACTTCTTTGGGAAGATTGGCACTGCCAGCCAGTAGCTCTCTTGATTCCTATACTGAACCCCTCAGAATTCTGAAGCAGCAATCCCACCCTTTCTTTCTGCCTTCTCGGGAGAAAACTTCCTATAACTTGTGAAAGCTAATCCTTCCACACCTGTGTCCTTGATCAAATCACCAGTTGGTTTTGCTGGTACTTTATTTCACTAGTCTCTCTCTCTCTCTCTCTCTCTCTCTCTCTCTCTCTCTCTCTCTCTCTCTCTTTCTCTCTGTCTCTCTCACATCTTCAATCTCTCCTTCTCTAATGTCTCTTTCCTATATGCTTACAAAAATGTTTTGGCCTCTCCAACTCTAAAACACCTTTCCTTAAACATTCTCATTTAGCTATTGCCCCCAAACCTCTTTGATTACAGTGCTAATAGCCTTGCAGAAGTTGTGTGGCCCTGTTGGTTCCACCTCCTCACCAAGTACTCTCCTTTCACCCCCTCATAATCTGGCTTTCATCCACAACTCCAGTGGCCCTTTTTCAGTCTTCATTCTTTGTCCCACTTGAGACTAGTGGCCACACCCTCTTTCTGGATACTTTCTCCTCCCCTGGCTTCCAGAAAGCCATACTTTTCTTATTTTTCTCTTATCCCTCCTAACACTTTCTCTTCTGTCTCTTTTACTGGCTGTTTGTCTTCTACTCAACACTGTATGGTGACTCTTGCCCAAGGGTCTATCCTCAGCCATTTTCTTCACTCCATTCTATCCCTTGGCAATCTTATTCAGTCAAATAACCTCCAAATGACTCCCAGACTTCCTTTCAATCTCTGACATTTTTCTCTAACTCCAGATTTCAGCTGATGATATTCCACCATTCCCTCCAGTTCAACATGCCTCAAAATGAATCTACTATATTTTCCCCCAAACCTCATCTTTCTGACTTTGTTATTTTTGTCAGTTGTCTCATCTCTCTCATGTTCAAAATGCCGCTGTTTGATTTTACCAAGCATAGTTCTTCCATAACATTTAGTTTCTCTTCTCTCTAATTCCCATAGGTATCACTCTAGGACAGGCCTTTATGACTTCCTAGAACCTCCTGGTTAGCTTCCTAAGAGATCTTCCTGTCCCCCCTCTCTCTTTTCTCCAATCTGTCTTCCACACCATTTTCAGATTTATCTTCCTTATTTCCAGATGAGGCAGAAAGCTTCAATCCTTGAAGCAGGATTAGGATGATGATGGTGGTGAAGAAAGCTCCCATTGTTGAAATGTTTTAAAGTTTAGAAAGTGCTTTCCTCACAGCCATGCTGTGTTGTGACAGACGGTTCAAGTATTAATACCATTTTGTAAAGAGGAAATGGAGCATCAGATGGTTTAAGTAACTTGTCTGGGATTACAAAGCCAGTAAGTATCAGAGCTGAGACCCCAACCTGAGTCTCCTGACCCTGAATTCAGTGCTGTTTCCATGACACAAGGTGAGAAAATCAGAAAGCTTTCCAGGAGGCTGAAGAACTAGCCAAGGCAAAGAGAGACAAGCAAGCACAGTATGTTAAGGCAACGAAAACTAAACTGGCTAAAGCGAAGGGGTGGGGAGAGACAATAACAAGATGGATGGCTGAGATTGGGTCAGATTATGGCAGACCTTGAAATCCAGGCAGAGGTTTTTCATTTATATATTTGAAACCTAAGGTGATGTTTTATTGACCTGAGTTATATCTTAGGTGAAAATAAAAAAACGAAAAAAGAGCTATTTCCAATTAAGTTTCGAAAAACACTCTAACCGCCAGTTATTTTTAAACCCATTAGGGATTTAGAATTATGTAAATGCCATCCAGAGGGAAATTACCCATTAGAAGTAATTTTTTTAAATTACCAAGGCCAATGGGTGAAAGTTACAAGGAAGTAGATTTATTCATTTATGGCAGATCATCCTATTAAAAGCTGCCTCCCCAAATGGAATGGACTACACCATAACATAGTGTATTCCCATTATTAGAGGTGTTTAAGAAGAGACCAAAAGATTTCTAATGAATCAGAAAGCATTCATTAAACAAGTCAATAAACGTTTATTAAGCTCTAGCTATGTGCCAGGCAGTGTGCTGGGGACACAAAGAAAGGCAAAACGATAACAACAACAAAAATGAAATAAACAAACAAAAAGTCTCTGCTCTCTAGTAGCCCACAGTTTAATGGCTAAGACAACATGAAAGCAATTATGTACACACAAGACATAGACAGGAAAAATGGAAGGCAATCTCAGAAGGGAAGGTCCTAAGACTTAGGAAAACCAAAAAAAGGCTCTTATAGAAGATGGGATTTTATCTGGAACTTGAAGAAGCAATAAGGTGGAGGTGAAGAAAACTGTTTGAGGCATGGGAGATTGCCAATGAAAATGCATAGATTGTGTTGTGTCAGGAACAGCAAGGAGGACAATTATTAGATGGTAGAGTATGTGGAAGGGAGTAATATTCCCTGACCTCAAGGAGCTTGAATTCTACCGAAGGGGGAAAGTATGTTCACAGAGAAAGAAATATAGAATGCATACAAAATAAATATAAAGTGATTGGGAGAAATGTTAACAAGGGGACAAATCAGGAAAGGCCTACAAAGGCAAGTGGCATTTGAACCAACCCTTGAAGGAATCTAGTAGTTCAGAATGATTGTCTAGGCCTGGTTGACAGCCTGCTCAAAGACATGGAAGGAGGAGATGAAATGTCCTGTACTGAGATAAACAAGTAGGAGTGTTTAGTCAGAGCTTTGAATGTGGGCAAGGGAATAGGATGGAATCAGATTTCTCAGGCTTTAAATGGCAAAAAGAATTTGTATTTTATCTTAGAGGCAATAGGGAGCCACTGGGGCTTCTTAAGTAGGTGAACTACATGGTCAGAGCTATACTTTAGGAGTTTCAATTTAACAACCGTGAAGAATGGATGGCCAGGGATGTTGTTTAAAGGACACATGAATGAGATGAGAAGTAGCACTAGTTCGCCTTAGAGATCCTTTCTAACTCTAAAATTGCATTGCTTTGTGAAATAACTTAGAGGAAATTTAAAAATATACAAACATTGTCATGATGGATCTGTTCCCCCAAAACTGGTACAGAAAAGTGGGATGAAGCTATTACCAGTTTGGCCACAGGTAGGAGGATAGCTTTTTCCACCACTATAACTTCAAAGACAGCTACAGGAACAGCAGTAATAGTAACAACTCCTAAAAGAGCCAATGAAATAGTTGAGTCATGCAGATTGTTTATTGTAACATAGGAACTTGGGATAGTGGGGGAGGCAGGAAAAGATTGTTGCCACAGGAAATTACAGGCATGTTATCCTTGAGGAGCTCATTGCTACAGATTGAACAATGGAAGGGTAGGCCCTGTGCAGGTTGAACTAATTAGCATCTACTAGACACCTAGAGGAGCAGCTAGGTAAGATGGTGGATGGAGGGCTGGATCTGAAGTCATGAAGACTCCTCTTCCTAAGTTCAAATCTGGCTCACAAACTTCTTAGCTGTGTGACCCTGGGTAAGTCACTTCACCCTGTTTACCTCAGTTCCTCATCTGTAAAATGAACTGGAAAAGAAATGGCATAACATTCCAGTATCTTTTCCAAGAAAATCCCAAATGGGGCCATGGAGTTGGACATGATTGAGCTGTGAAATGTCCCAACAACAACAACAACAACAGATACTTGGAACAACACAGCCACATGGTTAGAATTCTACACTAGAGACTTGCCATCTTTTACAAAATAAAAGGAGGCAAGAATGCCTTTTTGCAAATATAGGTGCCAAAATATCTCTGAGAATTCAGAAAATGAATCTATTATATTGGAATCTTTTGTTAGTCTTACTGTACTTTTTTTTTTCCTCTTTTATGTTCACCTTTAGTTTAAAGGGAGGACTCACTGGAAGAGTGAAGGAGGGTTGCGTTGGAGGCACGTTAAGGATGTCACAAAAGAACTCAAATGAAGCATTTAAGAAAAGAATCTAGTAATTAAGATATATTGGAACTAGTAGAGGTGCATCATCGCAAACAGAACTGTTGCTCACAATGGATGAGAAATAGACTGATCATTCAAAAATTAACAGCAGAATTTTTGAGAGATGCTGCCATCCCGAACACTTACAATCTCTAAACTACACAGAATGCAAAGCTCCCAAATATAGAGACTTAGAAGAAGACACTAAAACCATGTGGGACCAGGGTCAGATCCCCATCCTCCTGTGTTTTCTAGAGGATGCTTTCAATGAGTCTCTCAAAGATGAGCCTCCATCACAATAATCTTTTTATCAAGTCATTTTATCCACTTGAGCAATAAATATAAAAGCATTCGATATATACAAGGATGATAGAATAGTGACAGACTCTAAGCTCTAAAAATGAAGGATAAAAGTGAAAAATAACACTAATGATATTAACAGTGAAATAACATCTTCAAGTTTACAAAGTGATTCCAATTCGTCATAAAAGAACCAACGAAGCTGAGTTATGCAGATTGTGTTGTTGTCTTCATTTCATAGAAGAGGCACCTGAAGCTCAAATAGGTTAAATGACCAGTTCAGGGTTGGTCACAAAGTCAGTCAAGTATCAGAGGCAGGATTCGAACTTGAGACTTCCTGAATCCAAGTTCAGAGTAGTTGTATTTTTACTATTCTACTTAGTTAAGTTAAGGAAGCGTTGGGATCATCATTAATAGAGAGAGTAGCCTCACAAAGGAAATCAAACATAAGGACTCCTTAAAGGACTGGGATAAGCATTTCTACACTGAGTCACTATCAAAGTGCAAGCTTTTACTTAAGAATGGTAACAGAGCAAAGTACCCAAAGTGAATTCAACAAGGGGGTGCTCCTGTTAGCAGAGAAGTCCCATTGCCTAGTGGGGCCCTGAAGAAAAGGGAAATAGGATAGGAAATGTGGATAATGAGGGAGGTTCACCTGGGAGAGGAGCACTACAAGCATCTGCACCCTTCCCAAGTGTCCTCAAATCCCTGGAGAAATGTAGAAAGGATTAGAACAGCTTGCCTATGACAAACTGTACCAACTTCTCCATTTTGCCAAGGTCTTAAGTTTTGTATCCATTTAGTTAAATTCTGCAAACATATTTATTAAGGGCATACTATGCCCATGACCCAATAATAGACCTTGGGGCTAGAAAGGTCAATAATATGTCTAGTAAGGGTGATGAGAAGCATATACAAATAAAAATTACGATGTGAATTGGAAGATGATTAAATACATCAGAGAGTTTATGAAGGCCTGGGTAATTTAGGAAAATTCCCTAAATTTTATTCTGTCCTAAAATACGAAAAGAAAGAGGATAGTGGAAAACAATAGCTTACTTCTAGACATCATTATACTAATGTTGATCATAACAACATATATATTTCCATAGCAGCAAATGCCCAGCCGTCTCTCAGGGTTTTACACGAAGTTAGTTTTCAATTTTATAGCTGCCACTCTAGAATAGATAACATAGTCCTTTGTTTCTATCCCAGTTTCCTCCCCCATCCCAGATAAAATATTAGTGATCCAGCTAATCTTTCTCAAATACTCGAGTATGTCTGTGATCTCATCCATGGGGGCATGCCTCTGCCAAAGCAGATGACCAACCATCCATCCCTTCCATCCTGTAGTACTCTTGCTTACGTCCTCCAATAAGTTTGACATGATGGATCAATCCAACATACTTGGAAACTTTCCTTTGGTTGCTTGACCTTACAAGGATCCCAATGGAGTGAATAGCTTGTTAAACATCAGTTATTCCTGATGTGATAGACCCATCTTGCTTTCCGTTCATACATTTATTTGACATCTTTTATTTGGCGTTTCTTTCTGAATTCCTCCACCATGCATTTTGCTATTACCCTCTGGGTGATCCTGAAGTACAATTCTTTGGAGACTGTCACATTCCATGACTTGCAGCCATTATTTATTCATCCAATCTTCTAAGACTGGGGGAAAAAAATCAAACTAATGTCTTCTCTTCTGGGCTTTGGGTAATACAAACACAGACACTGGCAAATGTTATGTGACCTACTGAGAGCTGGCTTCTCTACCTTGAAATTGTCCTCCGCCCAACAGTAGAGATGGAAATAGCTCCATCCTAGTTCAAATTAGATAAACAGAGAAAACACGTAGAAGCAGGGCAATTACTTTGAAACAATTCCTCATTCAAAGAGGATTTTACAGAGGACAGACATGATCTCAAATGCCATGAACACCCAGGGACCTAAAAGTAATACTTTGGCCGTACGAGTTCTATCTTGCAAAAAAGTTAAACACACACATATACACATATACACAAAAACGTGCAATAGTTTCTAATTAGTTTCAAACTGAGATTTGGGAAATACATTCTTTTTTTGGAGAAAACATTGTGAAAAAGCTATTTTTTACAATCATCAAGGTAAGGGAATTTATGGGAAGGCCTTCAGTAGGAAAATTATCCAGTCTTGAATATGAGTATTTTTTTAATTAAAAGGATATTTTGTGGCATAGCGAATTGAGCACTGAACTTTGAATCGGGAAAACCTGAGTTTAAAAATCTACCTGTAATTCTTGTTAGCTTTGAGAAACAGTATAAGTCTTAAAGTCTATCTGCTTCAATCAGATCCCTAGTACTTATCTGCAAAAAGCCACTGATGGCCCACTAAGAGATCATAGATTTAGAGCTGAACAAGACCTCAGAGGTCATCTATTGCAATCCTTTAGTTTTACAGATGAGGACACTGAGGCATAGGGTGGTAAAGTGACTTGCCAAAATTTATAGACGTAATAAATTATAGAGTCAGGATTATAACCTGTGTTCTCTGACTCCAGGTCAAGAGCTCTTCCTGCAGTCTTGATTCTTATAACTTGGTGGTTTGCTGTAGAGCCAAAGAGACATTATTTAGCAAAATAAATACACTAAATTTATCAAAGATATTGTGCATAAAGATGGTTCTGAAATCTTCCAGATAACATCAAAGTTTTGTTTTTATAAAATACTGAAAAATTTTGTCAGGCAGTGGGACCACTCAATGATGACTTTGAAGAACGTAAGCATGCTAAAAGATGACAGGATCCTAGGGTCTAAGACTCGTAAGGGAGCTCAAAAAACATCAGGGACAACCTGCACCCAAGTTGGAATTCATTCAAACAAGATCCCAAACAACTGCACCTCAGGCTGTTTTCATCTTATTGTTTTTAATGAACAAAAGTCTATTTTCTCTCCCTCCCACCTCTTCCCTCTACTAGGAAAAAAGGCAAAACAAAATCTTTCTAACAAATGTGCACAGTAGAGCAAAACAAATTCCTGAACTGGCCTTGTCCAAAAATGTATATCTCATTCTGCACTGGGTAGGATGCTTCATCACTGGGCGTTGGGATTTGTAATTAGTCACTGCAATGTTGCAAGTTCTTAAGTCTCTCAAAGTTGTTTGTTTTTACGGTGGTGCTTTTCTTGCATAAAGTGTTGCCCCCGCTCTACTAACTTCACTCTTCATTCATTCCTGATAGGTCTCTTCTCTGAAGCTACCCTTTCCTTGCTTCTTACCAACTTTAGGCCAGTTTTAGATAGCACTAAACAGTATGATGCTTTCCCTAATATCAAGCCTAAAGCTGCCTTTCTGTCATTTCTATCTAGCACTCCTGGTTTTACCCTCTGGGGCCAAGCAGAACAAGTTAATCCCTCTTCCATGTGATAGACCTTCAATACATTTAAACAGTTACTATATCTGTGCCACTATCCTCCATAAGCCTGATTGTCATATGACCTGATAGCTAGCATTTCCATAGTGCTCTAAGGTTTGCAAAGCACTTTACACAACAACCTCATGAGGAGATGATGCTATTATCACCATTTTACAGATGAAGAAACTGAGGCTTAAAGAAATTTGTTGACTTGCTCAAGGTCACAAAGTTAATTGAGTGTTAGAGGGCAGAATTTGAATTTAGTTCTTCCTGCACTCAATCTCCTTCTACTACAACACCTAGCTACCAGGTCATAGACTTGGCCATCCTATTATCAGGATTAGGGGTAACTTGTCTTCAATACCTTCCACTGCCTCTCTTTCTCTGTTTTGCTTCCTGGTTCCCAGAATCTTCCTACAGCCTATTTCTTGGGAGAGGCCGCACCCCGTCAGTTCCCTCCTGTTCTCAGAAATGCCCTTTGCTCCAAAGGTGTCCTTCTAGTCTCCATCAGCCCATCGAAGCTTCCATTCCCAAATACCAGTGATATAAGTCATTTTAGCTAACTTTAAGGAGAAAGGAATCTGATGCAAGGGTTCTTAACTGAAGGTCCATGGATTTAAAAAAAACATTTTAACAACTTGCAACATAACTAATTTCTCCTATAAGTCAATGGATTTTATTTTATGAATTTAAAAACTTGATTTTCAGACAGGGTTCACAGACTTCACCAGATGATGGCCAAAGGAGCCACTGAGACAATAAAGAATGAGGATTACTGGATCATAAAATATTATAAAGGTAGTTTTCAGTGACATGTGAATGACGGAGACCTGGCTTACTATGAACATTCTGAAAAAGGTATTTCCACTGTAATGCCTATTGAAATTGTGAAGAACCTTCCTGGTGAGATTTCAGCCACATATTTGAGGGAAATGAACTTACCTCATTCCCTCACTTTAAATTGTTTAGGCTCCAGCTTTTTTAATTGAATGAAAAAAAACAAACACAAAAGGCATTTTTTAAAAAACTATTATTTTTAAAAGTATTTCATATATATTACTTAATTATACATCTATTTCAGTGTTTCCCTATTAAGGGATTTTCTGTCCAGGTCAATCAAATTGTGGAGGAAATCTCTATGCTGTTTTTCAGTACTGGGTCAACTGAGTTTGAACCATCTAGACTTGATACAAAGCCTCCTGGCTGGGGAATTATTTGTTTAACAAAGAAATACCAATGTTAACCTTCAGGTTAAACGACAGGATTATAAAGCAGAGGTGCAGGCTTTAATAATGTTAACAAACCTGGGAATTTAGATCCAAAGGTGCTTTCAGAGATTCTCTCTTTCGTGAGCTGATTTGGTTCACTGTGCTATTGAGTCTGAGCATCGAATCTTTGTTTCTGTGTTCCCATTAGTTACAGTAATGTTGGTTTTCTCAGGCTATTTTGTAAGAAAATGCGTCTACTAACCCATCTTATTTTCCTACTAAAGAGAACACCAAAGTCTGCTCCTCTAACTTTCCCCTCTCAGATTACTAACCAAGAAGGAAGAATGTAATTGTATAGACAACCCAGAAAATTGCTGGTTCAGTGACATTTTTGTGGCATTTTCCCTCTATCTCCAATATTGCCTCTGTCTGGAACACAAGACCTGAATGATTTTCCAGTGTTAATTGGAATATAAGCCAAGATATAAGCTTATGTTGTTCTCAGCACCTAACCTAATTTACTTAGCTGATCTATTCAGCCCCTTTCCCCCTTCCTCACATGAACACTCTTGGTGGAAGACACTTTCCCTTTTATATGAGCAGGATACTAATTTCCCAAGAGTAGTTCTGGTGATTTAAATTGTAGCATTAGTAAACTGCTAACTAAAAACGCAAAATATCTTCACTTAGTTGGCTTTTCATTATAAGATTTGCTGGTGCTGCTTCATCAAATTCCCTGGATACTACCTCTGGTAGCTTCTCCCCTCCATTATCTAGTACTTCTTAACCATTTATTCAGATATGAGTAGCAAGGTAGTTTAAGAAACATCACTGTCATGGGATATTCAACATGGCATAGCAAGCAGGTGGCCAGCCAGGTCTGGATTCAAGTCCTGTCTCTAACATATTGGCTTAATGATCCCAGACCAGCTAAGTAACTTCTCCATGATTCCATAGCTTTCAAAGGCTCTAAATTGTTGATATGTTGACAATATGCATTGAAAGAGAACTAGGAGTGCCCTAAACTAGTGAAATCACAGGTCTGGACCCAGCTGCCCCACCAAAAATGTACCAACCTCATGCCACATTGGCCATTTGACACTTCTGGGGATGTCAGCTTTCTCCTCTGCAAAATGAAGGCACTAAAGTCTCTACTAGCTCTACATGATACTGTGAATGATTATTATTGGGAAATAAATGGGGAGTAAAAGAGTTTAAAAACAGATTGCCTCCATCATCGTTATCACTGTCATAGCTAGCCTATGGCACTTTCAAATTTGCAAAGATCTTTATATTTATTCCCTCATTTCATTTCTTGGGGAAAGTATTTAAAAACACAGGAAATATAAGATTCACAAAGTACTTTGCAAGTCATTAGATTCATTAAACATTTTATGAACTTATATGACTTCATTTTCATAATACTGTGGGCATAGCAGATTTACTATACAGCATTATAGTTATATTTCAGATTTAAAAATTGATGCAAAGTGATTTGTCCTGAATCAACCATAAAACTATCCACAAGTGAAATGGTGACTAAAAATGCCTATTTCCAATTATTGTGGAATGTTACCTCCTCGACAATGCAGTGTCTCACCAGAGTTGAAGGTGACCCTGAGTTCTCGATGGCTGTACCAACTCAAGGCAAGTTCTAGCAGGTTCTACCATGCTAAAAAGATTTCCAGTCTGGCCCTGGTAACAGACCTCGTCTGTGTTCCAAAGACTCGTCTAGCTAAGTCCAGGGAGACTTGGACTCAAGAGTTGCGGATAAACTCTTAGAAAAAAACTTTTAATACCTATTGCTTCCACTTACTCTCTCCTTAGTTCTCAGTAAGTGGCAATGTGACTTCCAATCTCTTCCATCAAAACTGCCCTTTCTGAAGTGATCAACTAATTCCATAATTGCCGAATCTGATGACTCCTTTCTCAGTCCTCACCCTTCTTGACCTCTCTGCAGCATTGGACACTTCTGACCATCCTGCCCTAGATCATCAACCCTCTCTGGGTTTTTGTGACACTATTCTCTCTCCATTCTTACCTCATCTCTCTGACTGCTCCTTCTCAGCCTCCACTGCTGGTTCGTCCCCCATGCCTGCCCCTCGATGGTGACGTATTCTCTTTTCTTCTCTACACAAATGGACTCTTTCATTGATAATAAAAGAATCTCCTTTCATTTATCTATGCTTCTTTTTCTTGTCACGGCAACTGGAAAGTTGGAATCTCTTCTCATCGTCCAAATCTCACTACCTTCTCAATCCATAGACATTGTCTGGCCTTGTAGTATGTTAGTCAGCATTCTCAGTCGCCTCTTTTGGCATCAGTGTTTCTTATACTTGACTGGCAGTCTTTACTCCAATTTAGTACATCCATATTGTTGCAGACCTAACAATTTTTATCACCTTTGTGGTGGTTATAGGTCTAGAGAATAACCCACAAGCACAGGTACTAATATTTCCAGGTATTCAGTAAAGAGTATTTCAATTTTATGATTTCAGAGAAGAGTCCACTCTTCAGAGAAGAGTCCCCTCAAAGAGGCACCTCAGTTTTTGAGTGCTTTTTTCAGTCAAATCAAAGCAAATGCTGTTATGGTGATGAACTCCTAATGGCTTTTTTAATTAAATAAAGGCCTTATAGTTCTCTCTGCTCTGAGGTGCTGAGACTCCTTTAAAGGACCTCAAAGAGACTCCCACCATGAAGGATCATTTTATTTTCATAGAACATAGAAAGAGAGAGTACAAACGAAAAAGTTATGGTGCAGAAGCTATGTGGCCTTCCAAAGACCATATAGTAAGTTAGTGGTGGGACCAAGCCTAGGACCTGGGTCTTCTAACTCCTAGGAATATGCTTTTTCCCTTGTCATTTTATTTCCTTTACATTTAACTCTCCATGGGAAGTTCTTCTGTCCTGGGTAACATTTCCATTTCAGGACTCAAAGGATATAGCTTCCTATCTGTCTGCCTGCTCCTTCTTGTGTCTCCTTTGTCAACTTATCATCCACATCACAGTATGTAACAGTAGGTGTCTATTCTCATCTCCCTCCCTACTGTCTCTCTCAGTAACCACTTTTGGTGTCATTGCAATAAAGATGACTCCTGGATTATATGTAAAGTCCCAAAAGTCTTAGAGCAAGTTTGGGCCATTAAGACAAATAGTTTACACTTACCCTAAAAAATCCTGAGACACCCTGTATATCCAGCCTCAGTCTCTCCCCTGAGTTTTAGTCCCATATCATCATGTGCCTAGTAAGAATTTCAAACTGGATATTCCAGAGACATCTCAAACTCGACATATCCTCAGTCTCCCTCCCCATATATCCAATCAGTTGCCAAATTTTGTTATTTCTATCTTCACCCTGTCTCTCACATCTGACCATTTCTCTCTACTCACACAGGTATCACTCACGTTTAGACCCTTACTCTCCCTTACTTCTCACCTGATTCCTTGAATTAAAACTTTCACCACTCTAGTCAACATTTCCCTTAAGTGCAAATCTGACTATACCACTCTCCTGTTCAGTCAACTCTAATGACTTTCTAATACCTACAGGTTCCAATAGAAACACTTTGTTTCACTTCTAAAGTCTTGCACAACCTATCTCCAACCTAGCTTCCTCACCAGAAATTACTCCCTTTCTCACATTCTATGATCCAGGCAAACTCTCTGTTCCTCAAAGACAACACTCCATCTTCTTTATCCATGCTTTTATGCTGGCCACCACCCATGCCTGGAATTTTCTCCCTCTTTACTTCTCTCTCATAGTCTCTGTCTTCCATTAAGATGCAGTTCAAGCACCATCTTCTGCATGAAGATGCCTTTTCTCCTCCCTCCAAATTGCTAGTACTCTCCCTGCCAAACTACCTTGTCTACGTTTATTAGTTATATTTATGCTGCATATATTTATATATGAACTTTTCCTCCCCATTAGAATGAAAAGTCCCAACAAATAGGAAAGGTTTCATTCTTTTTGCCATCCTCAAAACTTGACATAGCACCTACCACATGATAGATACCGATAAGCATGTCGCCATTGATGGACTGATCCATGCTGGATTTGCATGGATCGTCTTTCTACAAAGAACTTCAAAATATAGGAGACAAGGGAAAACCTGACAGCACTTCTTAGGGGGAGAATGGAAGGGTAATAAATAGTTTGGTTGGGTAGGAGGAAAGAAGGATTGGGTCTGAGCAAACACCTGAAACATTTAATTTTTTTCTTTTCTTCCCTGGCAGATCACTAGTGTAGCTATATTTAAACTACCCTAATAAGCAAGGGACAATAAAATACTTTTAATGATCCACTATTATTTGAGGCACCAGGAGCATTATGTTGATCTAGATTTGTAATATGAAAGTGAGTTTCAATGTGTCAAGGGGAAAAATTAAGAATGAAAGCAGATGTCTACATTTTTGACAAACATTGCCCAACCAGGCAAACTCCATGGTTCTCAACTCAGTATTGTAATGCCTGGAACTCCAAGTGGGTACTGCCATGCTTTGAAGCTTCTAACACTGCTAAGGAGTGTATTTCATTAGATTTTCCATTCTTTAGAGTCTGTTAGAGCTGATCATTGCTTTATTCCGTGAAATTTATAAGGCCTGCAACAAAGATCCTGGTTTTTCTGTCCTCTGTTAGTTAACACTCTAGAGTGACAGGGGAACTAGAGGCTAGGATGTGTATCAGCCAGAACTAGTATAAGCCAGAGAAAGGCATCTAGCTGGCTTTCCCTGTTAGAAAGGCCTCCATGGCCAAGAAGATGATGCTTAGGTTAAGGACTTTTGTCGCTAGTTGCAGATCTACTGACACTTTCCTGAAGTTATGGTCCTGCTACAGACTTAGTATCACCATCTCCTACTCCCCAGAATCTTACCCTAACCTCATGTTTTTGGGTCATAACACTATCTTGGGATAACAATTACAAGTTGTTGCCAACCTGAATGAGGACAAGTGAGTTCCTAGAGACACCCGTGAGAAAGGAAAATCTCCTTCTTACCAAAGGACTCAATTTTCTGGGTGATCATTCATATTGGCCATGTAATTCCAAAAAATGATTGGCTGACCTTAATGAGAAGTTGTATATGCTAGATTTGTATTTTCATGTGCAATCATCTTTTTCATTACTCTACTGTGTTATGGAAAGTTTGATTTATTTCATAAATTAGAAATAAAATAAAATTTTTTTAAAAAAAGAACCACTGGATTTTAATAAGTTGGTTAAGGACATCATGGAAATATCTTCCTTCAAGGGGCAGCTCGTGCACCACTTTCTACATGATGACTTTCCAGTGATCTTCTCAAACTACCTTATGCTGAACTATTTTGTATACATTTCCTTTATCCTTACTCTACATATACTCATAAATGTCCCTGTTGCCTCCTCCATTAAGACACTTATGTTTTGTCCATTGCATTTATATTCCTAGTGCCCAGGCAACATTAGCCCTACCATTGCCTACCTTACACTTCTTGGCCCATTGATCGTCCTCAGCTGTCAGTCAGTTCAGTCCTCATATAGAAGCAATTGCCATGACCAAACACCCAAAAAGCAGATGTCTAGCTTCTCTATGAAATCCTCCAAGGAGGGAGAATCTACTACCTTGTGAAGTAGCCCATTCCACTTTGGGACAGAGCTCATTTTTAGGAAGTTTTTCCTGACTTCAAACCTAAATCTGCCTCTTTGCAACTTCCATTCCTCACTCCTTGTTATAACTTCTGAGACCAAACAGAGCAAGTCAAATTCTTCCTTCACATGTTCACCCTTTGGATGCTTGAAGATGGCTTTCATGTTTCCCCCGAGTCTTCTCTTGTCCAGGCTAAACTTGCCCAATTCCATCAACCCATCAACACAGAGTGAAAAATAGCAACTACATCTCTGGGATATTCCCCATTGGCCCCAGGGTAGTGAGCTCTTTGCTTTGGAGCTACTGATTAGATTTTCTGTCGTATCTGCTGAAAACAGTGGCTTCCAGAAGCCAGAGTGTCAGGCAGATAAAGCACAGAGCAGAACATAGAGAAGGAAACAGACCGAGGGATCCATCTTTGTGACTCTTGATGCACATGACTGCATTTCTCCCTTCTGAAGTGGCAGGGGGGAGGTGATTAAGGAATCAGTACCATGGCCTCAGAGGAATGAATATACATTCCTGAAGCAGCTCCTCAGGACCATGCTTACTAGGCTTTGGTGCTGCAAAATGGAAACCGCACTGCAGTGTCCTAGATAAGGCAGGTAATATCAAATACATTTCAACTTCCACTTTGGGCAGATGGAGTTCACTTGGGAGAATATAGTTGCCCTTTATTTCCTCAATTATAGGTTAATAAAAAAATGCTTTTTCCCCCACATAAAAATGTCACCAGAGACTTGACACTGCAATTTCTTTCAGAAAGGCCTTTCCAATCTGGCAAATGCATAAAAACCAAGTTGATAATGCTATTAATAAAGGTCTGCCTAGGTCAGAATGTGATCTAGTAAGAAAACTTGAAGCATTTGGGGATTTATCAAATGAATGGAGAAGAGTGACCGAAGATCACTGCCTGTTATGTCACTTTGCTATGTTCCTTTAGGCTGAAAGAAAGTAATTCATTGACCTGACCATGTTCTGCCTTTGACTCTGAATGTCTAACAGCATGTTAAAGGCCTCTCATTAAAAAAAACAAATTGAAGGGAGAAGAGATGAGGAAATGTTCTTGTAGCTTTTTGTTGGAGAAGTAGGAAACTATATATGTGGAATATTACATAGCAGAGACAGGGGACCTCTCTGTTGGGTTTGCTTAACTGTTTTGTTAACTCCCATCCCCTTGTTACAAGGGAAGGTTCAATGTGTGTGTGTGTGTGTGTGTGTGTGTGTGTGTGTGTGTGTGTGTGTGTGTGTGTGTTAGGGGCTGAGGTAAGGGAAGGATATACAAAAATTACTATGATGAAGAACAAAAGATATTACTAAAACTTATAGGGGAAAAAACCAATGTTGGGTGAAGGGCAAATTCCTGACCTGTAGATCTGAGGTTTGTGTGACATGAGTCACCCAGGATGGATATAAGAATGGAGATGATGGAGGTTGCAATCTCTCACCTTGGAATGAATACCCATCTGTATGATCACAGGTCTGAGTGTTTAAGTATATCTTGCCTTGCAAGGTGGTGTGATGTAGTGCATAATCTGCCAGATTTGACATCATGAAGATTCAGGCTCAAATCTCACACCTGTCATTTACTGCCTATATAACTGTTGGAATTTCATTGGACCTCTCTGAGCCTCAGGCAAATCTCCAAGATGATGGATTATTGATAAATTTCTATCTTCATCATTGAAGGAACAAAACCACAGGACATTGATGTATTGATATGCACCTCCCCCAACTAAAGTCCAAGTTTTTTAAGCACTAGCAAGTACAAGAATAAAGTATTCATGTGAAACATATTTGGTGTCCAGTACTGAACTTGGTGAAAGAGAAAGAAAGTGATGCAAAAGACTTGAAGGTATAGTCTATATCCTCAAGGGGTTGTCTTCTATTCCTTACTATCTATGTAACAGAACTTAGAGTAAGCTGCTTGGGGCTTCAATTTCCTTGTGTAAAATGAGCAGGTTCTGGTTAGACATTCTCCAAGGTTATCTTCCGTCACTTTTTAAAATCCTGTGGTACCCAACACAATACTAAGCACATTGTACAAACTTTTAAAATGCTTTTTGATATTAGAAATTAATGGGTTGCTCCTTGACATGAAACTCAGTCTTTTTAATATCATTATTCTCCTGTTTATGCTATGTACCTTCAAATTCTGGAACATTAAAATCTCATAAGAATCACTTAAAACAAAGGTTCACATAGAATTCAAATGAGGACTTGGAATAGTAGCTATCAGGATTCATCTGGACTCCCTATAACCATCTTGATAACCATGATCTCACATAAGCAAGGCAGCAATAGGAAGAGAAATGGTTAAAAGATATGGTTAACGGAATATAAAGAGGGAATTGTGGGAAGATGACAGAAGGATGCAAAACATTACCTGGTTTTCCCAAACTGGCCTACAAATAAAATAATATGTCAAAGTAAATTTCAGAGGAGCAGAATTTATTAAAAGGTGGGATAAAGCTGAAGACAATGGAGGAGGATTTTAGAAAAGTTCTGACCCCCTGGGGGTGGGAGGGAGCATGACCTGACTCAAGGGCAGACTCAAGGGCAGCGCCAACAAGCAACAAGCCCCAGAGGCAGCTGTAGCCTCAGCTTCAAGAACTTTTACCTCAGTAACCTGGTGGGCACCCTCAGCTGACTGGTGCTGGACTAAGATCCCAGGCTCACTGAACAGATGGGCACCAGGCCATGGTTGCCCAGGAGAAGGAGTTAGCATGCTCCAGTGAGTGAGCAGAAGAGCAGGACCCTGCAAGCTGTAGTCATTGTGGGGTAGAGGAGTGAGCTGAGCCTGGCAGCCCCCTGGCAGTTCGCCTGGGCACAGGGAACAAGATCATTTAGGTTTGCAGTGCCAGGGGAGCTGGGTGCCCTGGTCAGGGCTCAGGAGTGCCTAAGATCACCTATACCAAGGCCAAAGGTTACTGGGAGCAGTGATCACACCTGGCCATGGATTACAGAATGTGGAAAGCACTCAGTCTTCAAAGGACCCCAAATAGAGGTAAGAAAACAACAGCATGAAAAACCTGAAACCTGAGACATTATCCTCAACACTCTTGGAGCAGAGCCTGACTCTGGCATAAAACTGACAGTCAAGAAATGGGTCATTAAAAATAAGTAAGCACGATCACTACCTGAAAGAAATCCAAAAAGAGAAACTCCTAGGAACATTGTGGCCAAATTCCAGAGTTCCCAGGTCAAGGAGAAAATATTGCAAGCAGCTAGAAAGAAACAATCCCAGTATTGTGGAAATACAATTAGGATAACACAAGATCTAGCAGCTTCTACATTAAGGG
>CM053775.1:11695549-11728123 GCA_028658325.1 Potorous gilbertii
AGAGGGCAGATTGGTGATATGGGTAATTAGAATGTTCAGTGTATTGGGGAGGGGGGAGGCGACAAATGGGGAGAAAATTTGGAACCCAAAATTTTGTGAAAATGAATGTAAAAAGTTAAATAAATAAATTTATTTTATAAAAAAAGAGTAAATCATCAACCTATCAAGCTTTTTTCACTGCACCTAGAAATTTGATGTGTAATTAAAGTGCTGGAGGAGAGAAGCTTCAAATTAAAGCCTTGATGAGTTCTTCAGAAAAAAAAAGAAAAAATAAGCAACAGAGAAAGAACCCAATCCTACATAGTTACTATGGTAATAGAGAAGATCAGGATTCAAACTCAGAAGACAAAGCAGCTTCTTGTAAAGTTTCAAAGAAATGGTAAAATGGTCACAAGCCCCAAAAGAATTCTTGGGAGAGCTTAGAAAGGACTTTAAAAATCAAATAAGAGAGGTTGAGGTAAAATTGGGAAAAGAAATGAGAAATGAGAAAAAAGCTAGAAAATTATGAAAAGAAAGTCAACAAATTAGAAAAAGAGATAAAAAAATTAATGAAGAAAATTGGCAATGGAAAGCTTATGACTTCAGAAAACATCAAGAAATAGTAAAACAAAATCAAATGTATGAAAAATAGAAGAAAATATAAAATATCACATTAGAAAACTATCTGATCAGGAAAACAGATTGAAGAGAAATGATACAAGAATTGTTGGACTATCTACCTAAAAATTATGATAAAAAAAGAGTGTAAACATTATACTACAAGAATTTATTAAGGAAAATTGCCCTGAAGTTCTGGAACTAGACAGTAAAGTAGAAACTGAAAAATTCCACCAATTACCACCTGAAAGAGATGCTAAAAAGAAAACTCACAGGAACCTTATAGATAAATTTCAAATTTCTCAGGTCAAGGGGAAAAATGCTACAAGAAACTAGAAAGAAACAATTTAAATATTGTGGGATTGCACTCAGAATAATACAAGATTTAGCAGCTTCTACATTAAAAGAGTGAAGGACATACAATATAATATTCAAAAGAGCAAAAGACCTGGCTTTGTAACTAAGAGTAATCTACCCAGCTAGGCTGAGTGTTAAAAAATGGATATTTAATGAACTAAAGGACTTTCAGGTTTTCTCAAGGAAAAGCCCAGCACTGAAGAGAAAATTTGACTCACAAGAACCATGAGAAACATAAGAAGGTAAATATCAGAGACTAATTATAAGGAATTTAGTAAGGTTAAACTGTTTATTTCTTATATGGGAAAATGTTACTTGTAACTCTTAAGAATATTTTCATTACTAGAGTAGTTCAAAAGAGTATACATTGATAGAAGATTTGAAGTTGAATTGATTATGATAGAATGATCCTAAAAAAATAAAATTGGCTGAGGAGAGATGGAATGGAACAAATAATCTCCTACAAATGAGGCATAAATGAAAGAACTGTTATAGCAGAGGGGAGGATATAGTGGAGGGTGAATAATATGGCAAGCTTACTCTCATTAGACCTGGCTTAAAGAGTAAATAGTAAATATGTTATAAGTAGGGTATAAAAGTCTTCTTAACTTACAGAGATAGAGGATGGCAAGGGGTTAGGGTAAGGGAGAGACTTTTAGAAGGGTTTGTGGGTTAGGGAGGCAGTGGTGAGAAGTATATTGGGTTTCTGAAGAGAAATATGTATAAAAAAAGAGAAAAGGATAAACCCTGAGGCAAAATAGCATGGAGGGAAATAACACAACTAGTAATTTATAACTTAAATGCGAACTGGATGAACTTGCCCATAAAATGGAAATGGATAGCAGACAGCCAAAAACCCAGAACTAATAATATGTTATTTATAAGAAACACATTTAAAAATAAGAAACAGAGTAAAAATAAAGGATGAGGGTAGAAATTTATTGTGCTTCAACTGAAGTAAAAAAAGCAGGGGTAATAGTTATAATCTCAAAGTTAAAACTAAAATAGATTTAATTAACAGAGATAAGCAGGAAAGCTATATTATGTTAAAAGTTGCCATAAATAATGAAGTAACAGTACTAAACATATGTGGGCCAAATGCTATTGCATTCATATTTTTAAAAGAAAAGGCAAATGAATTACAGGTGGAAATAGATAGTGAAACTGTGTTAGTAGAGGATTTCAACCTTCCCTTCTCAAAACTAGATAAATCTAACCAAAAAAACAAATGAGAAGGAAGTTAAGGAGATTAACAGAATCTTAGATAAGCTAGATATGATAGGCATCTGAAGAGAATAGAATGGAAATAGAAAGGAATAGAACTTTTTCTCAGTGGTATGTGGAAACTTTATACAAGTTAACCATAAGTTAGTTTCATAAAAACTTCATAGTTAAATTCAGAAAAGCAGAAATATTAAATGCATTCTTTTCAAGTTATGTAATACAATAAAAATTGCATTAAATAAAGGACCATGGAAACAGATTAAAAATTCATTGGCGACTAAATAACTTAATCATAAGGGATGAGTGAGTTAAAGAATAAGTGATAGAAACAATAAATGCATTTATTAGAGAGAATGATAGCAATGAAAGAACTTATCAGAATTTATGGGATGCAGCAAAAGCAGTAATCAGAAGAAAATTTATGTCTCTAAATGCTTGCATCAGTAAAATAGAGACAGAGTAGATCAATGAATTCGGTGTACAGTAAAAAAAACTAAAAAAGATCAAATTAAAAATCTCCAATTAAGCACCAAATTAGAAATCCTAAAAATTAAAGGTGAGATTAATAAAATTCAATGTAAGAAAACCATTAAATTAATAAAGGAGTTGGTTTTATGAAAAAATGAACTAATAAAATAAACATTGGTTAATATAATTTTTAAAAAGAGAAAAGAAAAACAAATCATTAGTATCAAAAATGAAAGGGTGAATACACTACTAATGAGGATGAAATTAAAGCAATTATTAGGAGTTATTTTGCCCAATTATATACCAATAAATTTAACAATTTAAGTGAAATGGAAGAATATTTACAAAAACATAAACTATGTAGATTTTCACAAGAGAAAATAGAATATATAAACCTATTAAAAAAAAGAAATTGAAAATACAATAAATGAGTTTCCTAAGAGGAAAGCATCAAGACCAGATGGATTTCAAATGAATTCTGCCAAACATTTAAAGGTGAAGTAATTCCAATATTAAATAAAATATTTGGAATAATAAGCAAAGAAAGAGTCCTACCAAATTCCTTTTATAAACAAATATGGTGCTAATACCTTAACTGGGAAAAAGAAAAACAGAGAAAGAAAGCTATAGCCCAATTTCACCAATGAATATGGATGCAAAAATTCTAAATAAAATACTAGCCAAGAGTCTACAATATATCACGAAGATCATACACTTTGACCAGGTTGAATTTATACCAGGAATGCAGGTCCTGGTTCAACAATGTAATTGATTATATTGCTAGCAAAAGTAAGAAATCACATTATTATATCAAATAGATGCAGGAAAAAAAGCTTTTGATAAAGTATAACACTCATTCCTATTTTAAAAATAAACACTTGAAAGAATAGGTGTAAATGAATTTTTCCTTAAAATGACAAGAAGATTGTATCTAAAACCATGAGCAAACATTATCTTTTGAGGATAAACTAGAAGCCTTCCCAGTAAGATCAGGAGTGAAACAAGGATGCCCATTATCAACAAAATTATTCAATATTCAACTAGAAATACTAGCAAAAGCAACGAGAAAGGAAAAAGAAACTGAAAGAATCAGAATGAGCAGTGAGTTAATAAAACTCTTTTTGCAAACAACATAATGACATACTTGGAAAGTCCTAGAGATTCAACTAAAAAGCTACTTGAAACAATAATTGTAGCAAAGTAAGCAGGATATAAAATAAACCCACGTAAATTATCAGCATTTCTATGTATCACCAACAAACCCTGTAAGAAGAGACAGTAAGAGATAGTTCATTCAGAATAACCAGTAGACAAAATAAAATACCTGGTAGTTTACCTGCCAAGACAAACCCAGAAACTATATGAGCATAATTATTAAAATATTTTCTATATAAATAAAATCAGTTTTAAATAATTCAGTGAAATAGTAAATGTTCATGAGTAAACAGAGCCAATATAATAAAAATGAAAATTCTACCTAAATTAATCTACATATTCAGTGCCATTCCAATAGAATTACCAAAAATTATTTTATTCAGCTAGAAAAAAATAATAACAAAATTTATTTGGAAGAATAAAAGTCAAGAATATAAAATTAATTATAGAAAAAAATATAAAGGAAGAAGATCTAGCAGTGCCAGATCTCAAACTGTATCATAAGGTAGTAATTATCAAAACTATCTGGTACTGCCTAAGAAATAGAATGGTAGATCAGTGGAATAGAGTAGATATAGCACACATAGCAGTAAATGATTGTAGTAACCTTGTGTTTGATAAATGTAAAGATTTAAGCTTTTGGGATAAGAATTCATTGTTTAGTCAAAATTTCTAGGAAAGCTGGGAATCAGTTTGGCAGAAACTATGCATAGAACAGTATTTTAATCCATTTACTAAGATTAGGTCAAAGTGGATACATAACCTAGACATAAAGGGAGAGACCATAAGTAAATTGGAAGACCATGGAACTTATTATCTATCAGATTAATTGCCAGGAGAAGAATTTATGAACTAAGAAGAGATTTGTGAGAAAGCATTGTGAGATGTAAAAGAGATAATTTTGATTACATTAAATTTAAAAGATTTTGTACAAATAAAACCAATGCAGCCAAGATTAGAAGGAAGACAGAACGTTGGTGGGGGGAAATTTATGGACAGTTTCTCAGCTAAAGGCCTCGTATCTCAAACATATGGAGAACTTTGTCAAATCTCTAAGAATCTGAGTCATTCCTCACCTGATAAATGGTCAAAGAGTATGAAAAGGGATTTTTTTTGAGGAAGATATCGAAGCTATATATAATCATATGAAAAAATGCTCTAAATCACTATTAACAAGAAGCACAAATTAAAACAACTGTAGGATACTATCTTAAAACTATCAGACTGGTGAAAATGATAGAAGAGGAAAATGACAAATGTTGGAGGGGGTATGGAAAAACTAGGTCACTAATACACTGTTGGTGGAACTAAGAACTGATCCAATCATTTTGGAGAGTAATCTGGAATTATGCCCAAAGAGTTATAAAACTGTATGTACCCTTTGACCCAGGAATATCACTATCAGATCTGTTTCCCAAGGTGATCAGGGAAAAAGGAAAAGAACTTCTATGTTCTAAAATATTTATAGTAACTCTCTTTGTGATGTCAAAGAACTGGAAATTGAGGGGATGCCTATCAATTGGGGAAAGGCTAAACAAGTTATGGCATATGATTGTGATGAAATACTACTGTGCTATGAGAAATGAAGGATTGGTTGGTTTAGAAAATCATAGAGAGACTTGCATAAAATAATGCAGACTGAAATGAGCAGAACCAGGAGAACATCGTATACAGCAAGAGAAATGCTGATGGAAGAATAAATATGAATAAATGAGTTATATGAGTATTCAAATCAACTACAAAGGACTTATTAAGGAAGATGTTATGCACTTCTAGAGAAAGAACTGATATATGGAACTATGTATTGTATACTTTGTATTTTTGTATCCGTATGATATATGCATCTTTGTCATATGTTAGCCTTCTCTAGTGCAGGAAGAGGAAAACAACTTGACACTCAAACGTAACAAAAATAAGATGGTTAAAATACAGTTATAAACAGTGTTATTCCTAAAGGCATTGTGAATAATATATTATCAATACTAAAAATATATGCACTGAAAAGTATACTATCTGCATACTTAATAATAAAGCTTCCTGAACTGCAGGGAGAATTGGACAGAAAAAAGTGACTATTAGAGAATTTACTTTCAGAAGGAGTCCAATGAAACAGGAAAATAAAGGGAAAACTCAGGGATCTAAAAATAAAAATAGAAAAAACAACCTGCAAATATTCTAGATCTGTGGGAATCATTAAGTGAAAAATTGTAAAGGGGTATACATATTTTTCAGTTTCAAATGGCATCTTTACCAAAATTAACATATGATAGGGCATAAGGGACTCACCAACAAATACAAGAAGGCAGATGCATTAAACATAAACTTTATAGATCGCAACGTAATAAAAGGAATAATTAATAAGGACAAATTGAAGAAGATATTGAGTCAGACCTTAAAAGAGACTAAATAATGTAATCCTAAAGAAATTGAGTCAAAGAATAAATCATAGAGACAATAACTCTGAGTTATCAAAGAAAATGATATGAATGAGTCAACATACCAGGTTTTATGGGATGCACTCAAAGAAGTTCTTATGGGAAAAACTATATTTCTAAACACTTAAATCAATTCAGGAAATAAATAATGAATTGATTATAAAGCTAAGTATAAGCCCAGAGAATCAATAAACTGATAAACCCATAACAGAAATTCTCAAGATAAATAAACACAAACCAGAAATTCCCAAACCCAAGAGATTTTTTAAAACTGAAACACAAATTAAGATGATTAATAAACCTGAGCTATTTTTAAACAGTTCAGTAAAATATAACCATTAGTTACTTTGATTTTTAAAAAAGGAAAACAGATTATCAGAAGAAAAATGAAAATGGATAACAATAAATTAAAAGAAAATTCTAGGAAACTAGTATACTCAATCATATCACAAGAAAACAGAAAATGAAATGGATGAACATTTACAAAAATTCAAAAATAGCCTGATTAATGCAGTAAGAAATAGAGATTCTAATACCAGAAATAAAAATTGAACAAAATTATTAATGGCTCTCAAAGCAAAGTAGAGGTTAGAGGCCAAATTTACAAATAAAATCTGTTAAAACACAAAGAATGATTAATTCCTATATTACTGGAATTTTTGAAAGAAAGAAAAAACCTTTGAAATTGAAGCACCTTACATAAATCCATCTATGAGACAAATGTGGTCCTGACACCCAAACCAGACAGAGAGAAGAAAAAGAAATATTAGATAGCGGCATCAATGAGGAGTTCACCAGGTCTGAAGCAAAGGTAACTTGTACCTAGCTAGGACCAGTTCTGTATGCTATCCCCCTCCTTTCTCCCAGAAGTCACTAAGAGCAGGGATCTAGTCTAGTGACAACTGAATTCCTCAGTGTGGGAAGAAGCTGAAACAAACTTGAGGTCCAACCCCGAGGAATAGGGTATCAAAAGGGAATTAGAGAGAAAATGATCAATGGGCAGTATGAGGGGTAAAAAGGACTGGTATTACCAAAGATATTATTACGAGGAAGAAACCTCGGTTAAAAGCTTTGAGCAGAAGCAAATAAGTCAACAGGAAAGATATGAAAATAGGTGGCTTACGGAATATCTAAATGAATCCAAATATTTCTGAATAAATGTAGAAAGATAAGTGAAAATGAATCAGTATCTTTTGAAACAGAGAACCCTGTGGATTCACAAGAGAACATGAAACCACAGCAAGATAATCTGGAATGGTTCAAGAGAGAAATAAAAATTATTAAAGCAGAATGTGTGGCCTGCACATGACAGGTAATTGGCAAAATAAAAAACTTGATACTAGAATGGTGAGATTTCCCAAAGAAATAAAAGATAGAACAACTGATTGGAAATAGTTATACAGAAGGGAATGGGACCTGGAAGAAGGAAAACAAAAAAATGTCCAAACTCTTTATAAGAAAAGCATATTGACTAAAAAATAAGATGTGTAGAGAGAACTTAAGGGCTCTAAGTCTATCAGAAGAACATGACAAGTCAAAGGACTTGGACACAGTCAAGCAATAAATAAGACAAGCAAACTGCCCAGAATTTCTGAGCATAGAAACAAGTGCCAATCAAAAGAATCTATAGATCACCTCCAGGAGAAAAAAATAAAATAAAACACCATTCTGCAAATTGTAAGGCATTTAGTGGCTAAAGTGAGCAATTCTCATGACAAACAACAAATTGTGCAAGTAAACATGAGGAAGGCCTTTAAATATAGAGGAAAGGAAATTTGACTAACACAGTACTATTCTGTATCCAACTGAAACTTCAGAAGAGAAGGAAGTAATGTCCTCCATAGAGTAAAGGAACTCAGGATGCTACCCTAGGTGATGCTCTGCAAGCCTGAGCCAAATCATCGATAAAACGTAATGTTCATTAAAAGAGAGATATTTAAAGAATTCTTACAAAACATACACGAGCAGATTATTTGCTTTGCAAATACTGCAGACAACAGAAATGCAAGCCAGGTAAATAAACAGAGTAAACAAGGAAAGCAGAAGTAATTAAGTAAATAACTCCAGAAAAAAAGGAAAGAAAAAAACTAGAAATAGAAACACAGCTATAGAGTTAAAAAAGAATTGAAAACAAGATCGCTACCGATAATAAAATAACAACAAAATGACTATGAAAGGATAAGAATGAAGACAGAACCTAAATAGAAATAATGGAGAGAAACAAGTCTAACAAAACCATGGATTAAAACATACAACATTCCATCCAGAGATGAATAAAAGTTTTCTTTTAGGAATGAACAGCAGAATGAGGGGAAGCATAAAATGGGAGAAAGGAGGAAGATAGATGGGGATGTGTGATTTATCCTAATCAGATTTGAAAGGGGCCATAGACAACAAACCAAATCAGTATTATATGCTCTAAATGGCTTGGTATCTAAATTCACAAAGAAAAAGTTGACCTAATTAGAAGAAGACGTAACCATACCTGGCACATGCTACCTCCTGGGTTTCCTGTAGCATGCTTTGCAGCTTCAACTAGATTAGCTTGCTTGCCTTGTGGGTGGCATTTAGTAGATTGTTGGTAGGGATGACTGACTTCTCCAAAGGAGTTGTTTTTTTCAGATGATGCTTGTAAGAGTTGGGTGGAAGTAGAACTGATGATCCTGGGGGTGTTGCCACTCCTAGGGTTCAGTACCTAAATGCCTGTTGGTGGCAGTTGTTCAGCATTTATTGTTGGTGCCAGCCCTCTTTCAGAGAAGCAACTCCTGGGTAAAAGGGAATCAACTGTCAACCAGTTTCTGCACCCTAGGCAGGCAAGACAGTCTAGCTGAAACTGCAAGGCACCCAGAAAGAGAGACCGGAGGCAGCAAATCAGATTACTACTAGCATCTTGACTATAATTTCCCTTCAGGCCATGAGCCCAAAAGCCTTAGGAACAGCAAAAACCAGCAGATCTGCTTCTAGTCCAGTCTCTGTAGGCATTATTGAGGGGGAAAACCATTGAGAAGGGGCCAACTGGCCTATCACCACCAACAACAATTGCTGGTCAAATGCCACCAACAGGCAGAGAGGCACAGAAACCATGGGAGTGGCAGTGACCCCCAGATCACTGGTCCTGCTTCTAGTCCAACCTTTGCCATCATGCAGGGAAAGCAACTTTGGGGAAAAAGGAGGAAGGAGCCTTCCCTACAAATTGTCAACTAACATCCCAGAGCAGGCAGATTTGCCTAACTGAAAGAATAAGGCACTCTAAAGGGGAGACAGGAGGCAGAATGCCACACCACTACCAATTACAACTTTGAACACCATTTCCCCTCACACCTTCATGGAGATAACCCAGGACCCTGAACCCCAAAGCATCTGCAATGGCATTATTTCCGGCTCAGTGCCCCGAGCCATCATCTTCAAGGATGTTAATTCCTGAAGAGACACAGGTTGGCAAATGCTCCTAAGAGAAAAGCTGTGTGGCAGAGTGGATAGAGCGCTGCCCCTCGAGTCAGGAAAACCTGAGTTCAAATCCAATCTCAGACACTTACTAGCAGTGTGACCATGGGCAAGTAACTCCATCTCAATTGCTTTCCCCTCGAAAACAATCAACAATTGAACCTATACAAAATTGTATGCTGTCTTGGGGAGGGAGGGGGGAAGGTATGGGGGGGATAAAATCTTAATTTTAAGGAAGTGATTGTAAAACATTAAAAAAAAGAATAATTGCAAAGGAAAAAAATCAAAAATAAAATGTCCCTCAGGTGCTCATAGTAATAGCTACTAAAGACGCAGAAAAGAAAGTTCTTGTCACCAAAGGCTTTGACAATGTCAGATAGCTCAAAATTGAAAAATGATGTGATTTTATCAATGGAAATGACATTAAAGAAGAACTAAAGTGCTTTTCTGTTGTAACTTTAGGACTACCAAGGCCTTTCCACCTGATTTGCAGCTGCTATCTTCCATGTGTGCTGTCTCTTTAATTAGAATGTGAGCTCCTTGAGAGCAGGGCCCTGTCTTGCTTTTCTATCTATATCACCAGTGCTTAGCACAGTGGTTTTCACAAAGTAGATAATTAAATAAATGTTTAATAAATCCATTTATTCATAACCCTCTTGAAGATTTGCACAAATTTAACAGAAAGATAAATAAAAGGGAAACTGTATAATAAAAAATATTCTAGAATAACTGGAGCTAAAAAAAACACCATGGCATGTTCTAAATAGAACTTTTTAATAACGCACATATTTCTCAGAACCACTTAGAACTTTTAAAAAAATTGGTCATATATTAGGGCACCAAATTAAGGTGAACAAATGTAAAAATGTCATAAATAGACAATAAACAATATTTATAGACAATAAAACAATAAAAATAGCTTTCAGTCCAAGGAGAGCCAACAAAAGATACCAACTCACAGATAGCCTTAACAATGAATCCTAAGCAATGAATAAGGCAAAGAAAAAAATCAAAGAAACAATTAATATTTATATGAATTAGAGAGATAGTAATGAAAGAACATCCCAAAATTGTTGGGATGCAGCAAAATAATTCCCATAAGGAAAAATTATATCCCCCCAAAGTACATTAACAAATGGAAAATGATAGAATCAGTGAACAAAAAATATATTTGAAATCAGAAAGTTAATGAATAAGTAAGCCCAAAATAAGCACAAAAGAAGAGATATTGAAAATTAGACAGGGAATAGAGAGGGAAACCAAAAATAATATAAAAATGATAAACAAAAGGAAAAACTGTGGCTTTGAGAAGAATAAGGAAGTTGACAAACCATCAGGCAAATGTATTAAAAAGAAGAGGACCAGAAAATCAAATTAGCAAAACAGCAAATGAATAAAATGAGATCACAACAAAAGCAGGAAAAATGCAAAGAATTATTTTAATCTATGGTCCAATGATTTAAAAAACGAGAACACAAAAGAAATATAAGAAAGTCTTTTGAGAAAAAAACTAATAGAATAATAATGAGAGATATTTAATGATCCAGTCTCAGAAAGGGAAACATAACTTGCTCTAAAGGAACCATCAAGGAAAAAAATCCTGATTCCAATAGACTTGAAGAAGAATTCCATCAAACTTTTAAAGAATGATTAATACTAATGCTGCAAGATTCTTTCCAAAAATTGATAAAATACTCTACTAGACTCCTTTTCTGAGACAAAGCTAGTCCTAATATATAAATTTAGAAAGGGTAAAATGAATAATTATGGGCCAGTATAATTCATTTGACTTATTCAAAATTTTAAAATTAAGTTTTGTCCAATCCACTACAGCAATTCATCTAAGAAATCTTTCATTATGACCAAGATGAATTTGTACCAGATGGCAAGAATACGTCAACATTAGGAAAACAATCAACACAAGAAATCATCTTAAAAACAAAAACAACCTTAGCTACATGATTATCTCAAAAGATTCAGAAAAAAAGGCTTTCACAAAATACAACATTCATGTATGCTAAAAGATAAAATCTTGAAAAATATATCCAGAGAAGGACCTTTTAAATATCATCAAAAGTATATATCTAAGACCCAAAGTAAACATCATATGTAGTGGGGATATAGAAAAACTTTCCCCAAGTAATAAAGGAATGCAATAAAGAGAAAAACTCTCTCCACTACTATTTGATAGAATTCTAATATGCGAGCAATAGACATATGAAAAGAGAAATAAATTACAGTTGTAAAGATACACAGAGAGGAAATAAAACTATCCCGTTATTTGCTTAGTGATACAATGGCTTATTTAGAAAATCTCAGGGAATCAGCAGAGACACTAAATGAAACAATTAAGGTTTTCAACAGAGTTGCAGGCAATACAATCACCCCACAAAAATCAATAGCATGTCTATATAGTAATAACCAAATGAAAGAAGCAGTAATGGAAAGGGAATCCCATTCCAAATAACTACAGAATGAATAAAATGAATAGAGATCATTTTCCAAACATAAACTTTTTGTATAGTTTCAATTACAAAATGTTCCTTAAAGTAAAGCAAAACAGAACACTTAAATAACTGGATGAATATTCAGTGCTCATGGTTGGGCCATTCTGGTATAAAAACTAAAAATATTATAAAAATCTGTAGTCTAGTTACTATAAAAATTATGCTATCAAAGGTCTACTTTACAGAATTCAATGAAATAATGACAAAATAGCTAGAATGTCAAAAGAACTAATGAAAAAGTTAATTATAAAAGGGAAATAGTGCTTCCAGACATCAAACTAGATTATAAAGTGGCAACCATCAAAATCATTTGGTTATAGAACAATAAAGAGATATATCAATGGTACACACAGAAAGGAGTCTGGCAAAGAGCAATATCTTAAATCGTATTCCATAATAAAATTGTAAGCCTATGTGACCTTAATATTAATGACTACATCATCAAATAATTACAACAGAAGTAGGTCATATCCCTTTCATAACTAGAGAAAGGACATGCCTCTTAATAAAAGGATAAAGGTAATTTAAAAAGAGGCCATACACTGGATGAGTGGAAAACTTCAGAAACGATAGCATTTAGGAGAATCAGTGTGCTGTTTGAGAGGTCTGAAACCCTTGTCTCTGGGGAAGTCTATGGTTTAAAGTCAACTCGGAAATGAATCTAATCTTTTCAGCTATCACAGGATAGCTATTGTCCCTTCTAGAATTCAGAGACAGGAATGATAGAATGGAATTCCTCCTTGCCTGATGTACCTGGACCTCTGAAAACTGCATTCAAACTTCTGGGGGAGGGGAGGAATTATTTGATGCTGAAGGCTTAGTAATGAAAACTGTGCTAAATATGAATGAGCTTAGCATTTGCACATATTCAAAGTTATTCCAGAAATTCCTAATCAAATCAGAGAGAATTGTGGTTGGACTGATTGACTTTTCTACTACTTCTGCTCTGCTTGAGATGAAGGTGCTATGACCCTTCCATGCCTCTGAGTCTCATACTCTGTGACACCTTGGTTTCCCTGGCTACTTCAAAATTTGGCTCCAATGTCATTTTTGTCAGGAAGATTTTTTGTGTCCCCACTCCCTTCCCTGGCTCCCCATTAATATTTTCATCTCTGAGAATTTTGTTATTGCTATTGAGTTATTTATCAGTCATGTCTGACTCAGTGACCCCACCTAGGGTTTTCTTGGCAAAGATACTGGAGTGGTTTGCCATTTCCTTCTGCAGTTCATTTGACAGTTGAGGAAACTGAGGCAAACAGGGTGAAGTTGCTTGCCCAAGGTCATGCAGTTACTAAATATCTGAGGTCAGATTTGAACTCAGGAAGATGAATTTTCCCCAACTCCAGGCCCAGTACTGTATCCACCATGACACCTAGTGGCCCCTTTTTGAGAATGGTTTGTATGTATATACCTAGTTATTCATATGTTGACTCCCCTATTAGGAGGTTAGCACTGTGAGGGCAGGGCCTGGTTTTTGCCTTTCTTTGTACTTCTCAAGACTATATACTCCAGGACAACAATTATAGACAGTTTTGGAAAGTCAGATAGAAAACCAAGACCTCTGGCACATAGTAAATGCTTAACAAATGCCTCACTAGGTGTTGATAAATAAGCATTTGGAAACCATTTGGGGTCAAAGGTGAAATACCAAGATTAAACTAATCTATGATGTCACAACTCTTATTCATGCAAAAAGAAAAAAAAAAAAGCAGTTGCCCAAATTGCATGTAGGCAGAAATAGAAGACTGCCTGATTTCTTCCAAAGAAGACAAACATTAGTTTAGGCACAAAACACCTATGCTCATTTAAATTCCCCACAAAAAAAAAGAAGCCTGTACACCAAACTGCATCTATCAAAACAGATTATCAGAGGCTGATAATTAACTTTCCAAAAAATGAAAATTAGCATATATTAGATGAACATTGTGCAGTAATCAACTAATATCTAGCAAGGCACCCACCTATGCATGCCCAGAAATTAGAAACTTAATGAAAGATGGCAGCAGACAAAACTGTAACTAATTAAATAAGACGTCAAAAATGCTATGGATGGTCTACTGAGAAAGTCAGATTGCAATCTTTACTCAATGGGCTTTCTCATTCAAGGTTTCAAATGATTATTTGGACACCCATTCAACTTACCTAGGCCATCTTCAAGCTGACTCGCTTTCATTTCACGAATCTTGGAAGGTAGAGCTAGAAGGGATGTTTGAGATTGTCTATGCCACTAGTAATCAGTGTCACCTAGGCTCCTGATCCTTAATATAGAAAATGATGCCACTCCTCTCGCTATTGTTTTCATTTTGAAAAACAGGTTTTTTTGTAAAACTGTTAACTTTTTTAAATTTTTAACGAGTTCATTGTTGTTGTTTTCAAATGAATTAATAAATATACTTTTAAAATTTATCCATTCAATTTTTTAAAAAGGTAAATATCAGCAGATATAACCTACTTTAACTTTTATAACAACTCTAAACTCTTTGAGGTTTGCAATAGTTTTTAAGAATGTAAAGGAGTCCTGAGGCAAAGAAATGTGAGAACTGCTGGTCTAGTCTGCCCCATCCTTTGAGGGATGAAGAAACTGAAATCCATGGGTTTCTACCTCACTATTGCATTTTGGATTTTGAAAGACCATCTGGTACATGGTTGTTGTTATTGTTTAATTATTTGGTCATGATTGACTCTTTTTGATCCCGTGGACACCAGGCTCTTCTATCCTCCATTATCCCTCATAGTCTGTCCATGTTCATGTTCATTGTTTCTCTGTATCTATCCATCACATCCTTGCCTCACTTTTCTTTGCCTTCAATCTTTTCCAACATCAGGGTCTTTTCCAAGTAGTCCCTTCTTCTTATTATGTGGTTAAAGTATTTAAGTTTCTGCTTCAGTATTTGACCTTCTAGTGAATAACCTGAATTAATTTCTTTAAGTATTGACTGATTTGATCTCCTTCCTGTCCAAGGGATTCTCAAAAGTCTTCATCAACCCCACAATTCAGAACCATGGATTCTGTGGCACTCAACCTTCCTTCTAGTCCAACTCTCGCAGCCATACATTACTACTGGAAAAAACTATAGCTTTGACCATATGGACCTTTGTCAGCAAGGTGATATCTGCTTTTTTTATATGCTGTCCAGATTGCCCATAACTTTCCTTCCAAGGAGGAAGCATCTTTTAATTTCATGGCTACAGTTGCCGTCTGCAGTGATCTTTGAGCCCGAGAATATAAAAATCTAACACTGCTTCCATTTCTTCTCCTTCTATTTTTCAGAAACTGATGGGACCAGTTGCCAAGATCTTTGTTGTTTTTTTAAAAATATATGTATATATTAAGCCCCTAGCCAGCTTTTATACTGTACTCTTCCACACTCATCAAGAAGCTTCTCAATTCTTCTTCACTTTCTGCCATCAGAGTGATATCATCTCCATACCTGAGATTGATATTATTTCTCTAGGTAAGCTCAATTCTAGCTTTTGAGTCATCTAGCCTGCCATTTTGCATGGCATAAGTTAAATAAATAAAGTGACAACACATAGCTTTGTCATATTCCTTTTCCATGTTCAGGTCTAACTGTTGTTTCTTGGTCTGCATACAGGTTCCCTAGGAGACAAGTAAGATGATCTAGTAGTACTCTCTTCCCTTGAAGGACTTGTCTGTCACATTTTGTTGGGATTCACATAAAAGCTTTGGTATAGTCAATGAACAGAAGTCGATGGTATTCTGGAACTCCCTTGCTTATGGAGTTGCTATGGAGGCTCATAAAAGTTAATTAATTCACCTGGGATCACACAGCTAATAAATGGCTATTGAAATTGAAGTCATGTCTTCCTTATTTTATGTATAGTAACTGATCTACTATGCTATGTTGTTTCTAGACCTGGAGTCTGGAGAGACCTGGGCTCGCATTCCATGTCTAACAGTTGCTCTGTAACCCTGGACAAGTCACCTAACTTTTATGAGCCTCAGTTTCCTACTTTGTAAAATGAAGGTGATCAAGACAATATCTGTAATATCTAGCCCACAGGACTATTCTGAGGATCAAATGAAAGAACACGTGTGAAGGCATCCTAAATGGCAACTCTTGCTCTTTTTTTCCCATTTTTATGAAGTCCTTTCCCAAATGATTTGCAAATGTCCAATAAGAAATGAGTATGCAGTGTAAGCTCAGGAAGTTTCTTATTTTTAATGGCAGGCTAACCCCAGGTCTAGTTAACTCTGGGGCAGCTAGGAAGACTCCTCCTCCTGACTTCAAATCTGGCTTCAGATAATTACTAACTGTGTGACCCTGGGCAAGTAACTTAACCATGTTTGCCTCAGTTTCCTCACTTGTAAAATAGCTGGAGAGGGAAATGGCAAACCATTCCAATGTCTTTGCCAAGAAAATCCCAGATGGGGTCATGAGGAGTTGAACATGACTGACCAACAACAAAACTTCCGTTGTTCTCTGTGACACATATGAAAGGATATTTAGAAAAGGCAAATGTGAACAGAGGCACTAAGGAAGGGGCAGAAAGGGTTTGCCCCTGGCACAGGGCATAAGGTTGGTTGCTACACGATTTCCATCTCCTTGCCCTGCTTTTGAAATCACGGATAGCTTTGGAAAGTCAAATAGAAAACCGTGGCCCTAACAGCTGCTTATTTAGCCACCCACCTGCTGATATGTCTTCTCAGAAAGGGGATGGAGCTAGGTGGGAATGGGCTAGGAGGGAGAGCTGAGAAACAGCACAAAATCAGGGAAAAAGGGAGAAGGTAGGGAGGTCAGAGTTTAGCTGTGCCCATTCTGGCTGCCACTTTCAACCACATGCCTGCTTCATGAAAATAAATTCCTTTGGGGAATGCCAGGCAAGGCAAGGCATTGATGTAGAAAGGACTAAATGGTTTAGGTTTATACAAGCTTGCAGGCATGTGCTCATTCTCTCTCATACACACACACACACACACACACACACACACACACACACACTTATATTCACATATGTTCTGGCAAAGAGCAAGCTGGGGTGTGTTATGTCTCTAAGGCTGCTTCTGCATGATTCCAAACATCTGGAAGTAAAAAGGAACATGCATTCATCGAGATGTTTGGTTTGCACAACAAATATCTGCAAACATCAAGATGATAGATTGAACTTTTGTAGTTTTTATCTGGATACTTTGCGGACATGTTGCTCTAGTCTAAATGGTTATTCGGTTCTCTTATTTGTACCAGTTTGTTTTTAAAAGGGTTTTCTGTGGAGACATCTGGGTTGGCTGTTGATACTGAAAGGTTTTATTTTGGGGGGTATTTAATGCTCTTGTTATATGAGCAGAAATGACAAAGGGGAAAAAGTCTAGAGCTAAATCTTGGTATGCAGTTTGTGCATATCTATCACTCATAATAGAAATAATAAACTGAAATTTAACTAATGATCGATGGTTGTGGAGCATGTGACACTCAGGACAAATATTATAATATTATGGTTGTTACCCCCATTTTCCAGATGAGGAAACTGAGTCTCAAAGAAGTGAAGTAATAGTCCAAATTGAGGGAGCCGTTACTCAAACCCTGATAGCACCAAACAGAAACAACCTATTGTTAATGTACCTGTCTACAGACCATCCCCATAATGACAACAACCTCTTTTCTCCATTTTGAATTTATCTTCACTTCTTACTCTTCTGCTCACTTCAGTCAGAATGATGGTTAAAATGCCTTAGTTCACAAAGGCAATAATGAAGTAAGTATACAAAGAGTCTTTCAATAGATTAAAAAACGGGGGTGACTCAGAAGCTTTGGAGGAAAAGAGGCTGATTTATTTGGACAATAACTATCCTAGGATATAAGGGTCTTCAAAGAATAGTTAAGAAGTCATTCCATAGTCACTGATGTATAAATATGGTAAAACTTTCAGACCCAAGTTGTAACTCTCATTTTTAATATGCCTCTCTCCTTTAGCTTGAGTGGTTGTTTATATCCATACATAAATGTGATAAAATAGCTGTCATTCTAGAATGGTCCAGATTAGTGCTTTGTCTCCTTTCATGTTTTACTTAGGCATCAGGAGAATCACACACAGTGTGGTAGAATTATTAACAAAGATTTTAAAAAAGTCTCACAGAGAAAGTTACTCTTAGAATAAGGATTTGCAAGATTGGAAATTAGAAATATAAGGTCTGGAAGATGTTTCAGCTATTTTAACTCTGTTCAAGTCCTACTGCGATGCTCTATTGTGTTGTGGCTGTGGATTATAAGGTTATAACAGTACAGTATGAACCCATCCTCCAAATATGGGAAGAATTTGAACATGGGTCCAGCAAAAGACTATATCTGTTGTATGTGTACCTCAGTAGTAGAGCCAACTTTTACAGGCATATGAGAGTACATTGTTAAATTCTCAATGTATTTATACCTTGGGAATCAGGAAAATACAAATCAGGATTTGGTTTATTGTTTTTTGATTATCTAGACTTAAGAAAATGATGGAGAAAATGTTAGTAATACAGATTAAACTGAAGGTATATCATGGATACCCTTTTTCATAGAGCAGACTATTAAATCTTTACCAGCTCAGTCCTATGCCTAAGTATATGTAGAGAAACTCATCAATAAAAAGCTAGTAGCAAATTCATTTGGTGTCTATAATTCTTGAAGAACCTCTGTCAATGTATATAAGTTGCATTCTAGTTTGGTAAAGGGAGCATCCTCATTGAGGAAATCGTGGATCTTTTGAAGTTTAAAAGTACCACTGAAGATGTATTCGATAACTCAGCATGACATGCAAGCAAGTCATTGATGAAAAAGGTGTAATGAGCAAGGCCCATTAGAATGAGCAGTAAAAAATGGAAACATGTCAACCTTGGTTACCATCATGTCCTAGAAAAATTTATTTGAGATAATGCATTCATCTCAGCAAAGGAGTCAAAAAAAAAAACTCCAGCAAACACTTGATCTTTGTGGTCAAATGAGAAAGATGGCAGCCAAGAGCAACAATTCTGAATACAAACAAATTTATGAGCGTTGTAGAAGACTGAGGAAGTTTTGGATCTGGAGGACCTGAGTTCAAAAGCTACCTTCTGATGCTTACAACCTATGTCACCTTGGGCATAGTACTTATCTTCCCTGGGCTTAGGTCTCCTCATTCTGTTGAAGTACAGGCTTGGACTAGCTGTGCCCTGGGGTCTCTTATGGCTCTTGATTTCTGATCCTATAATTATGGATAGTCTCCTTTCGTAAAACAGTGAAAAGCAGTAGAGATAAAGCCAAGTCTATTCAAATTTGGCATAAGATCAACCAAACCACATTTTTCAAAGAACATTCATGAACGTAACTTCTAGGAGAACGACAACTGGATGGAAAATAGAACAGATCTCTTAGCATTTCTATAATCTATTTTCATCACCAATGATAGTGGCGGAATGACGCCATTTGTACTCGAACACCCCTGTCCCCATATGTTATATTATAAAGTTGAAATGGCACTTAAAAAGATTAATTTGGAAAAACACATCTAGAGCACATTATCCCCATGCTAGCAGTGACACAATTTAGTAAACATTGAAAGATCATTTTATGAGACAGCGAACGGAGGGGAAAATGCCAAAAGGATTACAAAATATATGCCATTATTGCCAAAAGAAGGCCATTGAGATGACATCAGTAACTACCAACTCATGCTTGTTTTTTCATTTTTATAAAATTTTCATGAGAATCTTCTACACATGAATTAAGGATAATGTTGATGAAAATGTGAACAGCAGACAGGCAGGATTTTGCAAAGAATTCTCTACAGCAGAACACATCTTTAAAGTCAAATAATTTATTATAAAGCTGAAATATACAGAATTCACTGTATTTATTACCAAAAAAAGCATTTGTTGGGGCGGGAAAATGGAGCCAATAAGGAGTCTCTCATGCAGATTGTGAAAGTCATATAAAGTTCCTTGATCAATGAAACCACAGAAATATAGAGACAGAAATTGAGGAGATCAATGTTTCCCCCCAAGATGCTCCACACTGGCATGGAGGGTGACTTATGGAGTCCATGTGTAAAAGGACGAAGACCTCTAGACATTATGGAGTCTCCTCCACAAGATCCAGGACTGCTCAAAATTCTTATTGTTCAGTCATGTGTGACACTTTATGACCCTATAGCTGGTGGCAGGATCAGAGGAGAGAAGGGGTTGTATATGAGAGACAGCACAAAGGTGAAATTGACAGGCCTTGATAGCAGCTTGGATGAGAGCAGGTGAGAGATAATGGGGAGCCCAGGATATTTCCTGTCTAAATGCTCAAACTGAAAATTTAACAAGCCCCTCCAGCTAACTAGCTATGTTCCAACACTTCCTGAACTTAACAGGAAACCTTTAATGAGCATAATTGAATCTTCCTTTGGTGATTCAGAAGGCACATCAGGAAATACGGGATGTCTTACTGAACCTGAATTCTCAGTACAGAACTCTAGAGGCTGGAGGATGACAGGGTTATAACCCTATTCTTTATAGCATACCTGGCAAGTTGCTTTGTAAAATAAATTCTTGTTCTAATTTGAATTCATTCTCTCTAGCACTTCATGGTTTTACAAACACCCTATGAGGTAGAGGCTGAAAATGTTTTAATTTCTAAATTTAATTTTCTAAATTTCACATTCTAAAATGGCAGTCAAGATTCTGAGAGGTTACAGAGCTTACCTAGAATTTTAGAAGAACTAAGATTCCAGACCAGCTATTCTGACTCCATCTCTGGCCATAATCCCCCTGCAGACTTGACTCTCAAGGTGTTCTGTTTAGCGTTGCTGTTTGTTTCTTTTTGCCATTAGTATCATAACAGAAGAATTAAGGCAGATATTGGAGAGAGTCTACTTTTCTGAACTTTCTGACTATTGGGATTCTGTAAGAGGTACTTCCTAAATAATGATAGTTAGCTTTTAGATAGTGCTTTAAAGTTTTCAAAGCACTTTATAATATTATCTCATTTTAACCTCTCAATAACCATGGGATGTATGTGCTATTAATATCTTCATTTAACAGATGAGGAGACTGAAGTAGACAAAGGTGCATTGCTGAAGCTCATGCAGCTAAGAAATATGTGAGGCCAGATTCAAACTCAGGTCTTTCTAACCCCAGGTCCAACACTCTATCTGCTGTGGTGCCACCTAGTTGACTCTAAAGGGCAACATGCTTGATGAAGCACTGTATCTTGATGCTTGCCATGGCATTTTAGGCTTGGAGGACTGGCTGACTTCTTTGGTTTTCATTCAGGGTTTGGCAGAGGGTGTACAAAAAGATCGTCTTGGGGAGCAATTTTATAGGGTTGAATTAAACTTGCATCAAAGAAGATGGATAAAAGTATGAGAGTTACAAAAGTGATTGTTAATTCCAAACTGAAAAAGTAGTGCTGGGTCGAGCCTCAGACTGAAGGAGATATTGCTCCAGGAAAGATTGGCATCATTCAAAACAAACTGAAGAGGCAAGGCTTACTAAAGAGACAGGGCAGCTAGGTGGCACAGTGGGTAGAATGATGGGTTTGGAGTCAGGAAGACCTGAGTTCAAATTTGCCCTCAGATATTTAATAGCTGTATAACCCTGGACAAGTCACTTAATCTCTTCCTCAGTTTCCCCATCAGTAAAATGGGCATCATAATAGTACCCACCTTGCGCAATTGTTATTAGGATCAAATGAAATAACATGGTAAACATTTAGCATAGTCCCTGGCACATACTAAGGGTAGTATAAATGTTAGCTATTGTTGTTACTGTGTTAATAGAAGCATCTACTTCTGTGTTTCTCATTGGTCTAGGCAATGCACTTTTGTTTATTTACTGAAAAGAAAATAGTTTATGAAGGACCCTGCATTTCTGTCTTGGGTGCATATCCTCTTAGAATGTTATCTCATGATTTGTCTGTTGCATTTTGAAAAGTGGTCTGGCACAAGTTCTTTGAGATTTAATACGTCTAGTTCTGAAAGAAGGAATCAAATTCCTTCATCTGCAAATGACCAAGCATCAGTGGGGAAACAAATAGACAAACAAACAAAAAGAACCAAATCAAATGGGTGATGTGACTTTAGCTGACCTCCTGCTTAATGGAATGTGTGCTGAGCCCCTGGCTGGCTGACCTGGAAATGGCATGTTGAATCTCTGGGAAGAGACCCATGAGAACGGTTTTTGTGGCATAGCAATAAGAACTGGACCAGGGGCCCATGAGATGCTTGGAAAGGCCCTTGCAGGGAGAGATGAAACCTTATTGTTATTATTTATGCAGCTCCAAACTACCATCAGTCAAGAAAACAATAGCTCTCCACACCCCAATGAAAAGAGTCACTGGAGGTTGTCTTCCCAGGCCTTCTGTTCTGCTGAAGCCGAGCGATGGAGCCTGGAGCGTTAAACTGAAACTAAGCCTGAAAGCTCTTCTCAACATTAACTGCATTTTCCTAGATATCCTTAATGAATGTTAAATTGCATATGAAAGATTCAGAAGTGCTTTTATTCCCTCTCTCCTTTCACGTCTCGTTCTGGGTGATGGGGAGGTTAGCATGGTGAAAGATTTCTCCTGACATCCTTGGCTGCAAGACATGCTCCCTCCTTACGTCCAAAAAATAGTTAGAAAAGTATATTCTTTTAAGTATTAAGTGAAGTCGTTATAATTCCCTCTTCCTGGAAGCTGGCAACCTCTAAATGGATTTTTTTTAAAGCATTTGAGTGGCCAGATGTGATAAGAGAGCCTTTTGCAATGGCATGGTCTCTGACCCTGTCTCCTCAAATTCATTTCTTTCCAACTGGAACCCTTGTTCTTCATAATTAAGTCATATGCATAAATAATTTAAAGCATTAGGAAGAAATAATTGTCATATGTTTCTGAATGCAGAGCATAGAAAGGAATGGGTGGTCAGTCCTGGGCTCCATTCTTATGCCTCCACTGAATGAGAATGTGGCCTCATCTCCTTGCAAGAGAACAAGAGCACGGTTTAGCACTCATTACTTTGCAGCAGACCATTTGGGTTGCTTTCCTGCAGTGTTTCTTTATCTGCCTTGACCTGTGAACTCTTTTCTCTGGAACTCTGGCCATGCTCATTTAGTGTAGCAAGTGGTCATTCCTTCCCTTCAATACCACTCCCTTTCATTGCTGAGCAAGTAGGAGGATTACTGGTACTCTACTTTCTACCAGTAGCCAAGTGAGCTGCATGTCCTTGGATCAGTCATCTAGGAAGAAGAGTCTATTACCATCATTATGCCAATTTTTCCATATTTTACTGGATTCATGATCTTACTGATGCATGTTCTTTCTCTATTGGTGTACTCTGTCACCTTGTTTACATCTTTCCATTTATCCTAGAGTCCTTCTACTGTATTTTTGTATTTCATCAATATTATTATTTTTTCAGTCATCCACATTCTCCATTGTGTCTTCCATAATACTTCCTGCACATTAGTAGTTATCAGTAATATGTTTCATCCTACTTCCACCTACTCTACTTTTCACTATCTTGTGGGTCACCTGCAGTTTGGTTTCCTTTGAGATCCTGGAGTTGCCACTAGGTCAACAGTTTGAACTTCATGAATCTTGGCCCTGACTCTTCAGAGAACTGAGAGCTTCTCCTTGCTTCATAATGGGTGGAAGTAGAGAATGTGGGAACTGACTGACCATATCTGTGGTCATGGAAGCATCTGTATATAGCTGGAAGGAACCTCAGAGGTCATTTAATAGAACAGGAAACTGAGGCCCACAGATAAGAAGTGACTTCCTCAGGGTTCAGCAGATACTAGTACAGCCTGGATGTAGATCAAGATCCTCTGACTTCAAATCTAGCACTGTCCCAACGCTACCCTAGTACCTCTGGTGATTATCATGCATAATTAATGAATTACTTTTTAACTAACCAACTGAGAAAAATCTCTTTGTATATACCTAGACTAGTTCTCATTCAGTGGAAACAGTTGGCCAGCAGGAGCATATTCAAATCCTTCTTAGCTTGGCAGAGCCTGCCAGAGATTATTCTGTACTGGCATAGCTTTTAGTCAGTCATCCCCCTCTCCCCTCATCTCCCAATCTCCACCAAGGTAAGACCTTGGAGTAGGATTTTGTGGAAGAGAGTGTATTGCAGGATGCCCTGCCAGCTCAAAGTCTAATTGGAAAAAGTCTTTTCTATAAATGAGAATGTTCTCTCCACGATCCCATTTGCAGAGAACTTTGAATTGATTGAATTACACCTTGGAACAATACAAGGCTTCAGTCAGTCAGATCTGTGGTCACTCCAAAGAGTTCAGCCTAGCCATCTACAATGGAAAACAAAGTAGATGAAGAATGTACATTGCTTAGATTAGGAAATGCAGCTATACTGGAAACCTATTGAATTAATCTGTCAGGATTGGGGAAGCACTATAGATAGACAATGAATCAGATAGGAAGAGGTGAGTGGGTTGGACCATGTCTGGAAAATTGTGGAGCTTTTTCAAGGTTCATCAAGCTTCATCTTGCCACACAAAGCTCATACTTTCAATACCAATATTCTCCTATGGATAACATACTATAAATCATGAAGAGTCTCAGAAGAATCAAACTTGCTCATGACTTAAAGGTTAATGGAAAGAAATAAAGTGAGTGTGTGTCGGCTCCAGCGTATGACCAGTGACAACATAGACATAGAAGTGGTGTTAACGCCATTGTAATGGTCATGTATGACAAAAGAAATATTTCAGTCCTGAATTTGTGTCCTAACCCAAATCATGTTCCAAGCACTATGCTAAACACTGGGGATACAAATAGAAAAACAAACATAGCCTATGCCTTCAATAATGCCTTACATTCTAATGAGGGGGAAACCCAGAAGAGAGGGGAATGTTTTCCAGGGTGGGGTACTTTGGTCAAAATAGTTAGAGATGGTGACTAGGATTATAGGAATAGATTGAATAGGGGCAGAATTGATTATAGTTCATGATTCCAGAACTTGAGGGACCAGTAGAAAGGTATGGATGTAGGGGCAAGGTAGTTGGCAAGGCTATGGAAGAGTGAAGGGAAATATGGTGGCTAGACTTTCTTGAAAGAGTGTTCTGGAAGAGATAGTCACTGATCTGATGATGTGATGACAAGGAGGGCTGAATCCATGAAAAATGGAAAGAACCAAATGAATACCTCCAGTTCTCTAGGCTGATGGGGAATTTCTCAAAAGAAATGAAGAGTTACACTAAATGACAAGACATGGATGAATCTCAATTCCTACTGGTGGGGCATAGTAGCTAAATGGTACAATGGCTAGAATGCTGCACCTAGAATCAGGAAGACATGAGTTCAAATTCAGCTTCAGGTACTTGCTGATTTTATGATCCTGGGCAATTAACAACTCTCTGCCTCCCTTTCTTCATCTGTAAAATGGAGATAATAGCAACACAGACCTATGAGCATTAAAGACAATAGCATTTGTAAAGCACTTAGCTCAGTGCATGGCACATAGTAAGCACTGTATAAATACTTATTCCCTTCCTCTTCCCCTTCCTTTCCCCCAGATCAGAGTATTCACATCAATGGAATCTCAGATTCATCAACATTTTCAAATATCTTTTATAAGAAATTTCTTCATTGGGTCACTAAAAGCTAGAGAACAGAAAAGTAACTGATGGGCTTTATGATTTCTTGAAATTATCCATAATTATGTCATTACTGGAGGCAACTAGGCAGTTCAGTGGACTTGGAGTCAGGAAGACCTGCATTCAAATTTGGCTTCTGATATTCACCAGCTTTGTGACCTTGGGCAAGTCATTTAACCTTTGTTGCCTTAATCCACGGTAGAAGGAAATGGCAAATCACTCCAATCACTCCAGTATCTTTGCCAAGAAAATCCCATGAATAGTATTGGTGTGCTATGGTCCACAGGGTCACAAAGAATTGGATGATACTAAACAATTGAATGAAAAAAATCTCATTACTACTTTGGGTAAAGAAAGTTATGTATGGATTGTCATATTTCTTTTAAAAGACTCTTCCACTTATAGAGCCTCATTCAATGTTAAGTTTTCTTTCCTGCCACCTGGGTTTTTAATGTATTTGTAGGATCCTAGATTTGGAGTTAGAAGGGACCTTTGAGATCATGCAACTCAACTCTCTTATTTTTATAAATGAGGAAACTGAGACCCAGAGGTTCATTGAACTGACCAAAATATTTTCTTTATTGTTTTTCTTCTTCCCCTTTCCCTTAGGAGCTTGAAAATATCAGCACAAATCGGATTTTTGAGACTATAGTTTGGTTTGATACCTGTAACAAATGATAGACTTCCCTATAAAAGTGCAAAATGAAGATCAATGCAAGTCCTTGTAACTAACCCCTGCTGGAGCAATTTACAATCTCCGCTAGCATGAGATTGACTGAGTCTCCACCTTCTGCATTCAAACTTCACAGACACCAGTTCTGTTGGAGATTAGAGGATGTTAATCATGGTTTCCAGAGAGCAATTTTTCATGGACAAAAGGAGAAGTATAGATACTTCTTCCGTGACTTATTTGATATATCTTTTACTAAATATTTCCCCTATTCTTAGTTACAGAAATATGTTATGATCATTTAGCTAGCATTTATGTAAATTTATAAATTGTTAAATAAATAAATATATAGATATAATTTATACATTTATAAATGTTAGCTCACTTAATGTTCATAACAACACTGTGAAATAGATACTATTTTTATACTCATTTCACAGATGAGAAAACTGGAGTTGAAAGTAACTGTCCAAGATCACAGTACTAATAGTGTCTGTGTGTCCATGGTAGATTTGAACTCGGGTTCTCTTCCTGATTCCAAGTCTAACAGTCTATCCAAAGCACTGCCTACCTGCCTAATCATTTTTATACAGTGTAAGAAATTGTGTTATTAGGCATTCCAATTAAACAGAACTGGCATTTCCACATATTTCATAATAGCAACATACATTTGTTAAGTGCCTACTGTTTGCAAAGAAAGTACCAACATCTCCCTGAGCACCTGATACTGTGTGAGGTGATCAGAAAGATATAAAGTTTAACTAAAACAGGGTCCCTGCCTTCAGCGGGGGAGAAAATAGTAGGGAGCTTACAATAAAGCAATATATATGCCCAGTACATTGATAAGCATTATTCACAGAGATGTTAAGTACTTCCTAAATCATCATAAAAGAATGTTCACCTTTAGAGTTAAGGATATTTTATAGTAATTATTCTTTGAAAATTGCACATCTGAATATGGAAGGACAAGCACATTAATACATTGTTGGTGGATCTGCAAATTAGTACAAACATTATAGAAAGCTGTTTTGTATTATCTTAAGAAGGTCAGTAGGAAGACCATGTTCTTTGATGCAGAAATCCCACTGCTAGGCATTGTATCCCAAGGAGGAAAAGGAAAGAAAAATCCTATATATGCCAAAAGATTTATAGAAGTACTTTCTATAATAGTGAAAAAATACTGAATTCAAAGTAGATGCTCATTGATTGTGGAATGGCAAAGCAGATTGTGTTATATGAGCATAACAGAATATTATTGTATGATAAAATGATGCTTTTAAGGAATTCAGAGAAGCATGTGAAGACCTATGTGAAGTGATGCAAAATGAAAAAAATAAACCCAGAAAAACTATATTCATGATGACTAAAACAGTGGAATGGGAAAAAAGTTTCCAAGATATTAAACAATGTATAATTACAATAACTAAGCTTTGCCCAAAAGAAGAGATGAAAAATTCTACCTCCTTGCCTTCTTTGCAGAGTGGGGGACTATAAATGTCAAGTAATAATGCCAAGCTAAATTAATGCATTGGTTAGTCATTCTAAGTGCTTTCCCCTCCTCTTTTTTAATTCTTTCTTAAAATAAGAGAGAATTCAATGGGGAAAGGACGAATGTATTTGGAGATGAGATATAAAAATACAAATAATTAAGAAAAATTCAAACTATTTTAAAAAGAAAATTGAGGATCTATGCATAGGCTTGATGCTAATTCAATTAATTAGTTAATGTAATTAATCAGAGGCCTCCCTTCCTCACCATTGCTAGATAACAAATGGTTTGTGGTATTTCTGGACCTAACCAAACATTTTATCATTAAATGGTTGGAGAATTCTAGTTCATTGTGGTCCTAGCTCATGATCTCATTACTCCAGAACACTTCCAACATGGAGGCTCTCTCTCCTCTCTATAGACTAGCCATTCATCTGTATCTTATATTCTTAGAGAGTTGCCTGAGGATGTTCAGAGGTGATAGGATTGGTTCACAGCACCGTGATTGCACAGCTAGTATGAATTAGAGGCAAGATTTTAATTTGTCTTCCTATCCCTAAATCTATCCCTCTACCCATTGTAATATGTTATTCCTTCCATTACTAACACCCAAGATCAGTTTTAATTGGAACTGACTGGTTTCACAAACTGCTCAAACACTTGTGTTAATTATGTGACCTTGGTAAAAATCACTTCAACTCTCTGGGCCTCTGTTTCCTTCTCTGTAATATGAGAGGGTTGCAGTAGATGATCCCTGAGATCTCTTCCACCCCTAGTTCTGTGACCTAGGACTCCGTCTCTGGGACCCAGGTGCACAAGTGTGCAGGATGTGATTCATTTTATCAGACTAGTGAACAGAGACAGGACAACTCAGCATCTCTCCCTGACTATCTCATAATCTATGTGTTCTTCTCACACCTCAGTTCTTCTCATTTCATCTAACATTTGGTGAGATCTCTTACCTACTTAAGGAGCTCTTAAATTCCAGAACTGTAAATTTCTCAAGGGGAGAGGCTATTATACTCTGGCAACCACCTTGGAACTATACTCACCACATCACCCAGCTGTCTGCAGACCCATTGATCCTTCTACTGGGCAGATAACCAAAAGAGGTCAAATACTGAAAAAAATCCTGTTTACAAAGTTTTTATAGAAGCTGTTTTGTGGTAGCAAAGAAACGGATTCCAAGTGAGTGCCTATAAATTGAAGAATGGCTGGATAAAATATATCATAGGAATGTAACAAAATATTACTTCACTGTAAGAAACATCATAAGTGAAGCATTCAGAGAAATTTGAAAATACTTTATGAACTATTGCAGAATGAAGGAAGTAGGACTGAGAGAACTGTTCATACAAAAACCACAGTAGTGTAAAGGAAAACAGCGTTGTTGGACACCGGGACTCTGATTGTACTGACCAATCTTAACTTGAGAAGACTGACAGACTGACAATGAACTGCACTCCCCTCCTCTTGCCAGAGGTGTGGTGGACTGCGGGTGAGGAATGGAGTACACATCATTATTCATGGATGAGGGTCTCTTTTTCTTATTACATTATTACAGGGAGGATTCTATTGGAGAAGGGGGGAAGAAGTTAGAGTTATTGAAAAGTGATGATCAAGCCAAAATAGCCATCAATAAAATATTTCTTTAGTTAAAAGATAATTAATGATAATGTTACATTTTATCAATAATCTATTTTAAAGGAATTGTAGCATTAAACTCTTCTATAGAAGGAATCATGTTAATTAGAATTGAATAGAAGGGTATTCATTTTATTTTAATCTGAAAGTGATCAAAACATGCTGTTTTGTATTTTGAAGTCATGTCTGGTTTTTTTTGCAGAATACCCTGTTAAATCACTTGAGAAAAACTTGGCAAGCTTGGATAAGTGGTATGGGAGTTACCTAACCAACCTGAATTTCATTAGGGCCCTGAGTGTCTACTACTTTCTTCAGCTTGCCTCGTGGCTACTGCATGGCTCATTAGTGAGTGCCTCAGATGACAGAGAGACAAGGGGCAGGGAAGATTGTTAGGTGATTTCCTGGCAGTTCTGGGAAAAGTCTAAAGGGACATCATGGGAGGTATAGTGCCTGGTGGAGAAGTGGTTCATTTGGGAGTTCTGTGTTACATCCTGCTACATTCTCTCCAAGCTTGGGTTGGAAACATGTTGACCATGTGTTTAGATGGTCAGGACTGACAGTAGCCATTGACAGTAAGAGAGGGAGTCCTTGAGACTTCCGCTTGGACATAAATGTAGGGAAACCCTCAGTAAGGATAGAAGGGCAGTAGGGAGGGCTGGGAGAAGGTCAGTGACCAGCTCAGGAGATTCCCCAAAGGACAGGTAGCGGCTTGAGCATCAGAAGATCAATGCTAGGTGGGTGAAAAATCGAGGATATGTTGAGGAGTACTGCCAGTTTCAGAGAAATCCATGTGACTGTCAGTCAGTCAGCAAACATTTATGTGTGTACCAGGTACTGAGCTAAGTGCTGGGGATAGAAAGAAAGGAAAAATACCCCTGCCCTTAGGGAGCTCATATTCTAAGATGGGGGGAAGAGCATATAATAATGAGGTATGTGTAAGATACATCCAGAGTAGATGGACAGTAACCTTAGAAAGGAAGGCATTAGCAGTTGGGGGAAATAGGAAAGCCCTCCTGTAGAAGGTGGGCCATAAAAACGGAATCTTAAAAGAAGCTAGGGAAACCAGGGAATAGAAGGGATAATTCTAGGCATGAGAAACAACCACTTCAAGGGCATGAAGATGGAAGATGGAGGATTGTGTCCAAGAAATTCCAAGTAAGCCAGTATAGTTTCATCGTAGAAATCATAAGGGAGAGTACAGTGTAAGAAGACTGGGCTGGTAGGACAGGCCCAGGTTAGGAAGAACTTTAAAGGCCAAAAGACCTTATCTTTAATTAGGGAGGAAAGAGGGACACATTGGAGCCCACTGAGAAACATGGTCAGACCTTCTGTTTGGAAAACTCACCTTGGCAGCTGAGGATGGTTTAGAGTAGGCAGAGAGGCTACTTAGATGGCTGGACACAATTCAAGAAACCATGTTAGGAGACAAAGCCTTCCCTACTTTTAGGGAAGGACTTTCTGCATACCTTCTGAATGAGTGAGTACATATCAAGATATTTAGAAAAAGAATTATGAAACAGACAGCTCTGAGAAATGCCAGATGGAAGAAACAGATCCAATATTATTTCCTTCTAGTGCCTAGCACAAGGAAATCTCAAATCTCTGTAATCCTAATGGCAAACAAGGAGTTGCCCATGTTTTACATCTGGACTGTTTCTTCCTTCTGTTAATTGATGAATGGTTATCATCTTTTGAATGGTCTACACAAAACAAAGGAATAGAATACTTCATGAATGTTTACTGACTAATGGATTGATTTGCTAAGAACTTATTAAGTGCCTAGTGTATGTTCCAGTCTAAAAGAGGATAAAATTAGAATCTCTTTGCCTTCCAAAAGCTTCTTAATTTTAGAGGAGGATTCACTTCAGTGTTTCTCAATTTCCTCATCCAGAAAATAAGGTGGGGAAGAAAGGCATACTGGGTGATATTTAGAGTCTCTGGCTCAAAATTCATGAAGCCCATGATCCTCGTGGCCCCAAATGACTCTTGACACCCTACGATTGGTCAATTTATCAGAGAGAAGGGAAAAGATTGGAATTCAATTCAATCTCATTTCTTTCTCTGTATCCCCAGAACTGTATGCTTCCCAAATATTCATTGCATTGGCTTTGATCCCATAAGAGATATCAAGGACAGTACATCACCCCCAGCTTCAGTCTTCTGGTGTTCACATGGTGCACTGCTTCTCTCTGGAAGTCTCTGAGCTGCTAATTAGTTCTGTAGACATACATTGCTACTGCCCAGCAGGTCACAGTTTCTTAGTAGGTCATTTGTGTGCATATGTACAAGCACTGCCCTACCAAGTACCCAGAGCAATGTCTTAAGCCTTTGCCTGGCCCTCTGCCTCCTACTCTCAGATTGTTTTTCTTGGGATCAACTCTGAAGTTGAGTTTTGCTTAGCCTGTTATAAAGTAAATGTTACATAGACTCAGTAGGTCTGGGTTTGCTGTCCTTTCTTGTCTCCATGGATGACAGGCAATGAATTGGAAAGGGCTCCTTAGAGACGGATAAGTCAGCTGTTATCTAGAGAGTGAAGCTATAACACTTCCTGGGATTCCTGCTTCCTTTTTCTTTTCTTCTGGGCTTCACTTGCCAGGCTTCCAAGGTGAACTAAGAAAACTTAATTTTGGGTTGAGAAGCAAACCATTTCTCCATTCCCAAGAGCTGTCTAACTCTAGCCCAGACCTGTGGATACATTTTATAATAGGACTGGATTTGGCAATTACTCCTGAGAAGGATGGACTAGGGAGTACTGATTATGCCTCTATGATAGTCATATGGTTTCTGGGTTTACTTGATCTGTTTCTCTGCTCCAGGTTCACCTGGAACCGTAAACCATATTTTTCCCATTCCATTTTCCATTACCATAAGAGATCCAGAACTAATCTGAGCTCTTTGGTATCATTCATATTAGAGATGGTAGGATGAGCCCTTGATTAGAATGGACTTTTGTTCCAGGGTCTGAGATGGAAGCATTAAATAACTGATGTTCATAATCAGAAGGTCACTGATCAGAGGTACCTCTG
>CM053775.1:11728623-11746390 GCA_028658325.1 Potorous gilbertii
GCTATCCCCTTTTCCTTTTGCCTTAACTCTTTCTCAACATCAAGGTCTTTTCCAGTAAAATCCCATCTTCTTATGTGGCCAAAGGTTTAGCTTCAGTATTTGACTTTCCAGTGAATAGCCTGAATTAATTTCTTTGAATATTAACTGATTGATCTCCTTGCTCTCCAAGGTATTCTCAAAAGTTTTCTCCAGAACCACACGCTAAAAGTGTGGATTCTGTGGTGCTCAGCTTGCTTTGTAATCCAACTCTCACATCCACACATTGCTACTGGAAAAACCATAGCTTGAACTATATGGACCTTTGTGAACAAGGTGATGTCTCTGCTTTTTAATAGGCTGTCCAGATTTGTCATAGCTTAGAATATCTAGCTCCCTTCAAAACTGAGCTCAAGTGGTACTTCCTCCATGAGGCCTTTCCAACCTCCCACTGCTGTTCCTACTGCCCTTTTCCAGGTCTCCTTATATTTATTTACTTTGTATATATTTTTATACTTATATACGTCTATGTTGTTTCACTTAATAGAATGTAAGTTTCTTGAGGGCAAGAAATGTCCTGTTTTTATCTCTGTATCTTTAGCATGTAGCATAGTGCTTTGGAGGGAAGGAAGGGTGGCTGCTCTCCCTCCCAATCTGATTGCCATGTACACAAAAACAAATGATACCTCAGTTTCTCTTGTGTTTATTCTTTCCTAATCTCAGGCAACCAAATTTCTAGGAATGGAATTGACCAGATTACAAGCTAGTGAACTTCAAAATTTCTGAAGAACTATTAAAGATATCATAGGCAATAAGCCCATCATAGAATCCTCTAGGGTGCTGGTGGCAGATGACAGAGGAAGCACCTCTGAATGAAGGTAGATTGTGGTGTCCTCAGGGATCAGGACTCCGAGTGAGTGAGAGGCATGCTAGCTGTTGAGAGAAGAAAGTCACTGACACTGAGAGCCCAAAATGTTCACAAAAGAGGAACTTCATGTGGAGTCCACCAAGGGAGAAAGGGATTCCTTGCATCAGGAACCCCAAAGTGCCCTAGATTCCCTGAATTCTCTACACATGGACATCATTCTCACTGTATACGAGTCCACTGTATTCCAGGGACTTTGTGTGTGAAAGGGTAGAGTATGCCCCTAGATTGAGGGGAAATACTTTATAACTCTTGTTCTTGTTATATCTTCTTAGCTCTGTCTATGGCTTCCAGAAGGTGGTTGGCTTCTACTTTGCTCAGAGTGGTCCTGGTGTCAAGAAAATCTTCCAGAACAATTACACGTGAACCATGGTATGTAGTGCATCCTACTATTTCATGTTATCAAGAAATGGCTGGGTGACCATATTCGGGGATGAGCTAAAGGAGAGATTCTCATTCATTTCATGAGCAATGCTCAGGCCTTTGGAAATGGACCAGAGCTCTCCTTCAGGGAGAATATTCTCATTTAAATACGATGAGTAATGTTGATTTAAATTGTAATGTGGCTTCCTGACCTCGGTCAGCACTTTGCGATCTTTTGAAGGACAATGAGCCCTATTTGCCAAAACCAAAACTTATTAAAGGAATAGACCCAATGAGAATCGATGTAAATAAGTCTTTCAGCCATGCCTTTCTTAATAGCATTTCATTCATGGGAGTTGGAAAGCAAATGCCAATCGAATGGCATGGAAGATTTTAGGGGCAGTCAACCATTATTAGCTCCAACAAGAAGTCACACTGACAGGAGCCAGCTAAGCTGAGAATGGTTCCCTTCCCCATGAAGAAAATGAGTAAGAGGTCCAATGCTGAGCTGCATTTCGATATTGAACATGCCCTAAATGCTAAGGCAGAGACATGATTAAGTAGGTAGGTGTGCCTGCATTCTGCATTCCCCAGTCATTCTTCGTTCTAGTGCCCTCCTTCTGTTCATGATTTCCGATTTTGCCTTTCTAAATCTTGTTTGTAAATAATTATTTGCAAGTTGTCTCTCCCATGAGATTATGAGCTCATTGAGGGCAGGAACTGTCTTTTGCCTCTTTTTGTATCCCTAGGGCTTAGCACAGTGCCTGACATGTAGTAGGCACTTAATATTTATTGACTGACCTGTTGATTGACAGACTAGAGCAGTAAGAGAGAGCCCATGGGTCTTTGTGTACGAGCCACTTTGACAAGGCTATGATATTGCTCAGATCTTCCATGGTCACATTAAAGGTAGCTCATGGGCTGCTTAAACACATTTGTGGCAAGCTTCTATCATCTAAAGCAGGCACAAGACTCGTCTTGGTAGATGCTTACAAGACTTTCAGTTGGGCTGATCTTGAGACTGTGTCAGCACCAGCCTCCTAAAAGGCCCATAGACTTTCACACCAGGCAAAGGTGGAATATTGTTATCAGTGATGTAGTTATTACTTATTAGTATTCTATTAATAAAAATGCTTATTATCATTATTGACAGTAACAGGGAGCAGAAGAAACATGCTAATTACATAACAGAACTTTGAATCGTTGACATTCTCCTCAATTTGTGCTTCTGCAAGTCAAGTCATTTTTTGCCAAACTGACATGGGGAGAAGGAACCTGCAAGGAGCATTCTGATGATGGGCAAGCAGAGGAATGCTTTGAAGCCATGATAAAGAATCAAAGAGTCATCTTTCTGAGCAGAAGCAATAGCAAGAGAGAGAATTGTTTCCCTAGGGCTAGCATTGGTGGAGATTCAATGACTTTCTATCTGCTTCATATCAGAAGACTGGTTTTATTTTAAAAGACGGACTCCCAAGGTTTCTGTTTAATGCCAGGAGTTGGAGGGGAGCATGCTGGTAGAAAAAAAAGTTAGGAAATAATGTCAGTGAACAGATGGCACCTGAAGGTCTTACTTCCATTAGTTACATGGGAATTCAGAACAAAATCTCAATGGAGCGGCACCATGTAACTCTCCTCCATGCCAAACACATATCTTGGGGACTTGTTTGTCCAATTCTACATTACCTTGGCATTTTAATTGGGCCATCATTAAAATGTCTATATTTGTTTCAATTAAGAATCCAGGTTCATACATTTCCTGCCATAAGCCAGATACTTCTAGTCATCTTGGAGTTAGGGGGCCCATCTGCAGAGATAATGTTTGTCTTTGAAGTCTCTCACTTTTGGTTATTACTCAGAAAGCACAGTTTTGTCAATATCCATATACATTTTTTGCATACATTCTTTGAGTCAGTTTCTTTTCTTCCAATATTCTAGCCATATATTAGAGCCTAAATATGTTTTTCTTGAATAAAAAGGACATTCATTAGTACTGACCCTGGAATATGACCAGTTAATGAACCTGTGTTGTAATACGTCAAATATCTGGAGCTTTCAATATCTCCAGTTCTGATTGAACAGCAAACTTCCAAAGCAGAATGAATTGAAATGTCTTTCCTGCCCCAACCTCACTCAGATATGCCCACCTCTGACTATACTCACTTTTCTCTTACTCTAGAGCAACCACCAGACTAATTGTTTTTGAGAGTGTTTTATAATTAATTGCATTAAAATTTAATTAAGAATAAGGTACATAAACCCTTATTTAGTCAGTACAATAGGGTCGATAGCCATTTCTTGAGCACCTGCTACATGCCAGACTTGTTTTCATAATAATGTTAGCTCCCATTTGTACTGTGTGTTGAGGTTTACAAAACACTTTAGATCCATTATCTCATTAAAACCTCATAACTCTGTGAGGTAAATGCTACGATTATCCCCATTTTATAGATGAGGTAAACGAACCTAAGAGATGTCAAGCAAGTTGCCCAGCATCACACAGTGACTAAGCATCTGAGACAAGATTTCTCTTCCTAAGGTCAAGTCCAGAGCTCTGTCTACCATGCCTCAGTGTCTCTAGGGAAAAAGAAAATCATGATGGGAAAAAAGGATGGAAGTCATGTGAAGTGAAATGATACAACCATCTATATCCCACAATCAGGGGTAGAATGGGGAGTAGGACTCAGGTGTCCTGACATCTAATAAAAACTAATATGCTACAAACTATTCTGTGTAAAAATTTCAATTAAGATCCTGTTGTATAGATAATACAAACTGAATGTGTGTGCATTGGGAGTGGTGGTGGTGGTGGCTGTGTTTGTTGTCTGGAGTTGGGTTTGGTGAGAGCTGTGTTTGGATCCAACTTTCCTACTAAGGACAGCAGGACACCAGAGCTGTTTTAAATAGAGCTCTGATGGTGGATATCTAGCCACTGGAATGATGCCTTTCATGCTGCCAGTGTGGAAGGAAGGGAGGAGCAATGACCTAGCTTACTTGGTTGTAAAATAAAGGGCAACTCAGTTCCCTTTTTACCCCACCCTCACGGATGGGAAGTCTTTCTGAGGTTGAGTTTTTGGGGGAAGTGATGCCTTCTAACATAAAATGGGAATTGAAAGCAGGATTTTGACCTAACATGGTAATATTGATTTGATTACTGGGCCCAGAGCAAGAGATCAGCTTGGGGTGGGATACCTTCCCAGCTCAGGGAGATTGACTCTAGGCATGGGACAAGGTCTGCCTTGATGGACTAGTGCTGACTGAGCTAGTTGCCGGGGTGAGATGGCATGATTTTTAACAATCTACTGTCCTCAAAACACAGCACATCCTTTAAAATTTAATCCGTTTAGTATTGTTTTCTCCATTACTTCCTTAAGTCTAAACAATTTCCAAAACCGTAATCAAACCCTGGTTTGTGGTTTTTGCCAATAAATCACAATGAAAATTTAACAATCAGCTCCAGTAGGAGCTGGCTCTAGCAGTTGAACTTGGGCTCACTTCCTCACCAAATAAAACAGCTTGACCCAGGGAGGGAATAATAAAATTGAATGGATTGATTTCCCCCCTAACCCCCGCCCTGCCAATAACATTTGTTTTCCTTGATATCTTCTGCAGCTGCCTTCCCACATTTGTATGTCCTATACAACATACAAATCAATAGGCTTTAAATATCTGGAGGCTTCTAGGTGGTACAATGGATAGAGCTGATATACAGAAAAGCAACATATTTTCAAGAGAGGGGGAAATAATAACTAACGAAAACTGAGAAAGGAGGGTGGGAATCTGAAAAGGGCTCGTATAGAAAGTGCTTTGAAGGAAGCAGAAGATTCTGTAAGGTGAGAGTAAGGAGGGAGTGCATTCCAAGCATGGAGGACCACCTGGACAAAGGCAGGGAGGTGGGAAATGAGAAGCAAGCAGGTCAGTTTGAGTGGACTGCAGAGTACTTAAAGGACAATAATTTCTAGTAGGTCTGGAAAGGTAGCCAGGAGTTAGCCACACCATTTTTATGGTCATTAGAGTAGCTGTCATTAATTATGATAATTGATAACACTTCATACATGGAGTATCTTTACCTTTTCTGCTTGTTTTTTTTTGTAAATTTAGGTTTTCCAATTTAATGCATTTATTTTAAAGTTCAGGCGACATCTTTTTTTTACATTTAATTTATATTTTATTGTTTTCAATTTCATGTAAACAAAAATTTTTAACATTTTTAAAAAATTTTGTTTTTCAAATTCTTTCCCTTTCCCTCTCCCCGTGAGAAGGCAAGCAATTTGATATAGATTATACATGTGCAGTCATGCAAAACATTCCCATATTAGCCATGAAGGCAAAAAATGCAGACCTCCCACCCACCCCAGCATAGTAAAAAAAAAAAATGTCCTTCGATCTGCATTCAGACTCCATCAGTTTTTCCCCGGAGGGATCGCATTTTTCATCTTAAGTCCTTCGGAATTGTCTTGGCTCATTGTATCGCTGAGAATAGCTGAGTCATTGTTACCTTTCTTTTTGAAATGCTTTCCTATGTACGATGTGCCCCTAAAACGACAAGCCAAGCCGTGTGTACCAGCTCATCCCCTACCTCCATGTTTATTTGCCGTAGTGGAAAAGTGGGCTCCCCTGGCTGCTCTTTTGAGACTCAGATTTCCCCGAGTGGCTATGGAAGTCAATCAGATTTTCTGCTCACTGCCTCCCTGGCTGTTGGTTTCCGACAATCGGTAGCTGGCTTCACACAAGCCACTTGAACAAACAAGACTTAGGGTCGGAAATGCACAAAGTCAAGTGAATGTCATTAACAAGCAGGATAAATGGATACTGAAATTACCCACCTAATTGAGAATTCAAATGGCTGAGCACTCCCCGCACTTCTTGCACACTCTGGTAGAAAATCTATGGCTGCCTGATTTTTCCTAAGTAACAGGCAAGTCCTCGGTGAGATTTTCAGTATTTACTGCAAATATTTGCTATGCTGCTTCGTTCTCTGAATAGCCTCAGCGAAATGGAGAGGCGATTTTGCAGATAAGCCTGGGGGGAAATGGGATTTGTGGCCTGGATTGCTGGGGTGGCTGAGTCCATCAGTGCCAGGTCCTGGATAATTACTCAGGACAAGAGGGGAGAGGACGAGCGGTCAGGGGGACCGGAGGGAGGAGTCAAAGCCCACCAGGCTTATAGCCACAAAATCCAGAACAAACAGCCTAATAAATCCAATACTGCTATGAAAATCTGTGTGCCTGTGTGTGTGTGTGTGTGTGTGTGTGTGTGTGTGTGTGTGTGTGTGGATGGATGGATGTATTTGCTTTTTTCCTTCCACTCTAGCAAGAGGCTGCTTGGTGTAGTGGATAGAAGTCTGGTCTAGTAACCAGGGAGACCTGGGTTCAAGTCCAGCTCCTGACACATACTTGTATGTGACCCTGGTAAGTCTCTTACCCCCTCTGCACTCTGAACTATACAGTTCGGAGTGCAGAGGAGGTGCTTATTTATAAATTGAGAATTTCCAGATCTGGGAGTTCTCTATACCTATAAAATCCTAGGTCTATTCTCTTTGCTTTTTTTTCTTCTAATGACTATTTAGGGCACCCTCGTGTGTTTCTATATTGTAATAGAGTTTTCAACAGTCCTAGGACATACCGTTACTTTTTAATCACAAAACCAAGAATTAAAATGAATCTTTATACTTCCTTCTAAAGTTTCAGGTAGAGGTAGGATTGGGGGGAGCAGTTCATAGTTAGTGACTCAGGTAAAGAAACTCAAGGGAATTTTTATATCTAGTTCAGGGTTCTTGACCTGGGGTTTGGGAACTTATTTTTTAAAAATATTTTGCTAATTGTATGTCAGTATAATTGATTTTATTGGCAAGGCAGTGCATTTTATTTAATTCATTCAAAACATTTTCCTAAGATAAATAATAAATAATAACAATATCCTGAAATAAATAATAAAACCTATCTATAGATTTCCTCAGATGGCCCAAGGGGGCCATGACATAGAAAAGACAAAGAAGCTTTCATCTAGGTCCACATCTAGACACAGACCAATTTGCTTTCAAACATTTATTAAGTCTCTTTGCACCAGATGCTGCACTAGGTGCTGGGGATCCAAAAATGCAACAGGGAACTTTTATCCTGTCCTCAGGGACTTTTGATTTTAATGACTGGAAGCAACATTGATTACAAGGTTTCATATACCCTCAGTCCAAAGAACATGACAGGGGGAGGGCGGGGGTGGAGGTCAGGGAGTGCTAATGACTGGAGATGTCAGGAAAGGCTTCTTGGAATCTTTATCACTTGAGGTAAGCCTTGCAATGAGCTGGAGATAAGACAGAGTGAGAAGGGTGATCATTCTGGTCATGGGACACAGTCCGTTAAGAAGCCCAGAAATGGAGGTGAAATGCTTGTATAGGGAGCAGAAAGGAGGCAATTCTTTGCTTGGCCAACATACAAAAATCACAGTGGGTCACATACATACTCTCCCTCAAAAGTACATCCCAGGGTAGAGGTAGTCATCCAAGCCTTCTAGGCCCATCTGAAGACTCAGAGATTTGTATCATAACATAGTTACTGGGGTTCTTTTTGTTTGTGTTTCGTTTTCAACTTTCCCAGTCCAATTAGACCAGTCTTACTAATACCTGACCCATAAGTGTGCCAGCAGGGCCTACTGCCATTGGTAGGTCCTATCTCTGGTCCCCACTCACATCTATTGATGGCACTATTTTGAAGGTAGGGTACCATTCTGTTCTCATTAGACAAGGGAATGGTGGCTAGCCAAGCACATGTTCATGTTCTTGACCCAATTCCCAAGGGGGGGGGATGGAATGGGAGCTGAAACAGAAATCAATTCACTGTATACCAGAAAAAAAATGGGTAGTGTAATAATAGTAAAAAAGAATTGAGGCACACAGAAGCCAAGTGATTTAGCCAAGCTCGTAGAAGTGGATTAACTGGACTGGAATGGTCTTGGATGCCAGACACACAGCCCATCACAAGGCTGCATCTTAAATTTAATCTTTTCCAGCTGGCCAGGACCTGCCAGAGCTGGCCCACGCCTTCATTCAGTCACTCCAGCTCACCCTCAATCCAGGGGGTGGAGAAACAAAGAGAAACGATAGGTTTTGGTTAAACAAGTCCAACAATTTTTGTCTCTGTTGATTTCGATCTTGGAGCTTTTCCTAATAAAGGGTCACAACAAATTGAACTTGAACTGGGTCACCCATCAGAGATTCCAAAGGCATCTGCTCCATTTAGCTTTTAGTAAAACATGCGTGCTGACAATCACAATTGGGATTTCATAAGTAAATTCTGGTGGAGAAACTCCCACCACGGATTGAACAACTAACTGTTCTGCAACTTAGACTCTGAGAGTTGTTTGGGTCTGGCCCACAGTGACATACGTACACATGCATTATTTCATGAGCTTCACAATAGACTTAGTGGGGAAAAGGAATATTGTACTTAAAAATCAGAAGATATGGGTTCAAATCCTAGCCTGGTCAGTTCTAGACTAGTACTCTGCATATGGAACAGTCTGAAAGTGGTTTCCAAACCCTCTCTTTTTCTAGTCAACAAAGTGTCATTGCCGGAGATTAGTTTACTCTCAAGGGAGTCATGTAATTTTAAAACAATGACAGACTGGGTGTGATACAACACAACTAGTTCCTTTTGTGAAGTGTGAAGATTGATTCCATTGTCTCTTCCCTTTCATCACAAGTACACACTTCAATAAAGTCAATCATTTGAGTTTCCAGTAAAATAGAAAATAAAAAGGGGGGGGTGGATTTGGTTATTGTAATTTCTTCCTCTCAAGCAACTACAAACAGATTTTTCAAAATTAATTCTTGCCCACACAAATGAGACACACAAAGAGCCAGTCCAATTCTCCAGTGACCTAAAAAGAGATGATTCCAACCACCACTTTAACACCGTCATCAGGCCTTCTCCTAAAGCAAGTCAACAGCTCTGTCATAGAGGCAGCCAAAGCATCAGGTCTGAAAGCTGAGCCTCAGGTCATGGAAGAATGCCAGAGCTTCTAGTCCCAGGCGGCTATTTACTGATCTTCCTTCACATGTGGTCTGGGCTTCCATTCGGGAAGGTCAACCACTTAATTGAAATCATCTATTGGCCTGCCCAAGTCCTTTCCACATAGCTATCTGAGCTGAGCTGCCTGCCCCCCCCGCAACTTGCTTGAGAGGAAGGGAATTGGTTGAGGAATTCTTAGGAATGGTAGAGCAGCTATTTTGTAGTGAGCTGAGAGGTGATATATAATGACTGGGATCTGCTCCATTAGAAAAATGGTGGTGTTAGAAACATCTGTCCACATTCCAGTAGAATATAATCTCTTTTGGCGGGAGTGCAAGGACTATGGCATTTTTATCTCCCTAGGTATGGTACTGAGGATAGTCCAAGGCACGTAGTTTACATTTATTATTTGCCTGTTGAATTGAATTGAATAACGGAGGTTGTAAAATTAAAGTCTGTGATATAAAGTAATGAAAATGGAATGGTACAAGCTTCTTACTATTTGGAGGTCTTTGGGCAAAGTCTGATAAACTACTTGTAGGGTTGTGAAGGATTCCTTGACAGTCATGGATTAGCCTTCTCCGAGGTCCCTTCTAAGATTGAGCTTCTGTGATTTTCTGAATGGACTGTCTCTGTGGGTAGGGGATACCAATTTATGGGAGGGCTTAGAGCAAAGGCTGGGTGAGCTGTTGTCAGATCTGTCACTGGGCTATTCTTGCCTTCATCTGAGATTTGTATATTGTGATGCCCTACTGCTTTCCTGGGAATCAGTGATTTGAGCCATATGGCTGTTCCACCCTCCGACGTGAAACACATGGAAAATTGTGGCAGAGAGTCAGTGTCTCTTTGGAGACATTTAGGCTGAACGCATTTATCTATGCTTAGGGGTACATGTAATAGTAGCCATAATAAAAATAGCTTTAATAGTAAACAACCATTTAATAAATCATAATAGCCCTTTAAGGTTTGCTGAACACTCCAACATATGTTATCTCACTTGATCACTCCCATTTACAACGGAGGAAGTTGAGACTGAGAGAGGTATTTGCTCAAGGTCACAGAGGGAGTATATGTCTGAGGCAGAATTTAAGCGCTGGCCTTGCTGACGCCAAGTCTAACACTCTAGTCACTATGCCACCTAGCTGCTTCATATGCATAAATTCATAGAGAGAGTGGAAGAGAATAGAGGGAAAAAGAATTAATATTCATTGGAAGGCGGCTTTGAGATTAAACTGTTTATAGAGGAGGAAACTGAGACTCAAAAAGGAGTAAAATGTTCAAGTATGTCCTTGATCAAAGTTTATTCTCTAGTTGAAATATTTTAAGAAATGTTTTCTTCATCATAATTTGATTAAGAATAAGAAAGATTTAAAATATTCATTTGCATGGTTTCATCATTTTTTTTTATCATGCCCTCATCTCTAGTAACGTCTTAATTGGGATACTTATACTTGAATGGTATCATTCTTGATTTTTTTCGTTGCTTACGGGAATTGCTTTTCCTTACTGATGTAATATTGGTTATATCCATATTTTCCCATAATGAAAAAGCCTTCCTTTAGGTGAACATTTATCATATTAACATTAGCCTTAGTAAGCTTGTTAAATGAGCATGTAACTCTTTATTTTAAAAATTCCATTTCTCAAATGTTTGATTATATTTTCCATTGATGCTCTGCCAGTTTAGTCCACAGTCCTCATTAGTCCTGTAATGCCCATTAAACCAACACTTACTGTGTAGGCATCAAGTACTGCTGTGAATTGTTTGCAAACACTCAGGGAAAGGCTCTTTTCTTAACTAAACTGCATTTCCTACCAGCACCTATTTCAGTGCTCTTCCCACAGTAGAAGCCTACGGTATAATACCCACCTGAGGGTACTCTGCCCAAAGGAATGTAAATTTTGGTCACTGAAACCAGATTTATAGGTTAGGTTTCTTTCTTAAGGACCAAGACTTAAACCCAAATCACTTCGGCTCTCATTGATTGGCCAATAATAGGTCTCAGCCCAAGCCCCCCTAGGTCCATTGTTTGGGCTCTGAGTAAATAAATATAATGTAAATGTGTAAATATAAATAGGAGCTTCTTCTATTTCAGCTAGAAATCCTGATAGTCTTCCCCTCTCAGATTGATTTTTTTTTTTACTAATTAAAAGAGACCATTCTTTGCCTCATTTCATACCTAGCCTTAATTACTGAATAGGCATTGCCTCAGTCCAACTGAGACCTGGGAGAGACTTAGCTTAAAAAAGGTCAGGGTGTCTCATCATGTCTGGGACCATCTCCAATTGTGCTCATGTGTATCTTTTCACTGGTCTCATATTGTTCCAGAGGAGAAAGTGAGGATGGTGACTTCGAACAGCCCTATCTCATTTAAATCCAATTCGCTTGCAAGTCATGGCATCACCTTCTTGATGTCATGGTTCTCCTTGAGAACAAAGGACAAACAATAAGTAAAACATAACAACACAAAATCTCCAAGTAAAAAGGGAAACTGAGACCAGGCATGCTAATCTCAAAGTAACCACTCAACCTCCAGTGAAATCCAACCAATAGAAAGTAAATGGATTGAGAAAAGGGACTGTTTCCTTGCTGCTTTTTGCAGCCCTGGTACTTAGCTCAATGATTTGTATACAGTAAGCATTTGATAAATGTCTAAGGAATTAAATTGAATTTGAACCCATTGCATCTGGAGACAGACCCTCTACTTTAAGGTGGCCTGAATTATTAAGTAATCTTTCTTTATATCTAGGCAAAATGAACTCTTTCCAGCTTCCACTCAGTGCTTCAGGTTCTGACCTCTGGAGCTAAACAAAAAATTCTAATCCCTTTCCTACAGTAGCCTTTTAAATATTGGAAGATAAATATCATGTTCTTCTCTCTCCCTAAATCTTTGGCTTTCCAGCCTGTTCTTTAGAGTGTATTACATTAACTATAGCATGACCTCTGAGGTAGAGACAGCTTTCCTGCTTGAAGGTCTGGGGCATGGGCAAGAGTGTTGGTCTCATCTAAACTTTCTATATCCCGTAGTTCCTGCCACAGTGTTCTACACATAGTAGAAACTTAATAAATATTCACAGAGTAGAGTTAAGCTTTCCAAAGTGGAAAACAAACTGCAATAAAAGGGCTTCCATGGAATGAGATAACACCCACCATTCCCTTTTCCCTCATAAAAAGATCCATAACGGGCCCACCATCCTCTATTTCCAGAGCTTTGACTAAGGTTTCCCATACTCTCCAACTCATAAGTGACCTTATAGCGACTGCTCCACTTCGACATTCCATTTCTAATCTCCGTGATTTTGTACTGACTGTCCTACAGTTCTACTCCTTTCTCACCTCCACCTGTTCTAATCCCTGGCTTCCTCTGATGCTCATCTCAGATGCCAACTCCTTCAAGATGCTTCTCCTGATTTCCCAACCACCTTCAAGTTGTTAATGTCCTCTCCCTCTTCTATTCATTTGGTATTTTATGTGCCTCTTTCAGTATTGTATTCTGCCCCCTTACCTAGTAGAATGTAAATTCCTTGAGGTCAGGGACTATTTTCTGCTAGTTATCTCTTCTCACCTACCTACCTTTGTCTCTTTGTAAGTAATTCCTCAGACATATTAGGAGTTTCACAAAATGCTTGTCAAATTGAATTTCCTTGAGTTCTTTAATGCTGATTCATTGTGTTATTAAGAGAAGTTCATCTGGAGGCCCCGGGTCTTATTGTCCATTTCTACTTCCTGTTTGTACAGAACAAAATGGATTGGGCAAAATGGAACTCACCAGAGAATGAATTATTTAGATCATCTCTTTTAGACCGTAGTGGATTGGATTTATTTAGACTATAATAGATAGTGCCAAGATTAACCCACATTCAGTTTCCTTCTTAATGTTTTGCTTTTTCCTTCTGAGCATGCAAATGATTTTTATTTGAATGAAAGGCCTTAAAAAGGGGAAATAAAGGAAGGAGAGCTGAAATTTTAAGTACCAAAGACTAAGCATCAGTATTTTCTTAAGTAATACTTTCATGGAAACAATTTGCCAGACTGAGGAATAGAGTCAAACTTCCAGATATTACTTCATTGCTTGTTGTGCATATGATTAATTGTATTTCTGCTTATTTTGCCATAATTGAAAAAACCCTCTCTAAGGAGCAATATCCTCACTGTACAGTCCCTTAACACTTACTAATAAATGTGTTTCTATATTAAAATATTAGCAAGCATCTGTACTGAAATATAAGCTGGAGAGATACCAGGCAAGCTCTGCCAGAAAGGTGAACTCAATTGTCTAGAACTCAGACTGGAAAAGTCTTTATTTTTCTCCAAACAAAAGTACAAATCGACAGGATGAGAGTGAATTCTTTCACCCTTCATCCTGGAAAACAAAACCCACAGAATCTCACAGCGTCCACTTGCTTAGTTTGCAGGCACAGATTTGTAAATCAAGTCCAAACACTGAAGATGCCAATTCCTAAGGAAAGACCTTTCTCCAGGTGCTGCGTGTGTGTGTGTGTGTGTGTGTGTGTGTGTGTGTGTGTGTGTGTGTGTGAGAGAGAGAGAGAGAGAGAGAGAGAGAGAGAGAGACAGAGACAGAGACAGAGACAGAGACAGAGACAGACACAAAGAGACACAGAGAGAGGATACAGATTCAGAGGTTGAGGACCTCAAGCCTCAGGAATGCAGACAGTTGGCCAAGGGTGCCTCTAGTTCCCTGTTTCTAGCAAACAAATTTGCTGGAGATGATACTTAGCTGGGTCTTCAAGGAAGAAAGGGATTGCGAGTAGGAGTTAGAATCCTAGAGACTTGTCAGGCGCACTGAGAGGCTATGACTTATCCAGAATCCCACAGTAAGGAAGTGTCAGAGATGAAACTTGAACCCGTCTCCCTGACTGCAATTCTAGCCCTTCATCCACTGTGCCATGATTATTCTCCATTTCCTTCTTTAAAAGGAAGGGAAGCCATAAATCTAGTAAATGCTTTGTGATACGTCATGGGTGGAAAGGGGCTTAGACTTGTCAGGAAGAGAGTTGGGCTTCTCTCTCAGTTCCAGCATGTGACCAAGGGCAGATCCCTTTACTAGTTCGAAGACTGCCTCATTTGTAGAGTGGGGATGATAAAATTTAAATCCATTCTTTCTAGGGTTGTTGTGATGAAAAGGCTTTATAAAACTCATGCACTAGTGGAGCATGGGTGATTGGAGGAATCCCCTGAATTGCTGATAGGGGCACTTCCCCTGAAGTTGGCATGCACTCTAGCCCAGCAAATCCAACTTCCAAGAGAAAGGGCCAATCATTGGAAACCAAGCAGAACAGCTCATGGTGTCCTCCTAGCAAGGCCCAGATCCCTAAGTAAGGCAGCATCCCACGCAAAATGCTGCCTTTGGCGTCAGGAAGACTGATTTCAAATCTGGCCTCAGCCACTTGGTGGCTTATGAAGTACTGATAGGGGTCTCAAGTGGAAAAGGGCTACAGGACCTCTCCTCATAATAGTAACTAATTCCAGTGTCACCAATGAGTTAACATATGTAAAGTACTTTATAAACAAGTGTTGTATAAATATTAGCACTTATTATTGTTTCTGTTTTAATCACCCTTGCTACTCTAAAAAAGATGAATTATATCATGATTGTTATCAAGTGTATGATAGCATGATATCGTTTTTGTACTAAAGTTCTAAGAGAATAGCAAATCCAGCACATTTCAGCGTGGGGTAGGATGAGTCAGGTTTTGTTCCCAGATTCTTCAATTCCAATTCATCCCTTTTTCTTTCATATCCTTTGAAAAATCAAACTTATATCGATGTCATTTGTTTTTCCCTAATATCGCCCCTAAAGAACCATCCCATATACCAAAATGTATCTTTAAAAAAAAGAAAGAGGAAAAATAACCACCAGCCCAACTGATCAAAACATTGAAAAAGTCTGTAAACACCTCCTCGAAGAGATGAGCCAGCAGTGTACTCTTCTGTCTCTTCTCTAGAGTCCTGTGTGATCGTCATCATCTTGCCACATTTACTTTTGATTTGTGTGTATATGTGGTCATTCTTTCCATTTACCTCATTGTCCTCACTGTGTATTTTGCTCCCCTGTCTCTGCTCACTTCACTCTGCATCAGTTCATGTTTCCATATCTTTATTGCTTGCGTAGGAAGAGAAGGATCCTTTCCCCCTCTCACTTGAGTTGGATTCAATCAAAGAGAAGAATGTCATCTTCTCCCAAACCCAAGAGCTCTTAATGATTCTTGCAGCAGCCTGGGGCAAGCCCATGGTCTTGTATATGGCTAGACTCCTACAGCAGACTTTTGGCTATTTGGAAAATGATTCAGGAGAGGCTGTAGTTACTTGAACCTACATGTTTTTTATCATTTTGACCTTCCTAGTCACTTGCTTCCATTGTTTCCATTTAATTAAGGGAGAGAAAGGTCTAATGTGGTCATGGGAAAAAGAGTGTTTTTGCTAACACACCACTGGCATACTTTCTCCACAACATTTCTTCCTTCCTATTCTTGAGGAAGAATTATAGAGTCCATTGGGATGTTGGACCCATGTCATAAGGGTGACATCTCTTGTTGCCAGACCAGTCTGGAAAATGTGCTTCATTCCATGAAGTTGGTATGGTAACCAGGGGCTTCATAGTTCATAACTAATTGGGGGAGATGGGCTAATCAGAGAGCTGGAAAGTCATTCTGCTCACCATTTGGAATGTTGGTATTCAATCGGCTATTAAAATGATTTTTCTTCTTTATTATGAAAGCACGGATATAAGAAATGGGGTGAGGAGCTCTTGTGCTCCAAGTAGAGCTGCTTCAGGACTGACATGGAGCCTCTGATGAAATGAGGTAGAAAATTAGAACTGCACGTTGCAGGTGTTTGTGGAAAGAAAACTGCTCGGCAGATTTCCCTAATAACCAAGTTGGCGAATGGCTGCCCTTTGTGAGAGGGGCTGTCTTGGCAATTATAATTATAGCTTCCATCGGTGTCATAACAAAGAGAGCTAAGGCGAGACTGTACCAAGCTTGAAAAGTTCTCTCTCCCCAAGTTTCTGCCTACCCTTCTTCAGCAGAAAAAATATTTATTTCAGGAAGGAGCACAAATGGCATAGAACATAACACCATCTTATTTTAAGCAAGAGAATGCAATCCCATCATTGATTAAAAACCCAACAGTTTGCACAACATTGTATTTGGTTAAAATATTCAAGTATGTGCCAGGCGTTTTGAAAATTCAGGTAGGATGTAGGTGGAGTGCCTAGAGGACTGGGCTTGCAGGCCCATGGCCTGGGTTCAAGTGTATGAATGTTGTGCAGGCCTAGGTAAGTCACTGAGCCTCTCCAAATCTGTTTTCTCATCTCTCTAATATGAAACCTATAGGTCTTACTGACCTTAGCTCTTGTCGGATTCCATTGAGCTAGTGTATGAAAATCACTTTAAGCATTTAGAATGTTATTTAGAAAGGGGCTCTCCTACTATAGAAAGCACTCTACTTCTCAGAGTGCTGGATTTAGTGTCAGGAAGGTGTAAGGTATAATTTGGCCTCTGATCTTTAAAAGCTCTTTGACCCCTGGGCAAGTCAAGGGTGTCTCTCAGGCAACTCTGCAAGGTCAATCTGCCTAGGTGAGGGAGTCCTGCTAGGCCCATTTACATCAAACTTGGCAGAGCTCAATGTGCCCTCACCGGACTTTTGTATAGCTGGGGCTAAGGAATAATCAGCCCAGTTGAAGTATCCTGCCTGGGGAGGGGGGAGGGTCTTTACTCTGAGGTGTGCAGCCCAAAGAGGGAATGAAGCCACTTGAAAAATGACAAACTTTAATAACTGTTTGCCTATTGACTGCCTAGGCCTACATAGAATCTTGCTGGATTCATATGCAGACAGCATGTATAACCTATGTCAAATTGCTTGCCTTTTCAGTGAGGAGAAGAGGGAGTGGGAAGGGAGAGAGGAAGAGAGTTTGTAACTCAAAATTAAATAAAAGAATGTTAAAATTTTTTACATGTAATTGGGGAAAATATTAAATTATGAGAATAAAAAGGCAATATGCAAAGAATCCTTGTTTTAAATGACTCTAGGGGACTCCCTCACTACAGCCATTAAATATGGAGACAGCTGGCTGCAGGGGAAAGGTTCTCTCCATTAGTCAGGCAGCAAGGTGGCCAACCCTGTCATAGGCACTTGGGGATTGTTCCAGGGCTGTGAAGAGAGGAGTGAGCCCTGTGAAGAGTGGGTGGAGGTGTGTGTGTGTGCATGTGTGTGTGTGTGTGTGTGTTGCATATGTGTGTGTATGTGTGTGTTGTGTATGTGTGTGTGTCTGTTGTTTTGGAGGCAGAGAGCATAATAGAAAAACAAAACCAAGAATGGCATTGTCTCTCCATCTCTTGGGGTCTTGTTCAACCCAAAATAAGATCATTTAAGTTACTGAACCTGGTATATATGCTCTTACTCTGCCACGTTTCCTTGCCTAATCAAAGCTGTAAACCAGTATGGTTTAATGAATTTGGCCCTGGAAGACCAGGA
>CM053775.1:11746890-11769295 GCA_028658325.1 Potorous gilbertii
CAGGTTCTTCTTAGGTAATAGGACTCTATGATTCTGGATATGGTCCTGAATTTGGTGAGTTACCTTTTGGTCAGTTGCCTTCTTTAAGCCTGAACTCATATACCCTTAAATTAAATGTGCACTAGTGGAAATGTATTTCACAGATTGGGGGGATTGTACCAATAGTTTTACTATATTATCTTAATAAGTATCCCTTTCCAAAAGCTCAATGTGCTGAATTAGTAGAACTCAAAACATGTTATTCAACAAAGTACTAAATGAAAAAAAAAGACATAAACCACTCTCCTTTGCCTTATATCCTCCTCTGTTATAGATGTTCTGAGGACACATCTGTCCAAAAAGAAGGCTTACAAATTACCTGGTGAGTTAGATAATATTGAACTGTCACCTGGGTTCACACCATCAAAGCCATCCTTCACTCCATCTTCCTACATCCAATTCTCCCTTCACAGCATCCTTTGTTTAACAGCCCCATTTCTCAATTCTCACAGCCAATGTCCTATTTCAGACTTTCAGCACCACTGGTATGGACTAGTGAATAACTTCGTGATTGTTCTCCCTGATTCCAGTCTTCCTGTCCTCTAATCCATCTACCAAACAACTGAAATAGCCTTCATAACCTATGGTTCTGATCATGTTAATCCCTTACTTAAGATGCTTCAGTGACTCTCTGTTGGCTCTAAGGTTTAAAAAAATAACCACAACTCTTTGTCCTGGCACTTAAAGGCCTCTACTTCAACTTCCCTGATGACAATTTCATAGGAATCCCTTCCACGTGATCTAGGCTTGAGATTAATGAGCCCACCTCAGATTGCCTTGTACTTACTTAGATGTGAACATGTTCTCACAGAATGGAAGATTCCTGAGGGCAAGAAATATTATCTTATGTCTTTAAATCCCCAGCACCTAGCACAGTGCTTCCTAGATGTTTATTGAACTGAGACAGATAGCCAAGTTGGAAAATACAGACAAAAGATGATGTTAGAAAACATCTAAATTCTTTTACTAGCTCCCAAATTATTCAACAATATTTATTCACTTGGCCATAGAAGCCTAATTTGAAATGACAAATCGTTACGTCCAGATGAAACAAATAGCAGTGATAAGGAGTGAGAGAACTGCGCCTTTCCTACTATGAGTCAATCTCTGTTCAGCTCAAACTTCAAGGCTAAGGAGACACCATTATTTGTTGTTTTTTTTAAAAAAATAAAAGATGTTCCATGAATTCTATTGCCTTCATGTGTGGGCCTTACTTATTAACAACTAAAACTTTTGGAAAGCATTGCCCTATATTATCTCATTTGATATTGACCACGAAACCTCTAGGTTAAGTATGACCTGATACTGGAGCAGTTGGAGGCCCTGTGCCACTAATCCCCACAGTCTCAAATACCAGAGCCCTTGTACTTCTCACCCTCACAGATGCCCCATCTACACTCCAGGCATCTCCACTGAAAGGAATCCTCCCCTGACCTTGTTACTCTCAACTAAAGATCCTCCCCAGCAGCAGAAAGCATGATGAAGTACAAAGAACACTGGATTGACACTCAGAGAATGCCAATTCTGCTACTCACAGTGTGTGACTTCAGGTAAATCAGCCTATGTAGGCCTTAGTTTCCTCATCTGTCAAATAAGGAGACCGAACTAGGTAAGATTCCAGTTCCCTTACAGTTCTAAATCTGTGGGGAGAGGAAATTAGTTCCAGTTAATGTTGGGGTTTTAGCAGGTCTGAAAGTGTGCTTGGCTGTCGCAACTGAAAGTCAGAACATATTTCCCCATACAAAGCTATCAGAGACCATTAAAGCCCTATTTCTAGCAGTATTACAATTTAGCTAGCTTATACTCTCATAGATTTTGAGCTAGAAGTAACCTCAAGAGTCTATCTAATCCCATCTCTTCATGCAAGGAAACAGAGGGCTAAGTGACTTGTCCAAGGTGTCAGAGACAATAACCATTAGAGTGGGGCTTAAACCCATGTGGTCTGACTCATGAGCCAACAACTCTATGAGCTCATCCATGTGCATCCTCTCCAGTGGGGCAGATCACCATGCCTACATATCCACATCCTCCCTCTTATCAATTTGGCCCAGAGAGTCTTCCAGTGTGCTACAAACCTTCCTCACATATTCCTGACATCATCTGGATGCCAGTGGAGCACCAAAAATATCCATAGATGCTTCTCTTTGTCACTCAGTGATCAACTCAAGTCTTCCTGAGGCTATCCACCATACCACACTCCCTCTGTATTTTGGCTCATTCATAAGATACATACAATCAATCAATAAACATTTCTTAAGGTTCTATTATGTGCCAGGTACTGACCCTGTGGGTACCACAAAGAAGGAAAATTTTGATTCTAGATGTATACTCAGAGCCATAAAAACTACTTTTTATTATGAAAAATGGCAACCAGAGGTAGATAGATAGATATTACCCTTAAGTGTGTTAAGGTTAGGTTAGGGTTAAAAAAATTTAATGGACTTTCTGGAACCAGTTTAACTTTTATTCTAATTTTTAAAAATGCATGAACAAATAGCTATTGTGACTCTTTCTAAACAAGTTTTTAAGCTGGAGGGAACTGGGGCTGGGAGGAGGGAAAGGAATTCTTTTTCTGGTATGGATAGAACTTGTGGGACACTATTCTGTAGCATTATGGCAGAGAAGTATAACGCTCTTTCATTCTGTAGCTACAAGGTCCTTGAGTCTAGTCAGAATCCCATTCCATTTGCTTCCAGTTAAGTGAGGTGTAGTCCAGATCCTCAGGCAGGTGGGAGTGAGGGAGGCCTAGGTTCAAATTCTGACTTACATAATTATCTGCTTGGCATTACACAGCAAGTCACTTATCTAGGACTGCGTTCCTAAATGGAAAATTGGTAAGGTTGGACTCAATAGCTTTATAGTCCCTTCTGCTCCTAAATCCTTGACTCTACAAAATACAAAGTGTTTTCTCCTCAGCATACACTGGACCACACTGGTGTTTGGACCTTAGGTTAAAATAGAGGCAGGGAACATCATGTTAACACAAATATAGCCTGGTAGATGCCACAAAGGTGTTTGATTCAATTCAGTAAACATTTGCGAAGCAGCTACTAGGTGCCAGAGACTATAGTAGGCACTGGGGATACAAATAAGAAAAAAAGACAGTCCCTGCCCTCAGGAAGCTTCCAGTCTAATGTTCTCCTTACTTTTCCCCCAATGAAACAGCCAAGTTTTCCACAATGCTTTGCAGATGCCCATGCTAAGAAACTACTACTTCCAGATCATGACATTTCTGTATTTCTCTGTTTGGCAAGTTGTCTGTTCACAAGCATTTATTAAGTACCTACTTCATGCCATACACTGTACTAGGCATTGGGGATAAAAATATAGCCAAAAACCCCAGTTTCTGCCTTGAAGGAACTCACAGTCTGATGGGAGAAGAAACAGAATGGACCAGAACAGGGAGAGAAAGACAAAGCAGGGAGATCAAGCAGCAGGCTATGGTAATACTATGGGCAGAAGGTGATGATGACCTGTACTAGGGCAGTGGGAATGTTACAGGAGAGAAGAGGGCCTGTTTGAGAGACATTACAAAGATAGGATAGACAAAACTTGGCCACAGAATGGATATGGAGGGAAAGGGTGAGAGACAAGGAGGAGTCAAGGATAAAGCTTAAGTTTCAAGTCCAGGTGACTGGGAGGATTGCAGCATCCTCAATAGGGGAGATTGGGCCAGCTAGATGGCACACTGAATGGAGCAACAACCCTGGAGTCAGCAGGACATGAGTTCAAATCCAGCCTCAGACACTTGACATTTTACTAGTTGTGTGACCTTGGGCAAGTCATTTAGCCCTGATTGCCTTGACTTCGCCTATCCAAAAAGAAAAATGGGAGGTCTTGGAGGAAAAGATAAAGAGCTCAGTTTAGGATATGTTGAGTTTAAGATGCCCCATCAAACATCCAGTTAAAGATGTCCAGTAGACAGTTGGGTACAGGAGACTGGAAGTCAGGAAAGAAGTTAGTGTTAGGTAAGTAGATTTGAGAACCATCAGCAAAGAAATGATGATTGAATCCATCAGAAAGCATGAGAAAAACACACCAGGAGAAAGGGGTGACTGATAATATCAAAAACTGCAGCAAGGCCAAGAAGGATGAGAAATGAAAAAAGGCCTTTGGATTTGGTGATTAAGAGGTCATTAGTGATTTGGGAGAGAAAAGTTTCAGATGAATGATTAGGTCAGAAGCCAGAATGGAGAGAAATGAGAAGAGAGGAAGTGTTTTCCGCCTTCTCAAACAGTTTAACCACAAAAGCGAGGAGAGATATGGGACAATAGTGGGAATGGATGGATCAAGTGAGGGATTTTTGAGGATGGAGGAGATAATTCTCTAACATTTTCTCACTCTTCTCTGAAGTGATGTGGAAGAAAACTAATGAGAGCAAAAGTTGTCCAGGGCATCCATTTGCAGATGCCAATCTCTTTAAGAAATTATAGATGAATGAGCATGTGTGAAGGGATTACTGTATGCAAACATTGTGAAATGAGCTTAACTGCCTATATCTATCGCTCCTTTATTGCTTTGAAGATGTGAGATGAGAAGACTCTTAGTTTTGGAAAATAGATGGAGAAAGTATTTACTGTCTGATTTCAATATCTGCCCTGCGTCTTGCTTTCTGTTTTATGTAAATATCATTTGCTTCTCTAGGAAGTCACATGTATTATTCTCTTTATAAGAAAGATGTAGTGGAAATGGGAGCTCAGGAGTGATGGACTTGGATAGAAGGTCAAATCCAATGGCCTTTTCTCATTCCTCATCCTTCTTGACCAGGGACTTAGGAGCAACCAACAGGGCATGTTATGGAACCTGTATACTACGGTTGTAAATATAGATGTACCAAGAGAGTAGCCCAAAGTGAACCATCACAGGTGTTCAAAATTGGAACCCATTTAGCAACTCCTTAATAAATTACGTGTTCTCTTGGTAAGAGTCAGAGCATTTGTGTGGCACTAGTGTAGATTGAGGGTCTAGTGTATGTTACTATCCTTCCCCTTTTGAAGGTCTCCATGATATTATGCACTTGACAGTCATCATAAATAAAATGAGAAGAAAGGAAATGGTCCATAGTGTAACTATCGTTGGTTTAATTCTTCTCATCAATCTAGCTTATTGGTTGTGGTGGATGCTTGTTCTACCCAGTGAAGGTTTAATAGCCCTGTTACTCTTACCATCATCCATATGCAGGCCTGTCGATCAATGACAATTATTACTTAATGAACATGTAATTATGGGTAGACCTGAGGACACGCGAACAAATAAATCACTCATCATTGCCTTGATTACAAGCTAGTAGTGTTTCTTGTCAGAGGGATGTTTAGTTGATGTCTTTAGCACTAATCAACTTGACCAGATGCCTAGGTCTGTTAGAAATCTTAAACTTTCAGCCAATAACATGGGAGTACTTTCAAACCCAGATGAAGAAGCAATTACCTTCAACATCATCTTTTTCTGAGACATTCTTTTATTACTAGAGTATGCAGTAGAGAAAGTGCTGGACTTGGAGTCAGAAGTCAGTGACTTCAGTCTTAGAGCTTCTACTTACTAGCTCAAATAAGTCGCCTAACTTGGATTTAACTTAGTTTGCCCATTTGTCAAATATTTGCTCTACCCAACTCACAAGAATTTTGTGAAGATAAAATGAACTAAATCATATGATGTGGTGGAAAGGGCACTGTGTGATCTCAGGGAAGTTCCTCTATCACTCCTGGTCTCAATTTTCTCATTTGTAAAATGAGTGGTATAGAAAGGATTATCTCAAAAGCTCTTTCCAGCTCTAAATACTCTGAGCTAAAAAAATCTCCTTTTAACCTGAAAGTGACAGAGAAATGTCGTTATTGTGATATCTAACCTTCCTTATAACAACAACAGCAGTAACTATAGAATTTATGTAGCCCTTCAAGGTTGCCATATGCTATACATATATTACCCTGGGAAGTAGGTGATGTTGTTATCTCCATTTTACTGAAAAGGAAACTGAGGCTAGAAATGGTTAAATGACTTGATCAGAGTCAGACAGCCAGTAAGGGTATGAGACCATAATTGAACTCAAGTCTTCCTCAATGCAAGTCCAGTGGCCTACCCACGACACCTACAATTTATAAAAAAAGCTTCTCTTCTGCCTTTAGATTAGTTCTATTAATTTCAGTTCAAAAGCATGTTCTTTTCTTATAAAAATGGTAAATTCACTACCTCAAGCATATTTTCTTCTTGAACTGATATTGCTCTTATTTCCCAGCAACTCCCTTCATTCCTAAACCAACTCAACCTTTGCCTCAAAGGACAGCCCTGTGTCTTCCCCAATAGGCTGGCCCAACTTCCGGGTTCTTGCTCCCTTCTTTCCATGGGAAAGTCTAGAGTCCAAGAAGTAGGCTAGCAGCCGGGCTCCATTCTCATCAGCAGACCTTAGGATCATTCTGTTCACCTGTCCATCCAAACATGCAGTCAGCTTGCCCTTTGTTGCCTCCTTGTTATTTGTCCAAAGATTCCAAGGCATGGGATCCTGGGCCAAACTGGAGGAAAGAAAAAGAAGAGAAGGTCCCTCCCATCTGAAATCTACTCTCAGTCTTCTCCAGCAAAGAACCCTTCCCGCCCCCCCCAGCCTCCCAAGCCAAAAGGCAAAGAGTCAAGGCAGGCACAGAGCTGCCTAGCTGTTGTTGCTTCTACTCCTTTGCCAAGGGAAACATCCCAGTGGATGGAAAGGATCTTAAGGGGGTGGACAGCAAAGTGAAAAATTCAAGGTGGGAATTGGAATTCAAAGCCTAACTAATGTCTCTGAGGCCATTCATTCCTTTCCTTATAGTGTAGTCAGGCAATTAGGAGCAAGGGATAACAGCTGGCACCAAATAATACTCAACAGGTGGCAAACATGTGTCTCATGTACAGGAGAAGGGTGTCTTTTCCTTGACTCAAAGGAGAAAAATATCATTTTCACTTAACTATAAGTAAAAATTTATTTTTAGTGAAAGCAATAGGAAACATTCTGTTAGGGTTGTGAAAGTAGGGCGGGATCATACAGTCTTATTCAATTAGCAAATCAAGGGAGATGGAAGAAAAAGATTGCAAAAAGTGGACAGAAACATAAGCATGACCTTCATGTTTGCCAAAGTCCTGAGCAGTAGAGCATGAACTCACTGTTCATGCTTTTACCAGCAATGATGACAAAAGTCTTTACTTTTACATCCCTTAATGGCAAACTAAATGTTGGAAGTTGACATTCTTAAAATCCCTACTTCCTTCTTTTCCAAATGAGAGGGAAAACATTGTCCTATGTCCATGGAGTGGCACCTTACAGCTTTAAAAATATATTATCACTAAAGATTTCTAGAGGTACGATTCATTTTTGCAACTATAGGAACAAATAATATCATCTTTTGAAACTTGCTCCGTGGGCTAGATGAAACTAACTGAGAATTTTATATAATCCAGAGGTGCAACAGTATTGCCCTCATCAAATACTTCTGGGATTGGACTGAGGAGGACATGGTTACCTTCTAGGAGATAGCCTTAGAGGAACAAAATCGATTTTAACCAAGTACATGTGCACTCCTTAGGGGATGCTAGAGAACAGCCAACTAACAACCAGGCCTATTGGACTCCTATACCTATACTTTTATACTCCCAATGGAAAACAATGTTGTTTTGTTTTCCCCTTGAACACAATCTGATCCTCCATTTATTTATTCAACAAATGTTTATTAACGTCTTACAGAATTTAAAGTCCTGTATTGTATGGTCTGTGAGAGATTTTTTTTAAGGGATGTCCTTAAAGAGATTATATCTATTTGGAAGAAGCAAGATGGACATACAAATTTAAAGCAGTTAATAATAAAATTAAGTCAAGATTTTATATGTTTAGAATTTTTCAGCGGATAAGAATTTTCTTTTTCACCATAATGTTAATTTCATCAAAGGTACAAGATAAAAGGATTGTTTTGCTATGATTTTTTTTCAATTTTTACCTCCATAAAAGACATTAAACATGTTTATTCCATATGTCCTGGAAATGTCTGAAAAATATGTTTTTAGAAAATAATAATTTTTGAAAAGTTAATTCTGATAATGTTACCCTTTTAAAACTAGAAACTCTGTGTCAAGTAGTAAACAGGCTAACCTCACCTCAGGCTTAGCCAAACCACTGAGACCTTTTTAAATAATTAATTGTAATTCCTATCAAACAGAAAGCATGTGATCATCCTTATCTTGGGCGATGGCTTGTTGGACATGAAAGGATTTAATATTAAAACTTTCTGCCCCTATGAACCAGGAATGAAAACTTACTTGAATTCCATTTTTTACCATCTACAACAATACTATTGATTTCAATTCCTTCAAATCTTGCTTCATTTATTTTACAGTACAGCTGCTCCTGGTCTCCATTTTGCATGAAATATTTTTGATAACTAGGAGAGCTTTTCAATCCATGGAGTGGGCAGCCATGGAAATGTGCCTTCTTCTGCCAGCTCCCCCCTGCCTCTTAAGGAAGGCAAACAATATTTTTGGCCAATGAAGTAAGTGACCACATTCCCACTTTCATTGTCTTAATATTATAGAAGACTCTGAATGTGCAGACTAGGCCTATGAAGTAAGGCAACAAACATTTATTAAGCATTTACTATGTACCAACCACTGTTCTAAGTGCTGGAGATATGAAATCAAGTAAAAAGAATGAGTCCCTGCTCTTAAGGAGTTTATATTCTAATGAGGGAAAATAACATATCAAAAGGTGCTAAGAAGGAGCTGAGGGAATGAGAAGAAAATTTCCTTTTAGGTAACATGGTGGTGAAATCTGGAGAGTCAGAAATGCATCAAGAAGGGAATGAGACATGGTCCCCAAAATGTCAGCCCTGTAGGAAACTTAGCAATGAGAGAAGAGACTTGGTGCTTCAGAGACATGTTCCAGGGTAAGAAGGCTTCACACAGCTGAATCATGGTGGTAAAGTTTGAAGAAAAGTAGGATTCAATTTTCTCTTCTTGACTCCAGAAGCTAGAACTAGAAGTGATATGTGTAAGGTTCAAAGAGATAGGGTAACTCTAATTTAGACTTAGGCTAACTCTAATGCAAAGTTTCCCAACATTTAGGTCTGTACCAAATAATAAAATGCACTGTTACAAAAGTTATAGATTTCTGCTTACTGGAGGCCATCAAGTAGAGGCTAACTAACCAATAGTCGAGAGTACTGGAGAGGAAATTCTTAGGTATTGGTTGCATTAGATGGTCTCCAAGGCCTCTTCAAATTCTACCACTTTTTCATTCTATGATTCTGAATAATAAATTAGAGGAACTTTCACCTTTTCTGTTTCTTGGACCACCTGATGAAGACTATTGACACCTTCTCAGAATAATATTAAATGCATACATTAAAATGCTTGGGATTAGAAAGGAAACCAGTTTTATTGAAAAAAGCTAACATAGTGAAACAAAGCAGACAAAAAAAAAACCAAGTTTACAGAACCAAAATAAGGATCTGTAAACTAGTGTCAAGAATAGTGGATAGAAGACTTATGCACTCAGCATTATGACCACTAGCTATCATTCAATTCATTGATTCATGGGCAGGGGTGTGGGGAAGTCAAACCACTTAATCATCCTCCATAATGATATCGTCATCATTTTTCCCTTGTATAGTGCCTTATAGATTAGAAATATTTTCCCCTAACATTAGCTCATCTAGGTGATAGTATCATCAGTTGACACGTGTTGAAACTGAGGCCAAAGCAATAAACTCACCAGTCTAAAGTTTATGCACTTTAGTATATGGCACATCCTCCATTTCTAGAGCTTTTCCACTTCCTGACATTGACTCTTAAGTGAATAGACAAGCCAAACCATTGAGAGAGGCAGACCCAGGAACTTAGGTAGACCCAACCAAAGTGTCCAATGTTTGAGTGTATCTAAAAATCATCTACCTCAATGATAATCAGTAAAGGATCTTAACCATATCAGGATCAACTCCCAATCCTCTACTTAGCAGCAGGGGCAAGTTTCCCTATGGCAGCAGAAAGTGATCGACATCATTTTACAGCTGTGTGCCCGAATCCCATCAAAATGCTCGTTAAACCTGTTTGGTCTCTACAATTATTATGACCACAGGGAGGCCAAGGAGTAGTTTAAAAAGGAAGCAGAAGCAGAGGTCCAGCCTCTAGCATAGTCTATCACCATCAAAAAGCACTGATTAGAATGTCCTGGCTCAATGCTACACAAATAGAAATATTTGTCTTTTCTAATCGTAAGTCAACAAGAGCTAGGTAAATGGTCCAAGGCTAGATGTGTTTGCTGTGCCACCTTTATCCCCATTTCAGTGCCCACAAGTCAAGTAATCTTCATCAACATCACAATCATCACAAAAATAACAACAATAACTAACATTAAGTGCCTACTATGTGCCAAGTGATTTACAATTGTCTCATTTGATCCCCACAACAACCCTGGGAGGTAGTTGCCCTTACTGAAATTCAGAACTGAAAGAAACCTTAGGGATAACCTAGTCCAATTCTCCTTGATGTATGTGTTGGGTCTGGTGCAGGGGTTTTTAACCTGGAGGTCCATGAGCTATATGTATATACATATGTATATGTACATATACATATATACATGTACATATCTATATCTATATATCTATATCTATATATATATACACGGATGACTGGTAAGAATGACTGGTTTCCTTTGTAATTCTATGTACTTTATTTTCTGCATTTAAAAACATGACTCTGAGAAGGAGTTCATAGACTTCACCACAAGGCCCAAAGTGTCCACAACACCAAAAAGGGTTGAGAATTCCTGCTCTAGACATTTGATTTCATTGTCATGGAGAACTCCCTGTGTGTAGTCTCCCCTCCTTTATAGGTGGACAGAACTATACCCAGAGAATGAATATAACTCACCCCAAAACACGCAGCCAAGGGCAGACAAGATCTCAGGTCTCTCTGTTTCAGGTCAAGTGTTTGGTCATGTTGTGTTTCTAAGATCAAGCTCCCTACTCTATTTACCATGTACTCAGGGCAGGGCTGTTGGATAATAACAGGTGCTAATGAAATGAGCATACTCACATTGAAACTGATCCCCTCCTCACCATCTTCTTGCAGGTATGAGGATAACACAATACAAGTATAATGCAAGACTCCAAAAGCCCTCTAAAGTGTGACAATAATGGTGATAGACCTGAGAGGCAGAGAGTTTGGGAGCCTAATCCTGCTTTATGTACTTGGATAATAGCAAAGATATTGATGAATAAGTAATTTTCATTGCACTTAATTCTCCTCCCTGAATGGAGGAGAATGAGCTATTATAAACTCATGATGACAGGTAGTCCAGGGCAGTCTGATGAATAGCCCTTAGGCTAAGGGTAAGAAATTTGATTCCAATGTAAAGGCTAATAGCAAGTCACTGTAGGGTCATAAGCAAGAGAGTGACAGCCAAATTGGTGGTTGAAAAAGAGAATTTATAACCTTCTGAGCAACATTGCCTTTCTACATCTTCTCCACTCTATCTGATTATACCATAGTGAATTTTAGAATTTAAGTGTATATTAAATTCATTTTCAGAATTAACTAATCTTTCTAAAGTTTCAAAGTTTTCAGGAGACATCTATTCCTCTGTGCAGCACATTGCATAAAAGTAATAGGCAAATTCCCCTAGGAAAAAGTCTGACCATTTATACCAATGATGGATAGGTTACTTGGATTCCTAGGATAAAGCTGGTTTTAAAGAAGACGTGGCCCCCGCCAAGTCACTTCTCTTTAAAGCTTCACTATTACTGTCTAGGGAACTAATGACTTCCAGTCACCCAGTTTTACAGCCTTGGTATCATGTTTGATTCCTCACCCTGGTTCATTTCATAAATACAGTCCACTGCCAAATCTTGTTCTTTCTCCGTTCATAATTTTTCATCCATGTATCTCTTCACACAGCTACCATGGTAGCTCAGGTCCTCATCATTTCTTGCCTTTTAACTGGTCCCTTTGACTCATTTCTCCCAGCCCCCCCATTCAATAGCTCCTCCACATAGCTGCCAAAATGATTTTTAGACGTGTAAGTCTGACCATATCAGCACTCTCCTCAGTAAATTCCAAGGACTCCAAATTACCTCTAGGAATAAATATTGACTCTTTTGGCATTTAAACCTCTTCACAAGCTAGTCTCTTTCTACCTTTCCAGTCTCCTTTCAATCCAATCATACTAGCCTACTTACTGTTTTTCACACCTAGTCGATCATCTCCTATTTCTGTACTTTTGTACTTTTGGGTCTCATATCTGGAACAATCTCCCTCCTGAACTCTGCCATAGAGGCCCCAGCTTCCTTCTGCAGGAAGCCTTTCCAGGTTTCCCAGCTAGTAGGACCTTCTTCTCTAAGGTTACCTTCCACATTCTCTGTATCTTATATGTCCTTATTCAAATACATGTTGTGTCCCCCATTAGAATATAAACTCCTTAGAGAGGAAACTAGTTTTACTTTTTCTTTTATGTCTTTAAGATTTCATGAATACTAGGACTCAGATTGTCTATTTGTTAGCTCTTTCTCTTATTCAATCCAAACCCATCTTCTCTCCCTACCATACATTTCCTTGATACTATCTTTTATGCTTAATAATAACAATAGAAGCAACTACTTTGTTCCAGGCACTGTGCTAAGTGCTTTATCAATACTGTCTTACTTGATCATCAAAGGTAGGAAAGTGCTGTTACTATCCCCATTTCACAGCTGAAAAAACTAAGGCAAAGAGTGGTTAAATGACTTGCCCAGGATCACATAGTTTGAACTCAGGCCTTCCTGACTCAGGGCCCAGCATATATCTTGTTCACAAGTCGTCATTGGTAGTACACTACAACCTATTTGCCCCCAACAGATGTATCTCTCCCTTGCCTTTTGAGTTCCCACAATTTAGAATCTGTAGAGATCATATTGCTCCACAATTTATAGTCATATAGCAACATGGGACAATACTGACATTAACTGTTTTTCTTTTAATGGCAGAGTGCAACTTGGGATCCTTTATCCAAATTATGCTGCAGTTTCAGGGAAACTAGCAGCAATACACAGCAACAGAGAGAGTGGCTTTGAGCCTGATGACATCAGGAAACTAGTGATGACATCTGCAGCTTTATGGAAAGATGGAAGGAAAAGAAATTAGCATTTCTATAGCACCAACTATGTACCACTCACGATGCTAAGCACGTTATAAATGCAATCCCTATTTTACAGATGAAAAAACTGAGGCAGACAGCTAAAATGATCTTCCCAGGGTCACGTAGCTAGTGTCTGAGGCTAGATTTAAATTGAGGTCTTCCTTGTTCCAGATCTAGAGATGTATCCACTGTACCACTGAGCTACCTCTCCCTGTGGGAAAAGCAGCATAAATAGACAATAGGTTGTCCAGTGGGGATAGCACTATAATGGTGGGAATTGTCTCACTATTCACAAACTGTGGTCAAACATATTCCTACACTTGGGCCCACATTCACATGGGTTTCATGAGATGTTCCCTCTTATAACAGTAATGTGGTAATCTGTAAGAAAGTATACCCCCTTTGTGAATTGGTAGGAGTAGAGTGGTGGGAGGGGGACAGTATTTGATTGTGTATTTCACTACACCATATGAAAATGACTCTCACTTTGAAGCAGTGCATTCCTTGGTTGGTACATTAATGGGGAACTCACAAGATTATGATTTTGCATGAATGTTGACTGAAAGTATATCTCAAATCTGGGATGGTTTTGGAGGATTCAGCAGTTAGCAGGGACCCAGGTTATAGACTCTCAGAGTATTTCTATATTCAATCTCTTTCTTTCTCTGTGTCTCCCTCTCCTCCACTCTCTTTTAATCAATAATTTACATGTCAAAACATGATCAACAATATTGCTTCTAGGACCATATCCTCAAGAAATCGTAAAAATGGGAAAGGGTCCCACATGTACGAAAATATTTATAGCAGCACTCGTTGTGGTGGCCAAAAGCTGGAAATCAAGGGGATGCCCATCAATTGGGGAATGGCTGAATAAATTATGGTATATGAATGTAATGGAATGCTATTGTGCTATAAGAAATGATGAACAGGAAGACTTCAGAGAGGCCTGGCAAGACTTATATGATCTGATGCTGAGTGAAAGGAGCAGAATCAGGAGAACTTTGTGCACAGCAATGACCACAGTGTGTGAGAGTTTTTTTCTCGTAGACTTGAATTCGTAGCAATGCAAGGACTTAAAAAAATCCCCAATGATCTTTTAAGGCAAAATGCCTTCCACATCCAGAGAAAGAACTAGGGAATTCAATTGAAGAATGTAACAGATAATTTTCTTTTGTATTACATTTTGGATTGTTATATGATTTCTCTCGTTCAGTTTAATTATTCTACACAGCATGACTATAATGAAAATATATTTAATAGGAATGTACGTATAGAATCTATTTAAAATTGTATGCTGTCTCGGGGAGGGAGGGGGAAGGTAGGGTGGAGGGAGGGGGGAAACCTATTTGGTAGTGATTGTAGAACACTGAAAATAAGTAAAATTAATAAAAGAAAAACACGATCAACATTATCAAGAGGACATCTTGTCCCAGAGGTGGCATCAATAATTGTAGACAATTACGTCAATATGTTGGTGTCTTCTTCACACTCACAAAGGCCTCAACCTCAGTACGTATGAGTTAGTAGTTTGGGATTCAATCTCCTTTATCCTGTAATAATATCATCCAGGAATTTTTGTTTTCATTATCATTTTTGTTCTTTTGGTAGCCTCCTCTCTGTGAATTATCATAAAAGTCAATTCCTTAGCGCCTTCAGCATTGCATTCATTTCTTCTGTGTGTACTTAGTTTGTTCTAGCTGTTCTTTGTCTTAAGTTTCATTTGGATTTATTTATATAGTCCTGAAGTGTCAGAGGTCAATAGTGATGATTATTGATGATTCCTTTAGGATCCACTCCATGTTGTACGTCTTTGTTGTGCTTCCTCCATTTTTCCCCCTACCAATGTTTTTGGGATGATTTGGCTTGGTTGAGTTTTGAACCAAATTTCTAGAGTCTTTTCTTCTGCTCTTTGAGGTAGTACTGCTCACAGTCTCCCATAATCCTCTCCTCTAATGTTCTACAATGGAGGTTATATTCTAAACTGGTATTTCCTTTAGATGTTAGAACTCTCTCCTTGGCAAATACAGTGAGTGTTTGCTGGCTGAAGCAGTATCTGGGTTCCCCACCCCCATCATCGTGATCATTTTACATTACTTAGATAGACTCCCTTAGGACATGGTGATTTTGAGTCAATTTTATTTTTAACAGATTCCCATTTTTCGAAGTTAATAATTTGTTTACACAGGTCAGAGTGAAGGAATTATAATCGTGAGTAGAATTTTCTCATCTTTATCCCTTGTAGTTTGATGCGGGTTCTGATCATCACTCTAACAAAATGATAGTCTAGTTATACATAGATGACTACTGTGGATAGGTAACTAGTCATTTCCTATCTGCTAGGATATAATCAATTTCATTTGCTTTGATTTCATTCAATTCTCATCCTTCCCATCACCTTCCAACTCTCTTCCTGAAGAATACATTTGTAATGACTATATGTGATGCTTTCAGGTGGTTGGTAAGCTTTGGGGCTTTTTTTCTTTTCTTAATTTTGAATTATCTTGAATCACATATTTTCCCACAATTCACCCCTATAATAACTTACATACTGAAATCAGTGAGGACCAAGATATAAGCTGACTTGGTTTGGGGGATCTCATCAAATTCTTTGTAGAATTACTCTCTATTTTATCCTCTGGAATAGCTGTTGGCACATAGATTGCAATTATATTTATTGTTGACTTTTTCGCTTGTGCTCTTATGGATGCTGTGAAGATAGTTGACCAAATTATCACATAAAATAATATTTCTTGGTAACTTGTGCACACAGTGAAACTAAATCTAATCGTGCCTTTATTCACCACTCCAAGTAGAATTTAGAAGCCATCCTTCCTTGGAACTACAACTTCTCTTCACCTTCTACTTTCATTCATAATGAGAATGCCAGTAACAATGTGGTCCAATTCTTCCAAAAGAATATTAATTTGTAGATTAGTGAATGACAATCTCTTCATTAGAATAGCAATAGTTTTAATTGTTTTTAGAGTTTCTAAAAACTGTGTGATTCTTAATACCTTTCTATGACTACTGTTCTATTCTAGAGTCATTGCTACAGATGTGAAGGTAGACTCAGGTAGGCTGTGCATTTTTCTTTATTTTCTGAGTTACTACGATCAAAGGACTCATAGTTGCCAACCTGCTGGTGGTGATCCTGTCCAGATGGGCCAGGCTGCTTTCCATACAACCAGCAAAATCTGTTGCATGGATCATCCACAGCTAGGTTGTGCAGTCTATAGAGACCTGGGCCTGAAGTCAGGAAGATCGGAGTTCAAATCAGGACTCAGACACTTATTTGTAACCCTGAAAAAGTCGTTCAATCCTTGTGACCCTCAGTTTCCTCATCTGTAAAATGTGGACCGTAATAGCACCTATATCCCAGAGTTGTTGTGAGGATTGAATGAGACAATATTCATAAAGCACTTAGCATAGTGAGTGGCACATAATAGGTACTCTACAAATGTTTATTTCCTCCAACCCTCCCTTTTTAGATTGATAAAATCAATTCTAGAGCTCACTGGTATCACCTTCAGATAACTCCATGTCATTAGGACACTTTGAAGTGGGATTTTTGTGAAGGGAAGCAATCACAACAGAAACCCGTTATAACAGGGATCATCATTATAAGAGTTCAAGCCCATCACAGGGCAATTCGCAATCCAAAATGTATTGTCAGTATATTATTGTGTCCCTCTCTATGTTAGCCTCTGTAAGAGTTGTTGGTACATAAGTTGCAATTATTTGTGCAATTATCTTCAGCCATCATTGGGTAGATGAACCCAAACTTTGAGAGGTCAAGTGACTTAAAAAATCATCCAACAAACATTTATTAAACACCTACTCTGTGCCAGATAGCGTGTTCTAGCACACACAACTGAACTGAATTCTCTTGTAGGAGAACCAGCACTATAATCCAGATCTCTTGATCCCTAGTCTAGAATTATTTCCACTACCGCATCCTGGATTTAAGGTTAAAACTTCCTTTGTTATCTTCATGAAGGACGGAAAGTCAGAGATGGTGGCAGGCTGTTACAAACCAATTTATTCCTAAATGGTTATATTGTTTTTAAAATTTGCTTTCTCTTCTGAGGGTCATTGTGAGTACATTCATTCTAGAAAGAAAGAAAGATAGATAGATAGGAAGATAGATGATAGACAAATGATAGCATATGTGTAGATTTATGTACATAAATATATATACATATAAATTAGTCTTATTTATGTTTGTTTTTAAGTAAATAATTCCATACGATATAATTATTTAATCATTTATCTCATACTCTCTACTTGACGTTTTTCTGTGCCAGAGCCTCGTTGATTAATATTCTCTATAATTGTATCTTTGAAGTGATCAATCTGAGGTTAAAGTAAGCTAAGGATATGAATAGTGGAGGAAATAGCTGAAGAGCAGAACAGGAGATGTGTTTAAATGCAGAAAAGGTTAGGGGAAAAAGGGTTGAAAGTGCCCTGAGACTATCATGTCACTTTACTATTACGGATGAACATTCAGTAATTCTGCAAGACAGGTCTAGCCACAAAAACAGAATCTATCAAGTCAGATGATGAGACAAAAGCAATGTGCCAGGGAGGGGTACAGAGAAGGAGAGGAAGGGTTTGAAATTGTGTTTTAACAGTTTCAATTACAATTAAAACAATTGTCCTTTAAGTTTGCATTAATAGGAATAACATCTGTGTCTTTTCATCATCAGTCCAAGTAGCATATGATAATATCTTCACACATTTCTCTCCCATCAAGTCCAAGTATGCACTAAAGAGCTAAAAGAAGGGAAATGTATGGTGGAAAGGAAAAACTGGGGCACTGCAAAAAGCCATGTTAGGAACAAAGATCTCCTTTAGGATTGGGCCCCATCTGTCACCTACACTGATTCGAGTGACTCTCATGACCAAGTTCTATCATATTTTAGGATTCTAATTTTTCTAATGTAGATCAAAACTGTAGCAGGGACCTAAGACCATGATTCATATTTTCAAGGAGGGTTTGGGGCTTGGATGGAGAAGTCAATAACAATTTCTTCAAAGTGCTCATTCTTATTTCCAAAGCCAAAAAAAGTTTTAGAGGTTACATAACTAACTCAGTCTTCCTGGGTCATTTCTTATAAAGTCATTAATAAACTTTTGCATAGGTTTTCCTGAATAAATTTATACACTGTTGTTCTTAGCCCTCTGAATGTCTAACAAACACTAGAGTACACAGGTATTAAATATTCATAGGCTGTGAATTGCCTGCAGCCACTTTCAAATGCATCTCTTTTGAATACCCTACATGGTCCAAATGACCTTTGCTGGAGGAAACCAAGTAGATTTCTTTATTAAATTTTTGCTAAGTGTCTAGAATATCTTTGTGCAGATATCATTAGGGAGCATTTTATAAATTGTATAAGGTTAAATTAAAGGTAAAATAAAGGCAAGCTTGTGAAAAGAATCTAGACCTCTAGCTGTGTAGCTGACATCCCATGGTGACATGAGAAAATGTGGAAAGTTTTAGGAATATATCTCTCTTTCTAATTTATTTATTTATTTATTTTTAGTTCCAATTTTTCTCCCCATATCTCCCCTCTCCTCACCCCCTGACACTTTGCATTCTGGTTACCCCTTCCCTCAATCTGCCCTCCCTTCTATCACACCCCATCCTTCCCTTATCTCCATCTTCTCTCTTTTCTTGTAGGGCAAGATAGATTTCTATACCCCATTATCTGTATTTCTTATTTCCCAGTTATATGTGATAACAATTCTCAACATTCGTTTCTAACACTTTGAATTCCAACTTCTCTCCCTTCCTCTCTCCCCACCCATCCCCACCGAGAAGGCAAGCCAATTCAGTACAGGCTATATATGTGTCATTTTACAAAAGACTTCCATAATTGTCATGTTGTATTCTATTCTCTCATTTGACCTTGTCCCTTCCCAAAACAGTTTATTTCTAGTTACTCCTTTCCCCCATTTGCCCTCCCTTTTATCATCTCCCTCATCCCACTTGTCCCCTTCTCCCCTACTTTCCTGTAGTGTAAACTAGATTTTCATACCAAATTGAGTGAGCATGTTATTCCCTCCTTAAGCCATATGTGAACAGAGTAAGATTCACTTTTCCCCTCTCACCTCCTCCCTTTTCTTCTCCATTGGAAAAAAAAAGATTTTTTTAATCTCTTTTATGAGTGATAATTTGCCCCATTCTATTTCTCCCTTTCTCTTCCCAATATATTCCTGTCTCTATGCTGGGGGGGACCCTGCTCCCCTCTAACCCAGCTGGGAAAGCCTTCTCTCTGACCTTTGAAGCTTGCTTTGGTGCTTGTGGTTTGAGGGATCTGAGACCCTCCCTGTTGGGTATTCTGCCCCAGAGGCATGTTCTGGTCCTGTTCCTCCTGGTGCCGCATGGCCAGGGCTGGACTCTGCACCACTCGGTGTCCCGTGGCATAGACCTTTTCTGTCAGCCTTCCAGGTTACCTTTGGCTGAAAATCTCTTTCACTGTCATTCTGTGGCTTCTGCTGCTCTAGAATTTGTTGAGAGTCATTTTTACAGGTATTTTATGGGCTATGGGGGAAGAGATATAGTGTATGCATCTTTCTACACCACCATCTTGGCTCCATCCCTCAGAATATTTCCATTAGGAAACAGATGATCAAACTTCTGAAACTTACATATGCAGATAAAAATCACAGATATCCCTAGAAATCCGGCACAGGTTTCCACGTGAAATCCCAGAACCATAGAGTCAGAAGGGACCTCTGTGGCTTTCTTGAATAGCCCATATCTCACCAAGTTATTCTTCTGCAAAAATCTCCAATGAGCGGCCAACCAGACCAATCTTGATGTCAAGATCTCCCATGACAGGGAGCCTATTAGCTTTCCAGGCAGGGGGTCTATTACCCTTTTAGACAGAGGTTTCCTTACATCTGCCTCTCAGCTACTAGTTCTTCCCTATGGGGTCAGAATGTTGAGTACAAAGCAAAATTCTATAATAACAAACCCAATTTTCTCATTGACTCTTGTATGAAATTGAAGATATATTCTCCTGGCAAGAGAATCATAGAATTTGAGCATTTGGTGGGGGTAAGAGGTAGGAGGGACCTTAGAGATGATGTCATCTACCTCCTCATTTTATAGTTGAGGAAACAGAAGCCCAGCAAGGGAGTGTAACTTGCCTAAAGCCAGAAAGTGAGAGTTAGAGCAAAAACATACACTTAAGACTAGTGCAAATCATTAAGGTCATACAATCAGGGAAAATATCACTCTTTTTGTGAAGTTAATTAATATATAACCTGAGATATTTTAAAGACTACAGAATGTGAAAAAGCTCAAGACAGTAGGTAAGTAGTACTATCTGATAGGTAGCACTGGGTGGAGTAGAAGTATAGACCTTACTGCTTTCCCAGTTTCATGGAGTTTTTACCCATTTGAATCTGCCTTAATGGTTCTAATTGTCATCCAAACCAATTGTCACTGATTGTTCTTCTTGCACTTGTATTTGCTGGTCTCTCTGCAGAGCTCCTTCTACCCGTAAGACAGGGCAAGTCATGGGGGCTGGGAGGAGAAGACTTTGTTTATCTGACTGTCTCATGGCATCCTGTAGAGCTATCTTTCTTCTTCTTTTTCGTTTTTTCTGGTTTCTGATTGACTCATTAAATTTATGAAGTGCCTACTATGTTCAAGGCCCCAAAGACAAAAATAAATCTGTCCTATATGAAGAAAGTGAATAAAATTCTAACACCCTTTGACCCAAAATTCACGTGTTAGTACTTGGTAGGCTCCATGGGCATCAAAATTTCATGAAAGCACTTTCTGTAGCAGCTAAGGACTGGACAAAAGTAAATGCTCACTCACAGAAATAAAGGAAAAAACATTTTTCTAGTACTTATTATGTGCCAAGTGCTATGCCCAGTGCTTTAAATATAGCCCATTTGAGATGCACAATATTCCTAGGAAGTAGATGTTATTATTAACCCCCATTTTGCAGTTGAGGAAACTTCAGCAGACAGAGATTAAGTGACTTGCCTATGGTCACACTGCTAGTAAATGTTTGAGGTCATATTTGAACTCAGGTCTTCCTGAGTTGAGACTTAGACACTACCGTACCATCTAGTTAAATCTAAATTTACCTCCTTTGGAAAATGGCTAAACAAACTGTGGTACAGAAATATAATGGCATAGTACTGTAGAATAAAGAAGACAGATATGAAGAATGCAGAGAAACATGAGAAGATCTGTGTGAACTGAGATAGAGTTAAATAAGCAAAACAAGGAAAAAATATAACAAGGGTGCCACTTCAAATGGAAAGAACAATGACAGAGAGGAATTGAATGCTATGAAATTATGATGACCAAGCTCAGCCTAGAATAAGGCATGAAAGAAATCAAGTACCTTCCTCCCTTTTTCACAGAAGTGGAAGATTATAGGTGAGCAGTAGCACATTATACCATCAGATTCAGTTGATACAGCACTAATTTTGATTTCTTTTACTTATAACAGCTGGTTTGCTGGTTAGAGGAGAGGAGAGAGATGAATTCAGAAATGGAGGTGACATGAAAACAAAAGATACCTATACATATTTAAAATTTTAAAAGAAAGAAAGAAAATGGGTAGCCCCAGGAAGTCATGTAATTATTTGGGGCAGGGGAGGGAGGAGAAGGTACACCATGGGATTTCAGGAGCCTTAATGATCTTGTGTGGGACAGCAGTGCCTGGGTATTATGATGAAGCCAAAGAAAAGGCCAAATAAAATGGGAATCATTGCCCTATGGCATTCTAAGTGTCGCTAATGAAAGCAAAGCTAACAACAAGAGAATCCGATTAATTCCAATTAAGTTTGCCAACCAAGAAAAATGCAACACCCTGAAGGTTCTGACTGGGTTTTGTTTTGGAGAAAGGGCCAGAGAGGACAAGAGATCAAACTGCAAAAGCAGAATATGAGGAATCTATGCCTTCTGTTCCTGATCGTATCTATCATTGTATAGATGAGGAAACTGAGGCCCAGAGTCACACTGCTAGTCAGTGGTATATCCTTGACTAGACTCTACATCTCCTGCCTCTATCTCCTTCTTCCCCCTCCCCTATCCACTGAACTCCTGCCCTGTTCTAAGTTCTTTTCACTAAGCAGCTAGGCGGTGCAGTGGATAGAGCACCAGTGCAGGAGTCAGGAGGACCTGAGTTCAAATCTCACCTCACACCCTTGACACTCACTAGCTGTGTGACCTTGGGCAAGTCACTTAACCCCAATTGCCTTATCCTG
>CM053775.1:11769795-11793325 GCA_028658325.1 Potorous gilbertii
TGAAGCACACATGAGATAATATATGCAATGTAATTTGCCAACCTGCAAAGCAGGTTGGCAAATTACATTGCATATATTTATGTGAGAAGAGCCATGCAAGTCATTTTAATATGACATACATAAAGATGTATCTAAGTGGCAACACTGTGGATAGAATTTTGGAGTCATGGAGACCTGAGTTCAAATCTGCCTTCATAAACTTTCTAGTTGTGTGACACTGAGTAAGTCACTTAACTCTGCTTTCCTTAGTTTCTTCATTTGTAAAATGGGAATAGTATTAGCATTTACCACATAGGGTAGTTGTAAGGATCACATGACATAATCATTCAAAAGTGCTTTGCATGAAGCCTGGCATATAACATAGGAATGTTAGCTATCATATCATTATTAACTATTACCGAGCTGGAAATAGATCCAGCATGGCGGCTGAATGAAAATAACAAATCACAGGAATTATTGAATGCATAATGAGGAGTTGTTGGGAAGCCTAGGAGGGACAGAGGTGGAATATAGACCCTCCCGCATGTTTAATAGGTTTTCTTTTGTAAATTGATGCCAACTTGGGTTGAAAAACCAATGTAAAAAATCAACAATCTTGGCCAGTATGAAAAATCACCTTATTCAGAAAGAATGTGTTTGCATTTGTGTATGTATGCATGTGTGTTTACCATTATTGGATTCATTGTGCCCCTGAATTTTTAAAAATATAACTTCAAAAATATTTTTCCTGAGGATTTTAGAGACTTTTCCTTTAGCATTCCTATGTATCAGAGGTACCAATATGTTAGCGTGTGTTTAAGATGGGGACAGGAAGTTTATTTGGCAACAGTTTAATTATTCATTTTATGGCTCCATCTAGTTTTTATTTTTGTCTTCATTTTTTAATCGATGTTTCAAGCCACTGACTTTCCTTCAAAAAAAGAAAATCAGAGAGAAACAAGATGAATCTCTTTTTGATCTGAGATCAATCATTTCATTATTTTTTTTCATCACAAAGAAAATATGAATCACACTTTAACCCCTGGCAATATATTCAATGTGAAATAGAAGCATCTGAAGAAAAGTTTCAGGAACTTCAGAAACCTAATCAGTGTTTTCTAACAATCTCGTAAGCCTCCTTTCTGCCCTTTTGTAAGAAGGTGATTAATGAATTTTCAACAGCAAGAAAAAACAGCATATTAAAGAGGTTCTTAGACATCACAGAGAACTGGAAATAGCAACTTTTCCTCTATAAACACATATTCTTTATATATATATATATATATATATATATATATATATATATATACATGCTGTGAAAATGAAATGAATGTGGGGTCGGTTTCTCACAAACACTTTTCTTCTATGCTGTACTTTATGTTGTTTAGTAAATGGTTTACCATCTCTCAGAATGGACCAGTCCAGTTTGGATCACTAGAGAATTGCTAGATCTCAGCAAAATATTTGGCTTTGGTGCCCTCCTGATCCCTCTTCCCCCTGTCTTTTATTGGTATCTACCCTCTGTCTGCCTTGAACCTATACTGTACCATTCTTGATGAATAGGTCATCCTCCAAAAAGGGAGCACTCATCCTTCTCATTTTCAACTGTAGAAATCCCTAGTTGCATTAGGTGCCACTACTTTTAGACCATTCCAGAACCCTCTAGATGTTAATACTTCACCTCCCCTGCAAAGGAATTTCGTGCTTGACACTTAATGCTTGTTGATGATGACAATGATGAAGATGTAAAGAAAGCTCCTTTCCTTCTTACGAGAGGGTAGCCCTTGTTGGCCACTGTCCTGTGTCTTGAATTCATTTAGCCTATCAAAACACTGTTCTTCCTATATTGACATATTGTTTGCAGATCATTTTACAGATGAAGAAACTGAGGCAACCAAGGGTAAGTGACTTGTCCAGGATCACACAGTTAACGAGTGTCTAAGGCTACATTTGAACTCGGATCTGTACGACTCCAGGTATAGTGCTCTATCCTCTGCCCTAACCCGTCATTTACAGGGTGTGAAACCCCAGTAATTATTTTCTTTAGAAGTTTGAAACAGGATCCTTCTGAGGAATGTCAGCTCTGGTACTGACACCTTGATATTGGTCTCCTCAAGTGAAATGTATCATGTTACTTGGGAAGATATCCCCATCTCAGAATGTCAACTACATTGGAATTGTTTTTTTTTCTTTTCTCCTTCTTTGGTCTTTCATTTTCTAGCTAGAAAGTCACAACTTGTCAGTTTTGCATGGTCTGAACACATTCACTCTGCTCTCTTTTCAAGGCTCTGCATTAGATGAAACATTTGTACTGCACAAAAGAAGGCAATTTCACCGACTTGAGTGACAGATTCTATTGGCCATACTTCTAGTTGGTAACTAAGGGAAAGAGGGCCTGTTTCTGCCTCATTCAGGCAATCTGATGTCATGTTTCTTTCTTTTTTAATTAGATAACCATTTCTTAAAGTTCTTTGACAGCCATGGAAAGTGAATGATTTAACAAACCTCTCGTATAGTCAGTCAGTACTGGGTGGGCTTCACTTATGTGGAAACTAGAGTTCAGAAAGCTCTGTTGAATACAGCTCAAAATGTTGTCAACTGCCGTAACCAATTAGTTCTGCTGCCTTGTCTGGTCTGCATTCACAGCATCTCCGCAATATTGCTGTCTTCTCTCAAACAGCCTCCACCCTAGTTTGGGCCATCATCAGCTTTAACCTGAAGGATGGTTAGGTGGAGCTGTGGACAGAGTGCAGGGTCTACAGTCAGGAAGCTCTGAGTTCAGATCTTACTTCAGATAGTTACTAGCTGTATGAACCTGAGCAAGTTTTTTAAACTTTACCTCAATTTTATCAACTGTAAAATGGGCATCATAATGGCACCTACCTTGGGGCGTTGTACAGATCAAATGAAACTATTTGTTAAACACTTAGCACAGTTCACATAATAGGTTCACAGTAAATGTGCGTTTTCTTTCTTCCTTCTTTCTTCCTTCCTTATCCTCAGACCTTCTTAGGGATCTTGAATTGGTCAATCCAAATCTCTAGCACTCAGTTTCCTTTAGAGTCACATGAACTGCTTGGCCTCTAAGGCCTTTGAAATACTTGTCATTTTTAGTCCTTGGACTCTTGCAGGTGATCAAGGCCTCTCTAGGCCCCAGGTTCAGGCAGAGTCCAGTGAAGACCCTTAAGTATAAATCCTCTGAAAGTCTTGTTGCCTCTAGGCCTTGGAGCCAGAAGGTGATATCCTACAGGTCATTGAAGCTCCCTAGGTCTCTGTTTCTCCTACACTCACACAGGGGTCTGGCTCAAAAGCTTTTGTGTGATTCTGTCTGTCTCTGTGTCCCCATGTGTCTGTGCATGTCCCCATCTATGTGTCCCCATCTGTCCCTGTGTCTCCTATCTGTCCTTGTTTCCCTATTTGTTTGTCCTTGTCTCCTCATCTGCCTCTGTGTCCCCATCTGTCCATGTGTCCCCCTGTGTCTGTCTATATGTCTACATCTGTCCATGTGTCTTCTATCTATCTGTGCCCCCATGTGTCTGGCAGTCTGTTCTTTCTATGTGTCGCCATCTGTCCATGTATCTCCTATGTCTTTGTATCTCCATGATTTGTCCATGTTTTCTCATCTGGCTCTGTATCCCCATCTGTCTATGTGTCCCCTTTCTGTCCGTGTGTCCCCATTTGTCTCTGGTTTCCTATCTGCCCTTGTTTCCCCATTTATCTGTCCTTGTGTTCCTATCCGTCTGTGTCTATTATTTGTCTATGTATCCTCATTTGTCTGTGTGCCCCCATCTGTCTGAGTATCCCCATATGTCTTTCCGTGTCTCTCTATCTGTCCATGTGTCCTCATGTTTCTGTCCATGTGTCCCCATCTGTCTATATTTCCCCTATCCGTATGTGTGTCCCTATCTCTCCGTGTCTCTTCTATCTGTTCCTGTGTCTCCTTGTGTCTTTCTGTGTGTCCCCATCCATCTGTGTGTCCCCATTTGTCCCTGTTTCCCCAGCTGTCTGTGTGTCTCTTATCTGTCTGTGTGTCCCCATTTGTTCTTGTTTCCCCATCTTTCTGTGTGTCTTCTATCTCTCAATGTGTCCCCATGTATCTGTCCCTGTGTTCCCTTCTGTTGGTGTGTCTTCACATGTATGTCTGTGTGTCTCCATCTTTCCGTGTTTTCCCATCTGTCTGCATGTCCCCATCTGTCTGTGTGTCTCCCTTCTGTCTGTGTGTCCCCATGTGTCTTTTTGTGTGTCCCCATCTGTCTGTGTTTTTCCGTGTGTCTATCCATGTGTCCCCTATCTGTCCATGTGTAAAAATCTATCTGTGTGTCTTGCACAACCCTCCCTCATTCAAAACAAAGTCAAGTGGAAGTCATGTCATCATTTCTCTGATGTCATGGTCTTTGAAAATAAAGGAGGAGCACAACAACCTTCCTTGTAGCTGCCTCCAAAATAGCCTCCCTGTCTCCAATGTCTGTCCTCTCTAATCTGTCCCCTACACATCTGTAAATCAATATTCCTAAAGCATGTTCTTCCCACTACTCAAATATCTTCTATGACTCTCTACTATGTCTAGAATAATACATTAACTTATCATACTGACATTTTAAGTCCTCCAAAACAGGGCTTCTGTCTATCTTTCCAGTCTTATTTCAAGCTATTCCCCTTTTGAATACTTTTTGTTCCAGTCAAGCTGGTCTATTAGAGCTTTTTTGTATACCTCCCCACCTCTGTTTCTTTGCACAAAGAGTCCCCCATGTCTGAATTACTCTTCTTCATCACTTTTGCCTTTTGGAATTCCTGTCTTTCTTCCAGGTTCAGCTTAAGGTCTTGACATAAGACCTGTCTTTATGGCCCCAATTACCAACCGACTCTCCCTCTTGAAATTACCTTGTATGTCCTTCACATTTACTTCCTTGGGTACTCATCATGGTTGGATGGGGGGCAACAGAATGGAAGTTCTTTAGGGCAGGGTTTGATTTCTTTTATCTTTGTACCCCCAACATTAAGCACAATGCTTGGCACATAGTAGTTGCATCATAAATTAATGCTTGTTGAATGGGATTTCTTGAAATGAAGCAGGTTTCCTCCAATGCCTGTGCAATCTATGGTGATCTATAGTCTTTGAGATTTTTAACTCCTCTTGAATCAGGGAAGACATGCCAGCAGCCATCCAGTAGTGAGTGAATTCTGTCCCTCTGCTGCCTTTGCCCCTTGGCACTGCCATAGTCCATCTCAGGGTTGGGAGTTGGGACTTGTGATTGTCAGGGAGGTGGCAGAGACACTGAGGAAAAGGCATTGATGTTTGGGGAGGAATTTATGAGATGCCTTCTGTAATTAAATCCTGCCAGTAATAAAGGATGAGTTTTAATCCACTGTATAGCGAGTTCCCTAATCTTCCAGATTGTAATTGAGTGATGAAAATTCAAGGCTTCATGAAAGAAAGGTGGGTAACAGGCAGATAAGGATTTCACTGTGTGTCAACCATGGTTTTTCCAATTACTCCTCTCAGCTGGGACAAAAAGTCATCAGATTGACTCTGTTCTGATCCAAAATTTTATCCATTTGCAAACATTGCTGATTTTGATTAAAGCCTTCATATTCTTGTTTCTGTTAAGAAGGAAGTAGGGAGGGAGAGGGAGAGGGAAAGATATAGATAGAGAGACAAAGACAGGCAGAAGGAGACAGGGTCAGAGACAGAAAGAAAAACAGAGATGAATGGACAGAGACAGAGAGGTAGACAGACAGAGAAAGAGAAATTCGATTTTATCTGATTTTTCTACGGAGTTGCAAGCTGCAGTAGTCAAAGGCAAAGGAGTGATACCATGTTAAAGGAAAAAAAGACAGTCTTGGAAATCTGGGAGTACAGAGAGTTTGATTTTGGTTACATATAAGGGAAAACACCTCAACAATTAGAGCTGTGAAAAAAATGGAATGAACTTTCTTGGGAGCTAGTGAGCTCACCATCACTTGAGGTCTTCAAATACTTGTTGGGCATGTTGCCTATAGGACGTACCCACTGGGCAGGGCACTGGACCACTAAGATCCCTTCTAACTCTAGGATTTTATGAAATGCTTCATTTTGTCTGCTCAAGTGTTTTCCCCACCCCTCCATCCATTCAGAACATATATTTGATAGAACATTAGAGGAAGTTCGGCATGGTAGGGATTGGGCTTAGAGTCCAGAAGACCTATCTTTGATACGTCTTATCTTTATGATCATGAGCAAACTAGGTCTCTGGTTCTCAGTTTTCTCATAGGTCAAATGGGGTTGGTAATACCTGCCATACTTATGTAACAGGGAGGTTTTGAGGTTTAATTGAGATAATGTATGGAGAGAGTTTTGTGGTCCTCAAAGTACTATAGACTTGTCTCTTGTTGGCAGTGTTATTACTGGTATTAAAAATGCCATCTCATCACTGTAATTGGCACGAGTATGAACATCATCCCTGTGATGCATAACATCATTGATAATGTAGAGAAAAGCAGAACTAGAATCAGGGAGGGGGTGTTAACCTTTGTATGCCAAGGAGCCCTTTGCAAACCTGCGAAGGTTCTAGGTTCCCATCTCAGAATCATGGTTTTAAATGCACAAAATTAAATACATAAGATTATCAAAGGAGCCAGTGATATCTACATACAGTTATCAAATTGTTTAAAAAAAATTGTGCACCCCAGGGTAAGACTTCCTCCCTCAGAGGCTATCTCTTGCAACTTCTCTTTAATGCTGCCATCCCTTCTACAACCTCCCTGTAGGCAGCCCAGTCAGTCTCTGAACACTTTTGGAGACAGTGAGCCCCCTGTTTTGAAAGGCATCCTGCTCCACATTGGGGGGGCACCTCTCATTGGTCACAATTCTGCCCTTATTTATCTGAAATCTACCTCTTTGCAGTGCCATTCATTGCTCTAAGTTCTATTTTCTTCACGAGCTTGGAATAATGCTCCGTTCTTTTTCACCTGACAGCCTTTTCAATATGTGAAGAAATCTTTAATGTCCCAAGTAAGTGGTTTTCTTTCCAGGCTCAACACCCCAAAGTCTCTAAGCTTATTTGGGCCCTCTGCAAATGTCATGCCCAGAACAGAACGTTTTAGAGCCCACTGCATGCTTTACTATTTATTTTCTCTTCTCAAATTCAAATTAAACTTGGAAGTGCCACTTCAGTTCCTCTTCAGGTCCAAGCTGGATTAGATGGCCTCCAAGGATCTTTCTAACTCTGTGTTTCTGGGATTTGGGGATTGCACAATATTTATTCAGTTCACATTCTCGATGGCTCTTAGTACCAGAGGAGCTATGCATGGCCCTGCCCCTTTGCTGAGATTTCTTCACTGGCAGAGTATTTAGTGGATGACTTGGGGACACTACAATATGAGTGCCCCAAAAGTGCAAGGCAGGCCATGGCCAGAATTGGAGTAGACTGCTACCTGCTCTGGTGTTTATGGAGTACCAGAGAGTTAAGACAAGGAAGGAAACTGAAAGCTCATCTAATCCAACCACCACATCTTACAAATTGAGGAAACAGACCGGGAGAGGTGGTGTGATTTGCCCAGGGTTACGCAGGTAATTAAGTTTCAGGGTGAGGACTCAATCCTAGGTCCTCTGACTCCAAATGTAATGCTCTTCCCAACACATCTCTCCCCAAACCTTTCCCACCTACCTACTCATGCCTGTCATCCCTTTAACATACCTTTCATTTCCATCCTGAGAAGGTAGAAGCTTAAAATGAGCCTTAGAGAAGGAAATGGAACATTTAAATCACCTCACTTTTGTACTATGAAGAGGCCATGTCTGCATTTCATTAGTGTGCATCCTTTCTACTGATGTAGCTCACAGATACCTGACCATCCTGGGTGATTCTGGCTCCTGATTCCCATAAATGCTTCATGCAAGATCTACCCACTCCAATGAATATCTTTGCAGAGTTCTTTTATTATTTCTTTAGACATCAGAGCAATACTTGGCCCATTCATTATCATGTTATCCCTTACTCTAAAAATATGACATCCAATTGTCTTTGCTGACTGTTTTGATGATGTCTTTGACACCACTTCTAGCATGAAAGTTAACGTTGGTCACATGCTACTTCCCCCATCATAGCCACCAGCCATGTTTCCATCGCTCTTTGGGTCACCTGAAAGTTGAGTTCTTTTGAGACCTTCACATTCCATGATTTTAGACTATATGGCAAAAGTGAGATTTGACAGCAGAGTATAGCTTGAGTTCACTTTGCTCAATTGAGTTCAGTGAAGGTTTCACAGTTTTCCAAATGTAAAACAGCTTCCTCTCCTCAATAAAGTCAATTTTGGGACTAGATCATTGTTTGTTTTCAATATCCACCTCTAAGCTCATAGACCAGCTTACTGCCAAGTACAGCATCCAACTGCGTGGCATAACATGGACACTAGGCTTTCTTTATCCACTTTTCTTTTCTGTATGGATCTTCAAGCCTCTCTCTTTCTAGGGGGTATAGCTCTCATTCTCAAATGTAATACAATTGGGATTTTGCTGTCTACAAACAGAAACATCTAGAGGATGCTTCTATAGGGAATTCTTCCCCAGCCTGGACTCCACAGTGGACAAAATTCTTCCAATTCTTCCAGTAGCAAATATCTTTTGTGAGCATGTCTCTTAGTTAAGCTTTTTTCTCAATCTACTTTCTTCAATATGTCCTTGCCATCCCATTCCCCCATTTCCCACTTTCCCACTATGTGAAGATGCATAGGTTAAATATTCAAAAATGAATATTTGTTTGGTGAGGGAGGGTGGAATGGGTAGAAGTTAGGAGTCTCTCCCATTATAAGAAAGTCCTGTTTGAGCCATTTTATGCTTAGACTGTTCTCACATTGTGCATTTCTGAGTGAAAATCAGATTTGCAAGAGAATTTTTAAACTTGTTACATTCGATATTGGATAAGATTTAAAGAAGTGAAACTTCTTAGTCATTTAATACTCCTTCATTAAAATGGGATTTCAGAAATGGTTGATTGTGAGACCTTTTAATTTGGTGCTTTCCACCAAGGCTGCCCAAAGGGAACAGGAAATGAGTGATGTGTGTAGCAGGCACATCTCTGGTTATACCCCAAGGAGCATGATTCCTGGGAACATGGAGCCAGACTATTGAAAAACTTGTGTTTATTCATTAGCAAGTCTGTGTTGATGTACTGTACTTAATAAAAATGGTCATGGGGAGGAGTGGAGAGACATAAACCATTCCATTCATTTGTTATTCCCATTATCTTTGAAATAAACTATTGGTCTAATGCAGAGTGGGAACAACACTGGATCTGGGGTCAGGAAACTTAGTTCAGAACTCTGCTAGGCTGCTTATGACCAGTGTAACCTTGGGGAGTTAAATAATAAATGAGGGAGTTAGACTCAGTGACCTCTGAGGTCCTGTCTAGTTCTTTTTCAATGATCCTATGGTCTTACTGAATGATTTTTTTCACCTTGCAATCACCATGGCCCATTTCTAGCTGTGAGTCCTTTGATCTTCCTAATGCATCCAACAATGGCAAATGTGCTACAGGTTTCTAGACGTAAGACACTAATACACTGGAGTCCCTGGATTCAATTAGTCTGAAGAGACCACTCCTTTTAGCTTTTGGGGAACTGGGTCTTGGGCACTCAAGGCTCTTTCTTCAACAAGGATCCAATTTGGATGGCCAACCTCATCCCTTCCATACCATCCTTTGGGGTCAGTTTCTTCAGGTCTGCCCTCTCTGCCCAGGATATGACGCGACCCTGATTTGGCCCACTTCAGATTGCAGCTACAGACTGAGGATGGCCTGCCACTTTAGGTGGTGTCTCTTTCACTTGACCTTGGAAATAAGGAGTCAGCAAACATGACCAGAACAATAAAAGGAACATGGGCACTTCACAAACATTCCCTGGAGAGTATTTAATGAGTCTACTTATTACGTGATGTAATCGATAGAGGATTGAACTTGGTGTAATGAAGACCTGGGTTCAAATTCTGCTTCAGACACATTAGCTGCGAGATCCTGAGCAAGTCTCCTGAACTCTCTCTGCGTCAATTTTCTCAAATGCCAAATGGGGGTAATAATTGTATCTATTTCCCAGAATCACCATGGGATTCAAATGACATCATCTATGTAAAGCTATGTCTAAAACTTAAAGCAATTTAGATATCATTACTTAGAACACCCAAGACTCCAAGACTCCTAAAACCATTCAAAAAGACTAAATAAATGCCCTGATAATCACAAGTAATGTGATCAAAGCTTAATTTAGTCTTGTAACGAAGTGGAACATTTGTACCAGTCCATACTATTTGAAAAGACAATGAAATTCTAAGTCTTTTTGTCAGCCTAAAAACTAATCCAATTAAGCTTTTGGGGGTTCCATGGAAGAAGGCATTCTTGGAGAAAGGGCTACTGGAAAGACCTTGGGCACTAGGGCCAAACTGAGGGGTTAATGGAGAACAACACAACAGTGCAAACTCTGCCTTCATCACCAAATGCTCCCCAACAGACCTGGGAGCTCTATTAAATGTCATTTACAAATATTCTTGGCCACCCTAGAAATATTCAGAAGCTCAAGGCATACATTCCTATGTGTGAAATTCAAGTGTGTGCTATACCAATCTCCAGGGCTTTCTTGTATTGGGAGCTTTTGTTTTTATATTGCCTTCATTTCTGAATATGTCCATCTACTTTCTTTCCCCACTGAGCCAGCTCTTGTAAGAAAAGATGTTAAAATAAAAGGAAAAAAAAACTGTTCGGCAAAATCAACCAACACATCAACCATGTCTAATGGGATATGCCATGTTTCGCACCCATAGTCTCTTACCTCTGCAAAGAAGAGATGCAGATGCATTTTCTTGTCTCTTCTTAGGGATTGAGTTTTGTCATTATGCTTATATAGCATTAAGTTTCATCTTCATGTGCCTTTTTCTACTTACCTCGTTTCTGTCATCTTTGTATGTGTTATTTTCCTGGTTGAGATTTTACTTTTTTTCTCACTTGCCCCGAACATGAGAAGTTTCTAACCTTGGAGCTAGAATCAGAATACAAATTCCCTGGAAACTCCAAGCTATGCAAAATTTGGCTCCTCATGTTGCCATTAAGTTTCTTTGTTAACTTCAGAGATGGTATTTTAGAGATTTACTGAAAACACTTGTAGTGTGAAACAAACTCTTCTCAGGCAACTGCCAAGAGATTAATCTCTGGAGTACTCGGTGCTCCACCCCCAATATGCTCTACAAAAGTATCTCTGTGTTACCTCCAGGTTTTTCTAATGGGCAACATATGCCCACAGGTTTGTGGAATGCCCTTTCATGACCATCTAAGTCCCAGGGCATTAAACTAGTTAATTAAATATCAAGTATTTGCTAAAACTACTAAGTGACATTTAATTAGTATGTTAATTGATATCAGACTTTCACTCCTTATCTTGTTTTATGTTAATAAAATCCCCAAACATTTATTCCAAGTTGAATAGGAAACAGTACGCTTCCAGGCATTAATAAGATGGAGCTTTAACTCCCATACAATCTCAAATGTCTCAGTTGCTGATAACCACAGATCCTTTGACCTAAAGAATTTGAGAAAATAAGGAGGCCTTGACTCGAACTCAGGAGAAACAAAGAAAATTACATTGGCATGATGACCCCCTTTCTTGTATCCTAGAAAAGACTTCTGGTATTGGTCTCTCAAATATTTTCTGTGGTTTGTTGCTGAAAATGCAGACATAAACTGGCCTTTGCCATAGGGATGAATCTGTGATCTCCTTCGAGGGGGGATGCCCTCTCTCCAAGCATAATGTATTGCCTCCCTTTCATGTCTGCTCCGTCTATGTGCTTCAGTCCTTTCCTGAAATTCTCCGTAGAGGGGTAACTGAGGAACTGTGGGTTAAGAGGAAGTAGAACAGGAAAAGAGGCCTTGGAGGCCATCTAGTCTAATTCATTTTACAGAGATCTGAGGGGGTAGTGTGATGGAGAGGCTTGGCCAAGGTCACTCAGGCAAGAGGTAACACACCTAGAATTCAAATTCCAGTCTTCTTGCCCTCTGAATCACAACTGTCCCCTCCAAAAATGAGATAAAGGAAAAGAATTTAATGAAGCAGCTGGGATTTTTATTATATTTTCCCCAATTACTTGTAACACATTTTTTTTTAACATTCTCTGTTAAGTTTTGAGTTCTACATTCTATCCCTTCCTCCCTGCTTCCTCCTTGAGAAGGAAAGCAGTCTGATATAGGTTATATATGTGTAATCATGGGAAACATTTCCATATTAGTCATTTTGTGGAAAAATGACCTCAGTGAGGAAGGAGAGTGGAAGAGAACTTTGAACTCAAAATTGTAAAAAGCAAAGGTTAAAAATTTGTTTTTACATGAAATTTGAAAAAATAAAATATTTTTAAAAAATTAAAATGATTTTGAGACATCCTGTTTACATACACAGAAGTTAAAAACAAGTAAGTTTGGGAGAAAGGGAACTAGCATTTGAGAGGATCAGGAAAGATTTCATGCTAAAGATGGTGTTTGAGGAAGCGTCTGTTTCTTAAAGGAAAAGGTAAAGGGGAGAATACTCCGGGCGTGTGGCACAGCCAGTGCAAAAGTGCAGAGATGTGGGATGAAACGAACAGAGAGAGGAGAGAAAGATGCATATTAAATCAATTCATACTATATTTACATTATCTTAGGTGGGATCAGGTATTATAAATCAATTTTATAGATAAGAAAGGTGATATATAAGGAGGTTAAGAGATTTTATTTAAAATTCTGCTCAGTAGAACAGAAATGCGAATGAACCTTAATGTAATACTTCATAGTCAGAAAGCAAAAAGGAACATAAGCCCCAGGAAATCAGTAACCATTTCATTTTTTTGTATTCATATCACTGGCACCCATCACAATGCCTTGGACACAAGAACTTGGGACTGTGGAGAGAGAACTCACTTAACAAATGCTTCTGAAATTGTATGAAGACCATAATACCATAATGGGGGGAAAATATCCTGAAAGCAATGTGTGGTATTGTGCAGACTGAATCTTTCATCCTCTAATTTCTTTGGCAGTCAAATAGTGGCACAGAAAGTATGCTTAAGGACCTGTGTTTTTTCTAGGGCCTTGCTTTAGGCAAGTCACTTGCTTTCCCTTGTCCTCAGTTTCCTCATCTTTAAAATGGAAGGGGGAATTGGACTTAAATCAACGTTGAGGTCTTTTTTTATCTCTAGATCTAAGATCCTATATGTTCATTTGGCAATTCACTTTTCTTGCCTGGGCCTCCTTTGTAAAATGAGGGAGTGGAACCGGATGGCATCTGTGGCTCCTGCAGTGCTCCATCTCTGATTCCATGATCCTTTTGCCCTCCCTTGGTCTGCCTTTCTCTTTAAGCAAGGACAGGAGGGAAATGGTGGGCCTTTCGATTTATAAGAGATGCCCACGGACACATTGGAGGAGAAAAGCTGAGAGTAATTGACTAAAGAACAGTGATCACAGAAACTGGAAGGATTGCCAGGCTGGAAGCCTAGAAGTGGAGGCTCGTGATAAATGTCAGTGTTTCCAAGTGGGAGGAAGCATTGACTGTGACAGTGGGATGAGGTTTATTTCAATCCCTTTCACATGTAGGAGGCAATGAACTGCAGGTTAATGAAGTCGTTAGCTGATTCTGAACCAAGTGGTGGTGCAAGCAGAAGAGAGGGGGAACAAAGCAGAGAAGTGGCCTTGAACAGAACTAGAAGAATGCAATGTTCCCTAGAGAGGGCAAAGGAAGAAAGGGGGAGAGGAGGAAAACAAGAGAGAGAAAGAGGAGAATGAGAGAGGGAGCAGGGCAGAAAGGGAGGGAGGATAAGAGAGAGAGATGAAACGGAGAGAGAGGCAAGAGACAGAGAGAGAGAAAGAGAGACAGAGAGAGAGAAAGAGAAAGTGATGGAAGACAGACAGAGAGACACAGAGAGATGGAAGAGAGAGAAAAATGAAAGAGATAGAGAGAATGATAGGAGAGAGAGAGAAAAGAGGGTGGAGAGAGAGACATAGAGAGAGATGGAAGACAGAGACACAGAGATGAAAGAGAGAAAGTGAGAGATAGAGAGTGATGGAAGTGAGCGAGAGAGGAGAAAGAGAGAGAGAGACAGTGATGAGAAAGAAAGACAGAGAGAGAGAGAGAGAGAGAAAGAGAGAGAGAGAGAGAGAGAGAGAGAGAGAGAGAGAGAGAGGAGAGAATTGTATTATTGACTGTGAGACATGGAAAAGTTCTTCAGAGATGCCTTGGGAGTGTTCTTACACTGTTTCGGCTGACCACCTTGTGAACACTTACCTTGTGCGAGTTCTATTTAAAATAGTCTTTTGGGTAAGTGTTCATTTGACTTCAAACTACATGGCCAGCCCATATGAGTTGCCCTCTCTTCAATAGAGTTTGAATGCTTGGTGGTTCGGCTCTAGAAAAGATTTCAGTATCCCTTACCTTATCTTGCCAGGTAACCTTCAGGATTTCCTGAGAAAATTCAAATGGAAGCAGCCCAGTTTTCTGGCATGATACTGACAGACTGTCCAGGTTTCCCAGGCACACAAATAGTGTAGTCAGCAGGAGCAATGTATAAATGCTTATTTTCTTCCCATCCCTAAGTGGCCTCTTCTAACTCCAGACTGATGGTTTTAAAATCTATAATCCTAAGAGTCACAGAAGATAAAATAATATATTCTTCCCACATTAGGAAGATCATGGACCCATTGAAGCATTGTTTTTTTTTATTTTTTGACATGGTAATGGAATTGTGACATCAGAGATCTGATAGAAAACCATGCCTCTTTCCTTACCATGGAGGTGGGGGACTATAGGTATAGAATAGGGCATATGTCATCAGTTTTGGTTAATGTGTTGCCTTGTTTTGCTTATTTGTATACAAGTGAATTCTTTTTTTTTCGGAGAAGATAGGTAGATCATGAGAAGTTAATAGGTTGTAAAAAAAGAAAACATCAAAAACATCAATAAAACATTAAAAATACAGAGTAAGGAGATAATTTTTCATAACTGGAAGGCTGTTGTCTGTGTCACTCTTCTCATCTTCAGCTTCCTATAGTGGTGACTGAATCAGAAGCAAGAGGTCTTTCATTTTAATAAAATACTAGGTGAGGAGATTTAATAACATGAAGCCTTTGGAAGAGGCTGCCCTGGAACTCAGGTAATGGAGAGTCATCTTGGCATCCTTTAAATCCTCATGGATTTAGAGCCCTTTGGAGGCAACACCATTCCTTTGTTAGCTCCATGTATCAACAGCAACTCAGATTTTGGCGAGTGCTGTCTCACAATAACCCCATGAGATAGGTACAGTGAAATGAACATAGGAAATTGATAGGAAATTGAACCTCAGTAACTTGCTCACAGTACTTAAGTGTTATGATCAAGATTGAGACTCAGGTCTTTCCTGACTCCAGCTCAGATCTTCTTTCTACTATATGACTCTAACAATAATTACACTACACTTTGGGCTTCTTTTCATGGTAACAGAATAGCAAAAACATACAATGTGGTAATTAGTAAGCAAATTTGATTGTGTTGATGACTATGTCCACCATCTTATTTAAGGACTGCGGGAGAGAATACTGATAGAATTCTTATCCAAAAAGATTGTGAGTTCTAGAAAATAAATTCCAGCTCTTTAGTGACCATTAAAAAGTTCAGGCATGTTCCTGTATCTCCAGTTCAGTCCATAGCACTGAAGTATATACTTCCAAAGTCAATTTTGCCCTGGAAGGCAGCCAGGGAGAGCCATTTGATGTGATTCAATGAATAATAAACATTTCTTGAATTTCTATGGCCTCTTTCTTGCAAAGAATGAACAGATTCTCTAGATATTGTCTTGTCTATCATGAGAGTCACTGTCTATAAGAGACAGACAAGTAAGGCAAGGGATGGCAATATTGAGAGGCAGGTGCCATTCTTGGCAACACTGCAAAGTGGGCAAGGTTTGCTACATCATACCCTCCCACTTTCCCTTCTGCCCTCTGCTGTCCTCCTTGCCAGGTGCTTGCCCCTGTGTCTGTGTCCCGCTCCTAGAGAGCCTCTCTCTTTCAGATGGGAAACTGATCGTAGCCAAGAGAGCTAAACAATATTCAACTTATGGATGGGACTCTCAGCTGCATCCTCACCTCCAACAAAGGTGTAGAGTCATTGATAGGCTACAGACCAAATACAAAGGCTACAAAACAGTGAAAATATAATGTGGTCATTTTGAGTCCTTTGCTGGTTGGATGGGGCATGCATCTTTCTCTGCCAATTGAAATGTTCCAACTCCTACCACAACCACCTCTCCCTTCTCCCCACCCCCAAACCATTGGCAGTTGTCTCCTTAACCTGAGGAAAAGGCATAGTCCTGGAATGAGAGGGTTCTGGTTTCAAATCTTAGCTCAGCAACTTACTCCCTGTATAATCTTAGGCAAGTTATTCAACCTTAATTTTATCTAAGTTTCCTCACTTGTTAAGTGAGAAACTTGACTAGATTTCTTTTTTTTTATTTTTGCTTTGATATATAATTAATTCTTAACTGTATATATATATATATATATATATATATGTTTATATATAATGTATGTATATATATTCCCTTCAATAAGAATTTGAATTCAAAAATTTCTCTTCATTTCTTTCCACCCCTACCCCAGGACAGCATGCCCCCAATCCACCCCTTTCTCCAATCTGTCCTCTCTTTTATTACCCACCCCTCTTCCACCCACCCCTTCCCCTCTATTTTCCTGTAGGACAAAATAGATTTCTATACTCCATTGCATATATAACTTAATTTCCAGTTGCATGCTAAAATAAGTTTTAATATTCATTTCTAAAGCTTTGAGTTCCATATTCTCTCCTTACCTCCCCACTCACCCCCATTGGAAAATAAGCAATTCAGTATAGGTCATACATGTGTAACAATGCAAAGCACTTCTGTAGTAGTTACGTTGTAAAAGACTAACCACATTTCCCTCTGTCCTATCCTGCCCTTCATTTATTCCATTCTCTCCCTTGACCTGTCCTCCCACAATACTGTTTGCTTCTGATTATCCCTTTCCCCAATTTGCTGTCCCTTCTATTATCTTCCCTCTTCTATCCCCTTTCCTCTTGCCTTCCAGGAGGGTAAAATAGATTTCCATATCCATTGTAGTGTGTTATTCCCTCCTTAAACCAAATCCTATGATAGTAAGTCTCAATTACTTCCTCTCATCTCTCCCCTCTTCCTCTCCATTATAAAAGTTCTTTCTTCACTCTTATATGACTTGATTTTCTACATTCTACCTCTCCCTTTCTCTTACTCCAAGTACATTTCATTCAACAGTAAATTTCATTTTAGGGCAGGATATTCTCCTTCATATTCAGCTCACCCCATGTACTCTGTCTACACACACACACACACACACACACACACACACACACACACATACATACACACACACATATACATACCCACATACACCCATGTACATATACATACCTACACATATATAATATACACATACATGCACACTTACATATATACATACTCCCTCTAACTACCCTAATACTGAAAAATATCTCATGAATTACAAATAACATCTTTCCATGTAGGAATGTAAACAGTTCAACTTTAATGAGTTCCTTGAAGCTTTTCTTTCCTGTTTACTTTTTCGTGTTTCTCTTGATTGTTGTATTTGAAAGTCAAATTCTCTATTCTGCTCTGGTCTTTTCAACAAGAATTCTTGGAGGTCCTCTATTTCATTGAAATTCCATTTTTTCTTTGAAGTATTATACTCAGTTTTGCTGGGTAGGTGATTCTTGGTTTTAATCCTATCTCTTTTGACCTCAATATCATAGATTCTAAGCCCTTCAATCCCTTACTGTAGAAGATGCTAAATCCCGTATTATCCTGAGTGCATTTCCCCAATACTTGAATTATTTCTTTCTGGCCACTTGTAATTTTTCCCCCTTGACCTGGGAACTCTGGAATTTTGCTACAATATTCTGAGGAGTTTTCCATTTGGGATCACTTACAGGAGGTGATTGGTGAATTCTTTCCATTTCTATTTTACCCTCTGGTTCTAGAATATCAGAGCAGGTTTCCTTGATAATTTCTTGGAAGATGACGTCTAGGGTCTTTTTTTGAGCATAGTTTTTAGGTATACCAATAACTTTTAAATTATCTCTCCTGGATCTATTTTCCAAGTCAGTTGTTTTTCCAATGAGATATTTCACATTGTCTTCTATTTTTCATTCTTGTGAGATACCCTGGGATTGATGATCACAAAGACCTTACTATCTGGAAGGAAACCACTCTGACCTATCCACCCACCATGTTCAAGTCCATGTGCTGATTGCCAAGTCTTTGCCTATTCTAACTTTGCACACTTCTTGCTTTTGTCTGCTTTTCTACACTCACATAGCTGCCATCCTACTTAAGGTCTTCATCACCTCTCACTTGGGCTATTACAAAAGCTTCATCTTCTACCTCCCTACTTTGCACCTGCAGTCTCATGTGTTTGAGTTGATGGACCTTCTCTCATCTCCCTGTTGGAATTCTATAAGAGCAATCCCATTCTCCAGGGATGGGGGTGGTGAACTTCTGTGCACATCATTCAGCCTAGACAGAAAGATCATCTAATAGGCCTTAAAGCACATTCCACCTAAGGAGAGGGGTAATATAGCTCTCTAGCAATCTGGGGATGAGTGGTAGTATGAGAAGTGGATCTCTGAACACTATCTTCCCACAGAGACAGCCTTTTCTTGGGGTGAGTGCAAGGCTCCTTTGTTCAAGGGGCAATGTTTGTTCAGATGGATGAATGGATGAATAAATGAATGAATAGGCATTTATCAAGCATTTACTATGTGCTAATCATTGTGCTTATTCCTGGGGATACAAACAGAAAAAAATGAGGCCATGTCTGTTCTCAAGGAGATCACACATAATTAAGAGAGAAAATGCCCCCAAAAGTACAGTTGCTGGGAAGATAGAAAGGCCCAACCATCCCAGTGGTGTAGTGAAATGGCCAATGACTAATCCCAGGGGAATTTAGGCTTAGGGAGGTCTCTCAGAGATGAGCACTTCAGAGGGCTCTCTGCATATTAATTCTGGAAGAAGGTAAACTTTGGATTTCTGAGCCTTCTAGAGACAGGCATCACATTGTTCAGTGGAGAGTGATGCTTCTCCATACTTCATTTGATCTAGGCAGAGGGTTAGCACAGTTATGGCGTAGCACAATCAGTGGGATGAGATCAGTTTCCTGCACCATAATCTCCCTCTTCCTGGCACAGAATTTGTCCCAAGTGCCATAATCTCTCATTAAAAACCTCCATATGTCTACCTTCTCATTTGTCTTCAATCTGAATGAGAATGGTTTATATATACATTGAGAGTATCATAGAGGGAAGTATGAGAAAGGACCAGTCACCAGTCCTGGAAAATTCTCTGTAGCAGATCACCTCTTCATTCTCACAGGGTGTACTAATAGGTCTAGTGAAAATAAACACTGTTGTATCTATTTGATGATTATTTCGAAAAATAGTTAATTCATTTGACTTTGTTGATAAAATCACGTTTCAACAGCATGTATCCCATTTACCTATATGTTCAGATGCCATGCAGTTAAATGAGGGATCCAGCACAGAGATAATCTCATTCAACAAACCTCGGCTTGTCAGTATTCAAACACAGTATAAAAGAGGAAGACCTGTACTCACCAAAGGTCCTCAACACTGTTGGGGAGGGGTGATCCTAGGTGAACAAAAGGAGATTCCCTTTAGATGGTGAAGCTCTTCAATTGCTCTTTTTTGCATCTGTCTTTGTTCTGATTACCACAATACTTCAGTGATATCCACAATAGCAATCTACAGAGGAAAGGCCAAGTAGATATAAAGTGCCTATAGCATAGTTTAGGGTTGAATAGCCTAAAGGGTCAGTTTGGTCCATTGTATATTTATATTTGGTAAAGCACGGCAAATGCAGAATCATATAGAGCTAGAGAGTGGATCTGGTTTTCATTTGGAAAACTGGACCATATTTTCAATGTTCCAAAGTTACTTCTTTTTGCAATTGCACATCTTTAAAAAAATAAAATAAAACAAAATACCATCATGGTCTCAGTGTTGCTGCCATATCTGAAAGTCATAGAATATAACAGTTTCAGAAAAATCATAATTTCAGGTGAAAAAAAGGCATGATAGGTACAAGTAGTCCCTGGAATATTCCCAATGGTGAGCTGTGTGCAACATGCCCCACAAAATAATCACCATATAAAGGAATGATCAGGAGAGGAGGTAGGCTGGTAAGGTAGTGAGGGCAAGAGGCACTGGTTAAACAGGTATACAAGAAGGATTAAAAATCTAGGGAGGCTCTTTGGTGCATGTTGTAGATCCTCTGAGGAAGATTGGTGAAGGACATGGACAAAAATGTCAGAGTGGAAAAATGAGGATGGGAGTTGTGATCTGTACTGGAGGAAGGAATGCTACCTTTGGGGAGATCATGAATTCATTAAAATATTGAAGTTGGTACCATTGGAATGAGAAATATGGTGCTATTAAGATTAGTGAGAGTATGAAAGAATATATGGAAGAGGGGCACGTGTGTACATATATATATGAGTTTTAAGATAGATGAAAAGAAATGCTAAATTTGAGCTTTCTTGCCTTCCCCATTGTAATCAAGAGAGCTGTATTCAAGCCCATCTTCAGCACTTAGTAGCTGTGTGACCAGTGGCACGGCACTCAGCTTCCCTAACACTTAGTTTCTTCATTTGCATAATGGAAGCAATAATCTTCTTATTATTTGCATCCCAGATTGTGTCTAAGAAAGCACTTTGTGTGAACAGTTGTAATGTATGGTGATCTTGTATTCTTTTCCAAGACACAATTTAACTGTACTCTTTCTGGGTTAAGGTAACACCCATCCTGGGTAGTGATTTGGGGGACATTCTTTTAGTATGTTTTGGTGAATATATTTCAGGTCCCAAGCTCCTGAAAATGATGACATGACAACTGAAGCTTTGTCATTTTCCCCCCTGGCAGGCATATCCTGTACTTGGAGATGAGTCTACTCTAGCAGTTAGCTATTTGGTTTCTGATTTGTGAAAAGTCTCCCGGTGCTAGGGAAATGACAAAGGTGCCAGGAACTGCAGAATGGTTCAGGAAGCAAAGTTCTCTCCCCATATATCTGGCAATTATTGAGCATAACCAGATGATGATGGAACAGTCATTCTTGGCATTTTTGACTTGCTCCAGGAAATAGTGAAAATCATATCAACTTTTTCTCAAAAGACTAGAAAAGGTCACCAAGGAATAAGATGATGAGTAAGTCCATGGCAAAACCTAAGTGCTGGGAACAGAATACTCCCCTGAATCTCCAGGAAGCTTAATTAATTTAGTTATTCTCACTTTTGACCACCACCCCCTGAACAGAAGGAGATGGCCAGTACTGGTTGGCCAAAGCTCTATCCAGTAAACACCAGCTGTAGCTTCCAATAACCTATTGTGATGACTGATACTCTTTCTCAGCATCAGTGATTGACTCATAGAACAGCAATCATGGGCTCCACTTGGGGGGTAAACTAAGAAGAGGAGACCAGCTGCTGAAGACCAAAAAATACTGGCTGGCACAGAAGAAATATCAAAACAGGAAGCCACACAAATAAGGCATGAAGAATTTTGTACGTCAGTATCTCAGAGGGCTAATTGAGTACTGAATATGTTCTAAAAAGTTACTTGTATTTCTAATTTTTATAGAGACAGTTCTATAAGACAAACAGTATGTGATAGTTTAGGTAACTGACCAAAAGACACGTGGGCTATGCGAGTAGGAAACTGGCCCATTTTCCATCTTCCCAGAATGCTTTTCCATATGGTACATGACATTGGGCAAGTCACAACCACTATGGACCTCAGTTTCCTCATGTGTAAATATGAAGTTTAAGCTGAATAGCTTATGAGATCAATTCCAACTCAAAATCTATGAACTTAACTCTCCAGGACCTAAACTGTTTTCTTAATCTTTTTTGTTTTGTTTCATTGATTTTTTTTTTAGAAGCATTTGCTTACATGTTTGTATTTGCCTAACTACTTGTTGTTTTGTTTTAGGGAGGATGTTATTTAGTGGTGCTCATGATTGGTCATAATAAATAAGATATCTTTCAGAAGCAAGTGCCTTTTAAGTATACTTTTGAAGAATCCTTTGCACTTTTTTCTTTTCTCCATTCATTTTTTCTTCATTTCATTTCAGATGGGTATTCCCTTGATATACTCTCTATGTCAGGAGAAATTGCAAGTGCTGTGGGTGAAACCCCTGGGATGAAGTTACAGAAAGGCATGGATGGAAGTCACACAAGATAAGTAGATGTGGATGGGTTGGGTTCTGCATCATTTGAGGAAATTCCCAAACCATTGGTATCCCAAATCTACTGGAGGATTTGAATCATTGTCTGATCTGATTCCCCACATGTCTGTAAGGCAACATTTTTGACCCCATTTAATAGCTATATTAACTGAAGTTCAGAGAGATAGAGTGATTTGCCAAGGTTGTGAACCCCAGGCTTCTGACTCCAACACTAGGGCCCCAAGTTTCTCTCTCCCTACTTCTTCACTGCATGACTGAGGTTAAGAGGAACATGCTGTACAAATGCAGCTACTCTATGAACACAACCACAGCATCTTTAAGATACTTGACAATTTTCATGTCCTTTCTAAGGCTCCTCTACTCTAGGCTACATGTCTTCATCTTATTTAACTGATCCTCATGCCACCAGTCTCTGAACCATCTTGTTCACCTTCAGAATCACAGAATATAAGAGTTGGCCATCTCAGGTGTCATCTGGACTAACTTAAAAATGAATAAACAACTCTTTGTTAACATCCCCAAGAAGTGATTCCTGAGAGAGAGAGAGAGAGAGAGAGAGAGAGAGAGAGAGAGAGACAGAGACAGAGAGAGAGAGAGAGAGAGACAGAGGCAGAGAGAGACAGAGAGACAGAGAGACAGAGAAAGAGAGAAAGAGAGAGACAGAGAGAGAGAGAGAGACAGAGAGAGAGAGACAGAGAGACAGAGAGACAGAGAGAGAGAGGAGTCCTGATAGTTGAATATTATGTTTCTATGCCAGAAGGTTTTTTACCTATCTCCCAAACTCCTCCAGCTGTCCAAGTGGTATATAGTATAACTTTCAATACAGCATCTCTTTCTCCCTCCATTAATCCTTATCTAGATGTCTGTGTTAGGTTTCTGGAACCAGGTGAGGAGGCCTATATCAGGAACTGAAGCTCAGAGAAAGCTGTGGGTGAAAAAAAATGAAGTGTACAATGCAGGATGGTAAAATTATGGCTAGATGATGGTTCATCTGAAAAACATGTGGAGGTTTTTAGTGGATTCCAAGTGAAATATAACAAAAGCTTAGATAGCACTTTGTTTTGGATACTGGCTTTCCCTATCCCATGGTTCTAGGGCCCCTCAAATTAGCATGGGAGCTTTGTAGTGCTCTATTTCCTCCCAGAGCCAGTTCGTCCCTCTTTTTCCCTCCTGATCCCAGGGCTCACTACATTGATGCTGAGTTTAGTTTAGAGCCTATACTTATACACCTGGTATAATGCACAGAGACTC
>CM053775.1:11793825-11814391 GCA_028658325.1 Potorous gilbertii
TCACTACATTGATGCTGAGTTTAGTTTAGAGCCTATACTTATACACCTGGTATAATGCACAGAGACTCCTAAATTTTTAACTTGGGCAAGCAAGGAGATAACAAAAATGAGAAGTGGAGAGGAGAGTAAGAATGACTTTCACATATTTCCTTAGCAACAAGGCACAGACATTGACCAGAAAAGAGCAGGGATTTACTTTCCCATGCCACTGTGGATCCAAGGTACTTTTACTAATTACTGAAGAAAACAGACTGCTGGATAGAAGAGGATGTGCTATGTGGAGATGACGGAAAGATAACCAAAGTATAATGGTGAGTAGAAGAAAAAGTGAAAATAGTGTTAGAAATGGAAGCACAGGCAGGAAGGACAAAGGCAGGCCTGTCATGTAGCAAAAGGATGCAGACTTCAAGGGGAATCGGCCACTAGAGAGAACACAAACACAGCGTTCACTGAGATGCTCCAACTCCATCCGTATGAAGACTTTTTTCCTGTTTGTTAGGAGTTTGTTTATAGGAGGATAAGGGGGCTCAGCACCCCCTGGGAAAGGAGGAACAAAGAGTTCTATATCACTGCAACTGGACTCAAAGATGAGTCCTTATTCCCTTCTTATATGCTTATAAATTTTTTTATGTTTAAAATGCTTGTGGATGAACGAACTTGAATTCCCAGAGGAAAGAGCCAACATTGAGCAAAATTCAGCTGCACAGAGAAAGACAAAGAAAAGGAGAAAGGGGAGAAAGGGGAAAGAGACAGAGACAGAGAGACTGAAACCGAGACAGAGAGGGGTGGAGGGAGAGAGAGAGAGACACAGAGAGAGAGAGAGAGAGACAGAGGCAGAGACAGAGAAAGACAGAGAGAGGGAGGGAGAGAGAGAGAAAGAGAGAGAGAGAGAGAGAGAGAGAGAGAGAGAGAGAGAGATTGAAATCGAGACAGAGACAGAGGGGAGACAGAGAGAGAGGTGGGGGGATAGGCATTTTAAGTGGGAATAAAGCAGAAGCCATTCTGGAGTTATTAGAGAACAGTCCTCCAAGACTGAACTTAACTTCCTCTGCAAAGAACTTTGCTTCTAAGCACTAGAACTATAGATGAATTTAGAGTTATCTTCCCACTGAGTTACTTTTGTTTCCATGGTGATTCCATTCAGCATCCATCCCCCTTCTCACCCACTCACTAGTCCAAGTAACTGCCATGAAAATCAAGAAGTTGAATGATTAAAGCCTTCAAAAGCTTCTGAAGAACTCAGGTTCGACTGGATGGTTTGTTCTCTCCATTTTGACTGTGGTTGCTCTTTTATGCAATGCCTTACAACAACTTCAACTCCTCTCTTGAAACTTGGGGAAGGTTTTTTACTCTATCTTCAGTCAGAGCCTAGATTCACGAGGTGTTCCAGGCCTGAACAACACTCCTTTATGGTTATGGTTCATATTTGCTTTTTAACATTTTATTTTTAAGAATTCAATGTATTTCCTCACAAGTTGGAGTTTTACAGAGTGACTAAAATCTTATATTTTTTATTCTATTCCAAAGTTCTCTTGGTTATCCACTGGGAAGGGGCAGGTGGACTAGATAGCCTTTAAGGATCTGTTCAGTTGTAATTCAAAGAACCTCTGAAATTGGACACTTCCATCTCCCAGATTACCTATTTAGCTATGATATTGATATAGATAGATATATGCAAATTCTCTGTCTCTGTCTCTCCCATTCTCTCTTTCCCTCCTCTCTACCTCTCTTCCCTCTTCTCCTTCTCTTCTTGTTTCTCCCCTTCTCCATCTCTCTCTGTGTCTGTCTTTGTCTCTGTCTTTTTCTGTCTCTCTCTTTCTCTCTCCCCTCCCCCACCCTGAGTTCAAGTCTCACTCTTGACAATTGCTGCCATGCTGGCTGAGAGACAAAGGACAAATCCATTAAATTATCAGTGGCCCAAATAACTCTCTAAGACTATATGCTGCAGAATTATTGCTATTCTGCCTTTATTGGTAGAGGAAGCTACTTCCCTCAATAGTAGCTGTTTACACCAGTGAAATCAAAGATGTGGCCCCAAAGCCCCAAAAATCTCATGAAGCTTGGAAGTCTTAGCTTTCCAATGGTTGTTACAAATAAGCAAGTATGTCTGACTGCTTTTGGCTCCATAATGAGAGAGAGGAATTGCATGAATAATGCCCAAAGCCAGATCTGACCTTTCACTGCAACACCTTCTCTTTCATTCCATGGACAGAAAATCTAGTTACGAGTGAAATCAGTTGCTATGGGTTTCCACCTTCTCTGTACCCTAGACTACCCTTTTGTAACCACTCTGAAGAGCAGGGTAGCAGTCTTAAGAATCTAAGAGCTGCAGGAGCAGGCCCTGAATAATTGAGAGGTGGTTGTTTCCATGGCTTGTTCCATACCTAAGTCTACAGTGGACTCAGTATTTCAAACCAGTGGTCACTCAAGGCTTTTGTTGTTGGTTTATGGACTGAGATAAATTGTTGGTGCTACAGATATTCAAAGCAAATAACATCTTAGTAGGTAATAAAATGAAATGTCACTTTTTCCTGCAGCAATAAAGTCAGCAGGAACGTGTTAGCATGGTGGGCTGGTAGGCTAAATGTTAGATGCCCTTTTCATTTAATTAAGATGAAGCGGGGACAGTTGGGGCAAAAGAAACCAGTGAAAAGGGGGAAGCATGGTCCAGTTACTGGGCACATTTCCTTGTGGGAAGAGCATAGGATCATGGATTTAGAACTCCAGAGGTCCTTGCAGGTCAACAAGTCCAACTTTCTCAGTTTACCAGTAAAGAAACTGCGTGAAAGACAAAAATAGAAAAGAAAGTCCCCAACCTTGAGATGTTTGTATTCTATTGTGGAAGAGAAGTAGCATAAGTATTGGTATATTCAAAAATAGAGACAAAATGAGGTTCAGTAAGGTTTTCCATAGAAAATGGCACTTGGGCTGTATTTTGAAGTAAAGTAGGTATCCTAAGAGGAAAGAAGTGATACCTACTCTGTTATCAGGAATCATATTGGTGTTAAGACAAAATAAAACAACCCCTACCCAAAGGAACTTAAATTCTTCTGGGGGAGACAAGGTATATCGACATATGCCAATCAGTGATATATCAAAAGCATGATGGGGAAAGTGGTGATGTGGAAGGGATAAATGTAATTTATGTTCTTGGGTTTATTACACACGGGAATGGTCAATTAATATTTTAGATTCTATTATTTCTTACTTATCCATTCTCTTCTGCAATCTACTTTTTTCTTTTACTTTGGTTTTTAAACAGCACCAAATAAAATATTTTAATGAGTTATGCTATAATTGAGTCTGGGTCATGCTATGATTCATTCATACTGTTTCCTCATTATTCCCTTTAAAAGCTAGAAATATTTTTTCCAAATGAATTTTATCATTTTATTTCCTCCTATAAAGTGTCCCCTAAGTAATGCAGAGAACTTCTATTTTTGTCTCTCACGCTACCAATAGGAAGCACTTTGTAAATGATAGTTGATTGATTGATGTATGGATCGGAGAATTATCTACACAAAGATGATAAATAGGTCCATGTAAAATAATGAAATCGCCGAGAAAGTGTAGAGAGAGAAGGGAAAAGGTCAGTGCCCAGGATAGAGCTTTGTGGTTATGGAGTGGAATATGAAAGATCTCAAAGGAGTCTAAGGAGGAATGGTCCATAATGTGAAAATGTTTAGTATGAGTGTATAAGTAGAGCCTATATCAGATTAAATGCCATCTTGGGGAGGAGGAAATAAGAGAGAGTAGGAGAAAGATTAAAACTCAAAGTCTGATGGAAGTGAATATCAGAAACTAAAAACAAATAATTATATATATATATAGAAAAGAAGGAATGGTCAGATAAGTCATAGGAGAACCAAGAGAACAATGTTACAAAAACTCAGATAAAAGAAATTATAGAGGAGTAGAGAATGACCATGCCACCTCCCTACCAAAATACAAAACAAAACACAAGGATCTTCCCTGCTGTTGAATATTCTTACAAGCTCACTTAATCCTAGATATTTTAATCATAACTCTAGCAAGGAATTTTTCCAAGGCTAAAAGTATGTTATGGGAATCTTAACTGGTTACTAATGTAATTTCTTCTGCTGTCCATGTTATTACTTTAATACCCATTTTAATATGTTTATGAATTAGACATGGGGAAATGATTGAAAAGAATTCATAATAATTTAGTTAAATGAAAAATTAAAAAATAAAACTTTCTAAAATCTTCATGACAAAAAAAAAAGAAACTGTGGCCCATAGAGATGAAGTGAATCGCTAAGGGTTAGACAGTAAATGTGTGAAGTAGGATTTGAACCTAGGTCTTCTGACACCCTACAGCACATCAGAGCATTATGTTGAAGTGTAATAAGCATTGGATTCTGGAGTCAGAGAGACCATGTTAGAAGACTCTTTGCTTCTTTCTAGCTGTGTCAACTGGATGACCTCTAAAGTCCATTCTCTTCAAGGTATGATCTTTTTTTGATGAGAGAACGGGAAGCAAAGGAAGTAGAAGGGTATGACAGGCATCAGTCTATGGTACCTTTACATAACTAAGTTATATTGCCAGCTTGAAAACCAGTCAGACACTTCATGAGTCTGACCCACAAAGGCTCTCCACAAGGCTTTATAGTTGGGGTTGGCCCTGAGCCAAGACCTGGAAGGTGCCTTATGTCTCCTGGCTATTGGCCTACTTCTCCACTCTGCTATCCTCATGGGAGAGCTGCATGGTCCTTATGGGATCCTTCCGTTTGCTAGAAATCCCCTTTCCTTCCACCATCAGACCAACCAGATAAACATGGTAACTGGTACAGATAACAGATAAACTGGTAACTGGTACAAAGTCAGTCACTAATGACTAACATTGACTCACTGGATCACTACTTCCTGGTAACCTTTGCATATTTACAGAGACCTTCAATGTTTTAACCCAAAGCAATGATTAAATAGGGGGACACTTCAGGATTAGAAGGAGGGTATGTATTTCATATTCCACTTCTAGCCTTTTGGTGTCCCACAAAAGTCATTTTTCAGTCATGTCTGACTCTGTGACCCCATTTGGGGTGTTTTTTAGCAAAGATCCTAGAGTGGTTTGCCATTTCCTTCTCCACCTCATTTTTCGATGAAAAAACTGAGGCAAACCGAGTTAAATGACTTACCCTGAGTCACATCACTGGTCGGTGTCTGAGACCAGATTTGAACTCTGAAAGATGAGTCTTTCTGATTCTATGCCCAGCACTCTATCCACTAAATCACCTAGCCACCCCCACACCACAGAGGCTATTATCTATTTGACCTGGAGGGTAAAGTGGTCTGGTTTACAACACATTTCTCTTCATCTAAGACAGTGGTCACTTTCATTATGATGTCAATAGGACTCAATAATTGCCTGGCACCTCCCTATATTTTCAAGGCCCTCTTTATCCATTTGGCCATAATTAGCTGCTTAACAATAAAAGCTCTTAAACCCACCCCATCCCCACTATCTTAGAGGGTTTAGATGCACTGGGCGCCAATGGTTTCTGTCACCATACTGCATGTAGGGCTCCCAGAAGGAATTCGGAGTTCTTTAATTGGGGCATTCAATGCCTCTAGAAGTTACAACTTAGATCAACAGGCCAGAAATGACATGTTTAATGGAGACAAATCATTACCCTCTAAGAGCACTTTATTTCCCACTTCTCACAGGATTTAGAGCTAGAAAAAACTTACAGATAAGCTACTCCAACCTCCTTGTTTTACAGATAAAGGAAGTCAGTCCCAGAGAAGCTAAATGACTTGCCTAAAGTAACGATGTGTAGAGTTACAGAGGTAGACTTTGAACCTAGTTTCTCTGATTCTAAACCTGGTGCCCTTCCTATTCTCTTGTCCCTAATGGCCTTCTTTGCTATTTTGCATCATCATTTTCTCACCATGTTTCCTCTCTTTCCCACTATCTTGTAAGCTCCATGAGGGCAAGGACCATGTCATGCCTAGAGTTTTACCTATAGTTCATTCAATCATTTGTTAGCAAAATGCAACCCATTCTCTAAAAACTCTGTGCAAACAGTTTTGTTGGCAACTGCAACTGACTGCTATTGACTTACCAATATTAAGTTAGCAAATGGAGCCATAGCTAAGGGTGGGCCAAAATATGGAAGGTTCAGAGAGCATTGATACTACTTTAGCAAGAATAGTTAAAAGAAGCTACCAAATGGCCTGTTTTTTTCCCAGATGCCACACCCCAGTTGAGCTGTTTCCTAGGCTAATCCTGTCTTACTTTGTTCCTTGGCAGCCGTCTCATGGTGTCTTGGTTTCTCTGTCTCCTCTAACTCTGGCCATCTGCACTGCTATGATTCTATGACCAAATGAAACAAAGAAACCCAGTTTGTTTAGGATTAGGGAATGGGAACTCGTGGTAGTGGGTGTGAGCAGGTGGAAATCTGAGAAAGGTCTTGAGTTGGGGCAACCATATGGGCAGGGAAGGAGAGGCCCAGAGAGTCGGAGACAGCATGGGTTGGGACAGAGGGATAGAGTACAGAACACTTCAAACATACTTTGCCCACTTTATGATTGTGTCATGGGTGGGCAGTCATTAGTATCGACATCTGATCCAGTTTAGGTCTTTAACCATAATAACCATGAAGAGCCAGCACATTCTACTCACTCTTATCATTCTCATCCTCAACCTTTCACATTGTCCAGCTCTCTGCTGCTCAAAGCTATGCCCCAGAGTTTGCCCACTTGTTCCCACAGACATATCAAGAGTTATTCCACTTGATTGTTTCCAGCTCAGAGAATTTTGGAAAGCAGGACTTGAAGATAGAAGTGAATGAGAAGGCCAGACTAAAGTGGTCTTTGGGAGAGCTGTGGGCCACAGTAACTCTGATGAAACAGTCCATTGAGATGGCAGGGTTGCCAAGCTGCTATGCTATATGATTGGAGTCCCTAACCACCTGTTTTGCCTGAATTTTTCCTTTCCTATGACACAAATATGTAAATTAAAATTCCCGATGGAATGAATAGAAATTGTTTGTCCTTGCCTTTCTGTAAGGAAAGTAAGATGTTACCGAACAGACCAGATTGGAAAAAAAGAGTTGGTTTAACTTGAGGGAACTGTAAGGTCAATTAGCATAACTTCATGAGCCTGTTGCAACTGGCCAAGTCTAATGGGAAATGGGAAAGAGGAATCCAGCCATACTTTCTTGCCGAGACTCAAGATGATGGCATGAAGGGAACTTGAGAAATCATTTGCAGCCCTAAGAAGTCCGAGTCTCCCAGATGACAGGCCACTGAGCTCTCTGGTTTTTCTGCACTTTCTCCTCAGGGGTCATTTGAAATACTTGGTAGAAGAGGATATCTGGGGTGCTCCATTTACTAGGAGCAATTTGGTTGCACTCAGGATGAAAAGAGAACATATTTATTCTTATTAAGTGTTTTTGGAGGAGGGATTTAGTCTACTCACAGGGCACATATCTTTACACAGATGGTAGCTTATCGAATAACATATTTTTTTAGAAAAAAATTTCTCTTAGTCTGTTTCCAATGATTATATAAGGTTGAAAATAATGTTAGACTTAGGTAATAACCTTTTGATCTATCTCTCCAACTTGGAACCGAAGTTGGACCCCCCTGGAGGATGACTATATGACTAGGTTTGAGGTCCTCTGTGTGTCTGTTCTCCTAAAATCATAGTTCGTGCATCCACACTGAAGTGAGACTGGGAAACTACCATGTTGTTGGAAATATACCTGGGTGGCTCTCTGGATTCTCCTCCTGATGACTGATAATGGTGAGGATGATGTGGGGGAGGGCAAATTGATTGGGCTGAATTAGGGGGTAGGTCTGTGCTGGGGCAGAATGAGAGAGGTTGACTACATGGGAGGATACTGGGGTATGGAAAGGTTTGAAGACCAGAAGAGTTTTGCTTTGATGTCATATAAAATCCCAACACTGCAGATTTAGAACCAAAAAAGCTCATAAGGACCATTTGTTCTAATGTGCTCATTTTACAGATGAGAAAACTGGAGAGAGAAGTGTCTTTCTCATGGTCATGCTGATAAGTGCCAATTAGGATCTGAACCCTTTGACTCCAAATCAGGAGTCTCCCTCTGCAGTGGGAAGGCAATGGGAATGGTGCCCAGATATTTACAGAGTGGGGATGAAGTGGAAGGACCCTCAGGGAATTTTTGGAGTTGTCTCTTAAGGACAGATGATGATGAATCAGTCCCTGTTAAAATGTGATGAAGACGCAGACAATGTTACTGCAGCAGGAAGCAGTGTATCCCTCTTCCTCGGCTGATTTATTCCATTAGACCTGGTGCTGAGGCGTGACTAGGAACAGGTGCATGAGAGATAGGGGGGAGGAAGAGGGGGAGGGTGGCCTTGAGAAGAGAAATGTTCTGTAATGGTGAGTGCTGTATGATTAATTTTGATATCCTGGTGGGAGAGGGAGAGCCAAAAACAAATATCCCAGGGTAACTCTATTTTTGAAGAGGAGGAAATGTCGGCATTTAGTTAGGAAACACTGGAAAGTTTTGGTTTTTTAAAGGCTCTGTCTCAGACTGTTTAATATACTTTATTGGAGGCACAGAATACATGTGAGGTGAGTAAAATCCCTCAGCCTCCATCTCCCTCCACCCACCCCTCACCTATCAGTGAGGATCAGTGGGCAAAGAGAAAGGGACCAACCATCCCAAGGAGAAAGTGGGACTTTCGGATGCTGGGAAAATTGCCCTAATGCATGAATTAGGTGAGGGCTGCATTTGGAAGGAGAAGGGAAAATGATTGGGCGGATGACAAAGAAATGGAAGAGCAATTTGTGAGTCACTCACAGTGAAACACATATCAGGTATGCTGAGAGAGAAGCCTGGAGAGAGCTTTGCATAAGGGCATTCTCATGCGCAGCCATTATGTCACTCCTGAGGAGCACCAAACACGTGGGGCCGTGTGAAACCAGCATTCAAAAAGTGAAGATGCTCTGTCGCTTAAAGACAGTTATAAAAGTCTTAGTGCAACTTTAAGCTTTAGTAGCTTGAAACTGTACTTAGAGTTTTAGGATTCACTCTTTCCACACACAGAATCACACACACACACACACTCACTCACATGTGTGTGTGGGTATAGACATTATATCTATATCTATGCATCATTTATACATATATATTTAAAATAAATATGTATTTATTTTATTCATTTTAAAACATTTTTCTAATAAGAGGTTCACAAATTTCTTCAAACAGGCAGAAGGGTGCAGGACTCTCAAAAAGATTAGAACAACCAAAAGACCACAGGTAACAGGAAGTGGTTATCTGTATCGATAAATATGCATATGTCGGTCTACATCTACATACCTATAGACACACATATACATACATACACATATACATAGATAAATGCACTCACATACATGTAGTAAGGGATAAACAAGTAGCATGTTTTTGAAGAATGATCCCATGAAACCTCCTCCTGTTGAGGATGGTTGTCCTTTTGTATAAAGATTGTTTTTAAATTATGTAGCTCGAATCCGGCCACATACATTGACCACCTGTGTGAGCCTCGGTGGGTCACTTTACTCTCTGAGTCTCATCTGCATGTTCCTCATCTGTAAAACAAAGGGGTTGGACTGGATACCCTCTGGGATCTCCTTCCATTCTGAATCTATGATCTAATGATTCAATGTCTTATTTGAACTGTTAGCACATCAACATATTTGCTGAGCCAGGATCCTTAGTGTGAAATAAAGAGCAGGTGAAATTTAAAAACAATCGGTTTACAGGCAAAATCCCAGTACCAATTCTCATACTGTCATCAGGCCAAACAGGATCTCCAATTTGAAGATGAGCTGCTTGGGCCTAGGAATCATTCTATTCTTTGGATTTTTGTCCCCCAGTGCCTAGTACAGTGTCCAAAGGGTAGTAAATGCTTGATGAATCCTAGTTGATTGGATAATTGATGTATAGCATAATCAGTCTTGACAATAGAAGACTAACCGGAAAAATACAATTCAGTCATTCCTTTTATGTGAAACTTGGGTAGTATTTGCACCTTTTGAAATTAAGTACTTGGATAAAGGTGATAAAAACTAGTTATATACTTGAATTATGATTATAAAGTCAACAAGAGTAATAGCAGCACAAACTTGCAAAATGCTGTGAGGTGCTTTACAAAGAGCTTTATGTATAACTACTTCACTGTGTTAAGAAAATGGGGAAAATCTCTTATTTTAGACCAAAAATGACTGAATATTCTTTGGATAGCCAAGTTTTACGTAGTCAATGTAATCTCACTTCTTCTCATACCTGATAAGGAAGGATCAAGCATCTCAACATTGCCATGGATTTTCTATTGATAGTTAATCTTGCTTTTAGACCATTTTTTTTACCCCGTCACATAATGGTGCTACTTTTGTGTAAGCAGGATTCATTCTAAAATCGTTGCCATGCAGAGAATTGCATTTACCCCTTGACCTTGCTGTCCTCCTTCCAATAGCTCATGTTATTCTGGTGATAAGCAGAGTTCTTTCATACAGCTGCTAGTCTCCACAAATCTTGTCTGATGTTCTGGAACAAGGAGGAAGAATTGAAAAGCACTATCACTGTACCAATCATCTCGGCCTCAGTCAATTGTGTCAAATCCTTCTATTTATTTCCAATATACATTTTCTTTGCCTACCGTTGACAAGAGCAGGCATTCAAACATATCAACAAAAGCATACGAAAAGAAAATAAGAAAAAGAGAGCACATAAGGTGAAACTGACAAATTAAAAACAATAAAAGAAACAAGAGATTGTAAAATGATTGTAAATGTACTTCTAGCTTCCATTATCTATTGACTGTTAACGTCATCACCAAATTCCAGTGGATTTGTGTGTTAACTTAAACTTAGTACTACTCATTTTGTTCTAGTTTTCTAGTTCTTTTTAACTTAAAAAAATCCAGAGCTATGATTTTATCTCTGAAAGAATGCCCAGCATGCAAGCTCCCTTCATGTAATTCAAATGACAAGTTTCTTTATGTATGTGTGCTGTGTTGAATGTTTTTGACAGCTTGTGGATCTCTTCTCAGAATAATGTTTTTGAATATATAAAATAAAATATTTATAGTATTATAAAGGAAACCAGTTGTACTGAAATACATTTATCAAAACTTTAGAAAAAAAAGTAGTCAGGGACCCCAGGATGGGAACCTTTGTCTTAGAATATTATTTGGTTACATTGAACACTTAAGTGATTTGCCATCGGTCACAGAGCTGGTATGAGGGAGAGGTAGACTAGAAACCACATATTCCTCCTAATTACAAAACCTATTCTTTAGTTGCTCTATTATGTCACCTGTATTTGACCATTGTAGAGAGTACATTATGAATTTGTATTGATGATATTGACTTTAACTAGTGGTAGTTCATAATGTGTGTATTTTTTGATCATGCTTTCTTCACATGGTATCATTTCATATAAATCTTCCTGTATTTCTTTGACTTCATAACATCATTATTTCTTATGGCAACCCAATATACTTATTTGGCTGTTCTCCAACTGATGGGCTTCTAGTTTTCTTTTGTTTGTTTATTTTTGTTATTAGAGATAATCTTACCAGGAATGGGCTTCATTTGGTATGGCATAACACATTGTTTGCCCACCTTCAAATGATCACTCATCTATAAGTCAAGATGACCTGTACTCAAGTCCCATGTTGGCTACACACTGGCCATGTGACTTTGGACAAGTCAGTAACCTATCAGTGTCCCAGGCAACTCTCTAAGATCACAAGTTAGAGATGTGTAGCAGATCCCCATCAATGAAAGAATTTTTTCACATTCAGATTTTCCTAGAATGTGGATATCACAGGTCCAGACCAAAAGTTCCTGCTTTCTCAGTTTCTCTTTCATTCTTAAAAAACAAAGCAAAACTTCACTGACTACTTTCCTAAAGTGCTGTAAGATGATCCCTTCTTGTGGTAAAAATAGTGCAAAAATATGTTTTCTTCCTGCAATCAGCAAAAACCATAAATGTGTACAGACCACACCAACAACTTGGGCTGATTGGTGTGAAATTTCATTTACATTAACCAACCTGAGATGGAGGAAGCAGAAAATTAACTTGACATGTTAATTTTGCATTTTAGAGTATATCCTTATAAAATCAGAAAGCATTTGCAACTATGCAACTGCAGAAAATGGTGCCAGAAATTAATTAGCAATAAAGGTGCTATATGCTAGCTTGTCCTTAAAGCAGCCTAATTGTTTAAAACTCATTTTCCCTCCTCCACCTGCTGCAATCAATTAACACATGAATAGTAAATCGATTTCTTCCCACCTATAACTGTCCCCCAACATTTGATAGAGAATTGATTTTATATCCCACATCCTTGGGAATGTGCCTTTTTTAACCCCCAAAGCAGTTAAAAGTTTAAAAGTGTATTCTTCACCTGGAAATGACTGTAGAATTAATAGCACCACCTGTTCTTTCCCTTGGAAACAGCTGACTGAAATTTAGAAATCTGTAATTGGAGTGTTTACACCATAGGTGGAAGTTTTTCCTTAGGACTTTGACAAGGAACTGAATGCCCAACTGCCTATTGTCACTTGCGTTGTGAGTTTTCCCTGCGTGGAAGTGGAGAAAGACATTGTACCTCTGATGGATTGAACTTCTGTTGGATTGCACATGGAAAGTCAAGCAAGGCCAAATCAAGGCTTGTGCTTGCTTAGAACCAGTTTAAAGCATTCAGAACATGGCTGTCTTAGAAAACCATTTGATTTCTGAATTAGGCTTCAGATGTGGGTAAGTTCTTGAATTCAAAGTGATTCCCTTTGCCCAGAATTTATTAAGTGTGTGGCACTGTGTTAGATGCAAAAATGAAGACTCTTTTGCTTCCTAGAGCTATTTTCTGGAGGAAACAAGGACTTTCCATATAAATGAATGCAAAGTAAATATGATGTGATTTGAGTGTGGGATCATAACTGGGGGATTGGGAAAGGCCTTTTGGAGCAGCATCACCTAAGCTGAAATTGGAAGAGATTCCAAGGGGCAGAAGTGAGAAGGAAGGGCATTCCTGCAATGGGAACAACCTGAGGAAAGCCATGGAGGATAGAGTGTCATGTACTGTGGACAGCAAATAGATGAGGGGGGGGTGTGATGTGAAATCAGTCTGGAAAGATAGTCTGGAGCCTTAAAGGCTGTGATATATTCAAAACTTAATTCAGTCACTGAGACTGCATATAGGACAAGCAGCACCATCCAGGGGAGCTTATGGGAAAATCAATAGCAGTATGCGGACCTTCATTTTGAATGAAGAGCCCCACTACACAGAAACTTGGAGGAAAAAAACTGCTGTAGCAAATGGAAAACAAATCCTGCCTATCTGAGTTTCAAATAGAGACTCTAAACATTGATTACTTAGTGTGTGCCAAAATGACATTTTACGCTTCAACTGGTATCATCATTTTAAAATATGTACCATAATAATTTCCCATAATTAGGAAGACAGTGAGTTCAGTGAGTGACTGAATGGAGGCCCATAAAGGTCTTTCATTCATGCAGATTTTCAGGATGTCTGAGCCGCTCTCAGAGATGGGATGTCATCGGAGCTCTCCTTCTGCATCTCAATTGAAACCTTTTCATTCTTCTAGGCTGTGTCATGGGTACAGATCAGGGTTTGGACCTGCCTCCAGTGATCCCTGACAGGGGCTTAATGTTTCAGACGTGTGTCTGTCAGTGACTGCTCCTCACACAAAGCCTTCTCTTTTAGCAATTGAGAAGAGACTTTGGAACTCCCTCCCCATTTCCTTTCAAGCTGGGTTAATTGAGAAAAGTCACTGTGTCACCTGCAGGCCAGAATGGAGGGGATGGTTAATACATTGGTTGTGTTGATTCAAATCCAAGTTCAGAATCCCTGCATATAACTCAATTGCATTAAGACAGAGATCCCGTCAAATGCTTGCTGTGTGGAATGGGAACAATGCCATTTGCCAGTACCCTAGTGCCATTCCTAGATCTCTGGCCCGACTTCCTCCATCTGGACTAGAATATCGAATTGAATATCTTTATTTCTTAGATGAAAAAACACTTACAACAGGTTATTTAACAAGCCTGATGCCCCCTAATGCCTCAATTTTTGGAATTGTAGCTAGACTCCAAATGGTAGCTTATTGGCCTGAAAGAGCTAATGCTCTCCCATAAGAGCCTAATGGATTATGAAGGAATGACTTTGAAAGAGAGATCACAGGATCATAGATTTGGAGCTGGAAGAGTCCCTAGAGGACATTAAGTACAATTTCTTCATTTCACAGATGAGAAAACTGAGGCCTGGGGGAGATTGAGTGGTACAATACTCTAAAGCAGGAAGTTTCAGATGAAATTTGAACCCATATTCTCTGACTCCAAATCCAGCACTCTCACTGCTGAACCAATGAAGATCATGAACTTAACTAATTTATTTAAAATTTCTCCATGTTATATTGGGATCCAAATGCTTTTGTTGAGGAGCTCGTTTTGAGTTAGAGATTCAGTTCGATTTGAAAAACACTTAAGAGTGCCTGTTGTATGCCATTGGGGAGAAACAGAATGCTTCATGAGGAAGACAGTGATGTTTTCTGACCAGTACAAGTTTGAGTGTTTCTTGGGCCCCCAACATTAACTGATACCTAATTCTTGCCCCTCTGACCAAAACAACATGACTTGTACCCTGCTGCTCCAATATCTCCAACTAGATAGATCAGAACCATGCCTTTATATCCTGTGCAGAACCTGCCCAAGTAAAGCATGAGTACTGACTGAATAAATCAGGGTTCTAACCCAGAGCAAAAATTGTACATGACTTCTAGCTAAAGCTGTGCGACCCCATTCAATTCAGTGAAGCTGGTGACACTGGTGACAAATGCCAAGAAAGTTAATGGGTCATCTTATTCTCTACTTTCCCATACCCAGAAGCCATTATTGACCAAAAACCATGAAAAAACCCAGCCACTTGTCTTCATGTTTCATTTTATTTATTTGTGATTTCTACCACCCCTGACATAACCGCCATTGCCATCACCAACAGTGGCATTGTAATTGATGCAGAGCACTGTGTGGTTTGCAAAGAGCTTTATATAATTCTCATTTGACCTTCGTTCATTTTGATATATATCAAAGCACACACACACAATTTATCTGATTATATATCAAGATAACAACATCATCTTGAAGCAAACAATTGTTCGTTTTTTCTTTGTTTAGGTCCCAAGCCTACGAGGTGTGGGAGTAGCAATATATATTAAAAAGGTATACCTACATGAAAAAATAAATCCAGGATCCAAGATAGAGGGAAGGAGACTAATAAAGAATGTTTGAATGAAGATCAAAGGATAGAGAAAGAGAAGTACCTTTGCCTCAACATGATACGGGAGTGATGTGCACTTCACTTATCCAGACATCTACTGGAGTGTTTTCTCTGCAAAAACCAGAGAGGCTACTTCTTGATTTGCTTTAATAATTTCATCATTCCAAAAGTGGAGGAACCAACATGGAAAATTCAATTCTGAATTTGATTCTCACTTAAAAGGAGAAACTAGTTGCTGGGAAATGATGGGAACTTGGAGGTGGAGACACTTAGAGTTGGTGATAGAGGAGAGTAAATCTTGGCATAGTCTGATGTGTTGTTGATTTGGGGCAAGCAGATTTCAAAAGGTGTAGAGGAAAGGTAGATAAGATCCCATAGAGTCAAACACTGCAGAGGAAGCCAGTCCAGGAGAAATGGGAGATGTTGAAGAATTAAATTCAGAAAATACAAAAGGAATCAATCCCAGAGAGGAAGAAAAGTGAGGTTTTTGAAGATACTAATGTGAATGCTAAGAGAATTCACTAATCAACTTTGATTTCCAAAGGAAAAATACAGAAGATGAAAGTTAGGCCAGGTAACAGAGGATGAATGCAAGGCTTTACATAATCTTTTAAAATGACGTCAGGAATACTTGACCTCAGAACGAGCTGATGTTGGCATTGAAAGCTAAGGACAAGAAAAAAGGATGTCTAAAAAACCTATGTTGGGGGAAAAAAGAAGATGAAGGAAGAAATGAGACTTTGGCTTGCAGTGGATGGGTCTGTGATAAATGACAAAAGAATAAAGACAGAGTTTCTCATCAATTGTTTTGTTTCTATTTCCTTGGTAAAGGAATTCCTTTTCTATGTTTTCAAATATTTTAAGGGCTTCCATGTGGAATATGGATTCGACTTGTCCTTCATCTCCTCAGAGAGTAGGACCAAGAGCAATGGGCTGAAACCATGGAGATGCCTATCCAGGCTTTGATATCAGAGAGAAAAAGGAAACAAGCAAAGACATCTTCCAACAGTTAGAGCCTTCAAAAAGTTAAATTGCCTGTTATGAGAGGTTTCCCTTCTTGGAGATCTTTAAGTAGAGACTGGATGACCACTTGTTGGGTGCCTTATGATGGAATTCTTTTGGTATATGGGACAAGATGGTTGCTGAGCTCCTTTCCAACTCTTGAATTCTGTAATTTCAACTGTGTATAATATTCCTTATGTGGCTCACTCTCTCTCTCTCTCTCTCCCTCTCTCTCTCTCCCTCTCTCTCTCTCCCTCTCTCTCTCTCTCTCTCTGTCTTTCTCTGTCTCTCTCTCTCTTTCCACACATACACAAACACAACTTATCTATAGCATTAGGAAGTGGAGCATTAAGGGTTAAGTGACTCGAAGGTGGTCGTGTGGCAATAAGCATTTATTAAACACCCAATACCATAATAGGCGCTGGGCATACAAAGTTCAAATGAAACAGCTCCTATCTTGCATTCTATTAAGGAGAGACAACATTTAAGTAGAAAAGGAAGAACAAAATATATAAAGAGATTTTGGGGGACAGCAGAGTTCAAATATGAAGGGTTGTGTAGTAACAACAGGACAGTAATTACAATTGAAAGGGAGGAATGGGACAGCTAGGTGACCCAGTGGATTGAGCACCAGCCTTGGAGATAGGAGGACCTGAGTTCAAATCTGACCTCAGACACTTGTCACATTAGCTGTGTGACCCTGGGCAAGTCACTTAACCGTGATTGCCTCACCAGAAAAGAAAAGAGAGAGAGAGAAGAATGAGATCAGGACACTAAAAAGATGGCATGACAAGGGCTTTTGAAAGTAGAGGGTGGAAGCTTGGAAAGAAAGCTTTGGTTTAGGCAGTGTCTACTCAAAATGATGAAGATTTTGAGTGAATCTGTACGAGAGTCAACTGATATCCCCTTTGTGATAGCAAACACAACATTGAATTGATTATCACTCCCTAAGGAATATGTAAAATGGTGGTGGATACACACAGATCGTCTCTGTGAAGTGTCTGCTGCATAGTAGGTGCTTTAAAAATGCTTGTTTTCTTCACAAAAAATCACAAAGCTCCCCCAGACTGGCTAGGTCTTCCCAGTCTACCTAGTGCAAGCTTAGAGGGCTGCCTGCAGGTTCCCAGTCCTAGTTCCAGCCCAGAGGTCATTACAAGAGTCAGTCGAGTTCTTTGGTCAGGCTGGTGAGAGAGACCTGGGACACATTTGAGGTAAGCACCATCAGCCATGTTAGTTCTGCCTTCAGATTCATTCCAATGACAATCTGGAGGTGTGGATGGGAGGACTGGTCAGTCAGTTAGTCAATAAATGTTTATTAAGCACCTACTTTGTGCCAGGCCCTGTGCTGAGCACTGGGGCTACCTAGAAAGGCAAAACCCAGTCCCTGCTCTCCAGCTCTTCCTTGCTCTGCCGATGCTGCCTTTCAACTTTTAGTCAATTTGTTATAAAATGTTGTCCACAGAGGTTGGTTTCCTTTTTAAAAGACAAATAGCATAACTTAAGTATTGACAGACTAGGCTTTGATTCTTTGATGTTTTTTCACAGAACACCTGAGTTTATATTAATTTGGGGGTAGAAGATTTCACGGATCTTTTCACAGACACATCAGTATCTCTGAAGAGAACAGAGGTTAAAGACTTAAGCTTCAAAGTTTCTATGAAGGATCTACAGGTATCATCTCTGCATTATATAATTACTTGAAAAATTGCTAGTTATACGAAAAACAATTTCCCTTTCTTTAATAGAAACCAATTTAGAAAGAAAAGATGTCAAATCACAGTCTTCTATCCTAGAAATGGAAAGCAGGGCCATAAAATGTGGCTTTTTACTGACATTGAGCTCATTAATTAAATTAGAAATCATCCCTGTTTTCCCCCTCAAATGAATTTATACACCATAAAGATCATAAGATACTCAAAAAGCATGTTGCCATGTGATCTTCCCCAGCTCAGCCCGAGGGGTTCACAACAACGAGAAATCTCTCCTGGGGCTGGTTAGCCCATCTAACATGGCTTTGCCTTGTGTTGCTTTTAGCATTTTCAGAAGTCTGAGCCTCTGGGGCACCCAAGCAATAAGCAGGCAGCTAAATTGAGAGCTTCATGTTGTGGGACGGCTTGTAAGAAAGGCCAAAGAGGGGTTGGCTATACTGCCTTGAGAAGTTTTGTCTTCGAATTGTGAACATGCCTTGGTCAGGGTTGGAGGGCACATATGACCCTATAGGTTCTCCGGTGTGGCCTTTTGACTGAGTCTCAGTTTTACAGAACAAATCCTTTTATTAAGGGGATTTGTTTGGAGAAGTCTGGATTCAGCCAAAGGGCCACACTTGAGAATCTAGAGAGCTACATGTGGCCTCGAGATGGCAGGTTTCCAAACCCTAGCCTTTAGAGAAAAAGAATCAGTGATGGGTTTTAGCTCTCATGCCTGAAAACTGAGGCACAGCATTGAAGGCCCCCAAAGCCAATTGGCTGGACCTTGATGACATGAAATTTGAAGATGCTAACTTCATAAAGACTTGATTTTTCTTGAAGAATTGCCATTATACAATGAAAGCAACATGGACCAATTCTTCCTTAATGGAAACAGAGTAACACCATCAGTGATTGATATTTAAGATTCATAGCTGCCAGATTGACTGTTTTGACTGAATTGAGTCAAACTACATTTGCAAGTGGGATTTCATTAGCATAGATAACACTAAGAGGCAGTGTGATATTCCATATAGAGAGCCAACCTCTAAGTCCACAAGACCCGCAATTGAGTATTTTCTCTGACACACTGACATAGGCAAGCCATTTCACCTTTTAGTATCTCAGGAAACTCCCTTAACAGTACAAATTATAAAATAGCTACCAATTTGAATTGGTACAAGTTTTCTCCCTGTGCATTTCCTATATCTAGGAAATCAGTTTTGAAACAAAGAAAACAGTACCTTGGGAGGAATTGCTTGGTGGCCTAGTAGATAAAGGGTCAACTTTGAGGAGTTAGGAGGACCTGACGTATAACATTAATATTATTTGTGTGACTGACCAAGTCATGAACCTGTTAATGTCCTAACTAACTCTAATTCTAAGTTGCCTATGAGTTTTTGAACCACAAGAGTGATGGAGAGTAGGAGGCCCATGCTGGAAGTTCCATATATAAATGAAATTACAGGTTCATACCAAATTTCATAAAAGGATCTTAATTTTTTTTCTCAACTTAATGCTTCCCAAACATTGTGATAGCCTTTCTCTCATTTGATGCTACTACCAATGGAATTTGCTGATCAGTACACGATTGACCCTCTGTTTCTTTGAGGATTGGTCCTGCCTTTGAGTTTCCTTTAAAACTTAAGGGCCTAAAACAATGCCTGGTACCTTGTGTTGCTTTAACAATGTTTATTGAGTGGAAAGGACTATTGATACCTAGTGAGTTGCATGAGGGAAATGTGGAGGGATGACTTGGCTAAGTAAAAACAATGATTAACTTCCTGGTTGTTGACATTTCTAAACTTTTCATTTTTTTCTGAAATTTCTTTTTTTTTTGTTATATATTTTAATTATGTGAGCCCTTTCAGGGGAGGAGAGGGAGGTCAATATTCTGACCCTATAATGTAAGCCTATCCTTCACCAATGCAAATTAGGAACTCCTTTCCAATGCAGAGTCCCAAAGAGTTACCTAGACAAGCACTAGAAGGCTTTGTCTTTGGCCACATGACTAAGATGTAGCAGAGAGAGTATTTCAAGACAGAACTTCCAGCCCAGGGTTTTTGTTTTGTAGAACTTAAAGCACTGTATAAAGGCTAGCTACTATTATCCATTCTCCTGGGAGCTCCTTGAGAGCTAGGTCTGATTTTGCCTTTCTTGGTAAGCCCAGAAATTAGCACAATGCATGATGCATAGTAGGTATTTAATACACGTTTGTTAATTTGACTACTTGATCCCTAGGCCTGCCCCTATCTTTTCATGATCTCTCCCTGTCCCCTCAAATCTGAAATCACCAAACATTTGTCACATCACTTACATATATTTTAGTTCCCATGTACTATCTATATCTGGCTTTCCAAGATCTTCAGTGAATTCCTTCCATCCATTACTAAGAGGAGTTTACATGCACCTAGCACTTTCGAAGTCACTCTTCCAATTGCTCTCTGTGTTAACTTATCAAATTTAGAACCACCTTCTATGGAGTGAGGCACTTTTACTAATTTATTAGTAGGTCAAGAAATACCCAAGAAAACTACTACCTTATTCCAATGAAGGGGAAAAATCTCTCCCTGTCCCCACCC
>CM053775.1:11814891-11841176 GCA_028658325.1 Potorous gilbertii
TTCTCCTTTCAGAGGTACCTGAAGGAGTTTGTCCAAGAGCTTAGGTGAGTCGTTGCCCTCATTCCGCCATCTTGGCTCCCGTGAGATTTCTTTAGGATGAAATTAAGTATAACACACCCCCCCACACACACACACATATGATATGTGTGTCTGTGTTTGTGTCTGTGTGCATGTGTATATTGTGTCTCTTCTAGTTTTTCATTTGAATGCTAACAGCCTACCAAATTGAACTCTGACCTTTTGAGGTCCATGTTGGGAAGCTTAAATATAGTTGAGTTCTGATTAGGATTTTAGATTAAGGAAATGAATACTAGAGGAGGCAGACCCAGGTTTGGGGAGGGCAGGTATTTGAATCAATATAGTTAAATAAGGACATTAAATTTCAATCTGCATTACTTGGAAATAAAGAAACAATTATGTCTGTTGCTTTTTTTTAATGCTGCTTTCAGAAGAGGGTTATGTTAGACTAGAGTTTCCTTCTTAAGAATGTTAGGATATGCTAATGACTTCTTTCAAGGTATTTTTCACTTCAAGGCAGGATTTTATAAAATTACCCTGTATACAAATTACATTCAAATGTTGACTTAGCCTTAAGGAATTAGATTTGGGTCCATTATCCAGCTTCTTGAGCTTCTAGGTCATTACCAAACTGTGGTAAACACCTTAAAGAGATGAGGGCCTATAAAGAGATACAACAATATCATAAAACCCTTTCTACAGGAAAAAAATGTCTTTGATCATAACATTCTTTATTTTTGTCATAATTATGCACACAGTTCAAGGGAGAATTCAATGGATTTAACAGAAAACCTGAGACCCTGCAGACTCCCTAAAAGCAGAGGGATGGAACAGTCCCTCATCTTTCTGCGAGTATTACAATAGTACCTGGCAATCTACTGTGTTGGAGACACACAGATTTGAAGGAAATGCTAAGGAACAGAGAAAGAAAATTGCGGTATAATTAGGCTGCTAGCATGTGAAGTGATATTCTGTTGCGCATTTGGTACTTGGGGAAAATAAAGCCAATTAGGACCTGTCCTTCATACTTGATTTTGGTATAATTTGAAAGAAAAAATTATCTGCTTTTTAAAAAAATTTCTTGATAATTGAAAAAAGCAGATCCAAACTATTTATAAAAATTAGTCACAGCATGCATGGTGTTATTTAACTACACATGTAAGAAATCAAATGGAGAATCAATGTTAAAAAGTCTTTTAAAATTATAACCATCACCCCACATTGACATCGACTGCCCCAGGAGGTGTTCGAGATCCCTTTAACTCAGGGTCTTCAAGTTAAGGTTTGACCACAGCTGGTTGGGGAATTATAGAGGAATTCCTGTGATAATCAGGTTAGATGACCACTCAGGTCCCTTCTTGCTGCTACATTCTTTGATTCTTAGCAAACTGAGTATCTTCTCAATAGTTCTAAGGTGGAGATATTGTTGGTATTGAGTCAGTTTGTAGGGGATAAAAACCCCTGAGGAATACATAGAAAAACACCCAGAACAGTGATAGTCAAACTTTCCACATATGACCAGCCTGTTTACCTTCACACTGTTTCACAGACTCCCATCAGATAGAGGTAATGTTAGTGTGCATATTTGATGACAAAAAGCTACTATTATTTCAGTAGCACATATAAGTCAATTTCCCTTTTTATCATAACAGTATCTACTGAGACAATGTGTTTATTATGTTGAAACTAAAGAAAACTCAAAGTGATATTACTTGACTCTAAGTTCCTTGAGGGTAGAACCTGACTTTTGCCTCTTTTTGTATCCTTAGCACTTATCACAGCACCTGGCACATAGAAGGGGCTTAATAAATGTTGATTGGTTGACTGGTGACCATATGAATTCCTAGAGTTCAGAAGATCAATGATTGAAAGCTGAGAAAGACTTTCCCAAGGTTATGCAGATAGAAAAATGTCAGGGAAAAGATTTAAACTCAGGTCCTGTGACTTTAAGCCCAGTCCTTTTTACATTATACCACACTGCCTCCCAAATAAGTAAAGAACTAATAGTATCAACTTTCCACATGACAGTAGAGTAAGAGCTTGGAGAGTATCAAATCTAATCCTCCACATTTGAAAAATGAGAAAACTGAGTCCCAGAGATGTTAAGTTACTTGACCAAGGTCATAGAAGTCGCAAGTGAAAGAATTCAAGCCCAGGCCCTCTGATTCAAAATCTAACAATCTGTCTATTGTGCCACTCTGCTTTTGTGTGTTTGGAGATGTTTCTTGTGTACACTGATAGATTGGAAAGGTACCTCATTGGTGCTCCTCTGTACCTCCTCATTCTGGGTCGTTTCTAATCCATTTTCCTCTGAAAACACCAGAGTTGAAGCCAAGGTTGAATTATACATATTTTAGACAGTCGATAAGCATTGTTTTCTGTTGATGTTCTAAATCTGAGATACTTGTTTATATTCACTGGATCAAGGGATCAAATCATCTCCATATTGACTGTCTCACTATAAATTAAATCCTATGAAAAAAAGCAAGTTGCGGCAAAATGGTATGGTAGTTCATGGGTTTCTCTTGGAGTGTAAAATGAAGGAGTTGGTGAAATTGGTTCTATCATATATACAAAGGTATGATTTCACAGGATACATATATCTCATATTGCAAGCTCAATGTGAACACTTGCTTAAAAAACAAAAGCAAAAAACCCCCTAATATCAAAAAGATAATTGCAATGTATAGCCCAACATATGATGTAGAGAATGAGTAGAGACATTCTGTGAGAACTCAAAAAATCTTTCAAATTAAATACTTTGCAGCCCAGAACTTTCAATTCTAAAGTGGGGACAGGGAAGATAATGAAAAATCTTTTGGAAAAACGTGGCTCAGGAGTAAGAAATGAAGATACCTAAGGCATATAGACTGGACAGAAGGCACATGCCTATATATCATGAATACTTTCTTTAAGAAGAGACTTGAGAGATATTGTACGTGGCAAATACCAAATCACATCATGGAAAATGAAATCGATTGTATCTCAATGGACAGGAAACTGGTTAGTGATGGGGAAGTCATTTCAGAATCAGTTGTCTGTGTACAGTCAGACCATTGACTTCACAGAGCAAAGAAATCGAAATCAATACTGAATTAGAAGAAATAATAAAAATGAGAAGATAGGCACATAGTGGAAACAACTCCAATATAACCTTTTTAAATAAGCTATTGGCAGAAAAATGGGAAATGGATAAAAGATTCAGCTTCAAGTCATATAGTCACTACTTTCTAGGAAAATTTAACAGATGTAAAAATTTAACTGATATGGAGCAGCTAAATAGTGTAGTGGGTAGACCCCTGGCTTTGGAATCAGAGAGCTAATGTTATTGTTCAGTCATTTTCAGTTATGTTCCACTCCTTGTGACTTCATTTGGAGTTTTATTGGTAAAGATAATGGAGTGCTTTACCATTTTCTTCTTCAGATCATTTTACAGATAAGGAATTAAGGTAAACAGGGTTAAGTGACTTGCTCAGAGTCACACAGCGATGTATGAGGCCAATGAATCTTTCCGACTCTAGGGCCAGAGCTCTATCAACTATACCAAGGCTTCTTAAACTTTTTTTTGAATTGTGACCTCTGCAGCACTTCCGTGGAATGAGAAAGTCATTATCGCAGGTACTTACTAGCTGTGTGACCACGGGTAAATAGCTTAATCCTTGTAGGTAAATGAGGATAATAGTAGTATCTCTTCTATAGGACTGTTGGGAGAATGGAATGAATCATTTTATGTAAAGTGCTTTGCAAACTTTAAAGTGCTTTATAAAATTTAGCTCTTAATATTATGAAATCAAGAATCACAATGAGATAAAAAAGGCTTAGAAGCTCTATTAGCTAGTAAACAATTTAGACTATAATCTCATGTGTAAAATATTGCAAATGAAAATATTAGGAGAGTATGATCAATATTACCTCATAAAGAATAAAGATGCAGTGGAGGCAAAAATAAATTTGTAGATGTCTTTGCCAGAGACCCAATTAACTCATCATTATGTAGAGAAAACTAGGAGGAAGGAAGACAAAAACCAGATGAAAAATGGACAAAGTCTGATAAGACTATTGTAACAAATTATCATGCCAGTTTTGGGACAGTGGAGACAGTGGGACATTTGGATCCTAACAGCATGGTCCTCCTTATGCTGGATGACAAAGTAGAAATGACACTAAAATGAACAAAGATGAGGAGAGTATCTGGGAAACAGAAACAGACCAAGTATATAGAGAAGAGCTATGTACTAGAGTAAAGACAACATTTTGAGCATATTTTGGAATTGATTGTCAAGATTATCTGAGAGAATAATTTAAACACTCAATGCTTGGAAAATATATGAACGTCTATGCCACAATATTTCAGTAGCATCCTTTGTTGTAACAAAATAAAATGGACATAAATTAGGTGTCTGATTCTGGAATGACTGAGTAAATTGTGGTATATTCTGGGAATTGAATATTTTTGCACCCTATGAAATGAGACAAATATGAAGAATTCAGAGAATTATCAGAAGACTTATATGAATGAATGCAGAATAAAAAAACCACAGACCCAATAGAACAGTAGTATCTAAGGTGACTATAATCATACACATAAAAAAACAATTCTGAAAGACAGGTGAATTCTGTTTAAGTGCAATGACTAATGCTGATCCCAGAAAATTGATGATGATACATACATACATATATGTTCATATATGTATTTATGTACATACACATATATATTATATATATATATATTTCCTTTCAATAGAGAAGTAGAAGTCTATGGGAATAGAATTTTGCATATGCTATCAAACAATGTCACTTTTTTGGTGAAACTATATTTCTTGGTTACAATAGAGAATTTGGGTATGTATTTAGGAAATGACTGTGCAAATAAACACCAATTTTTAAATTTTTTTAATATTTAAATTTATTTATATGTTTTTACTTTTCAACATTCATTTCCACAAGATTTTTGAGTTTCAGATTTTCTCCCCATCTTCCCCCCCACCCCAAGATGGCATGCATTCTGTGTATCCCTTCCCCAGTCTGCCCTCCCTTTTATCATCTACCCTTCTTCTGCCCTTCCCCTTTACTTTCTTGAAGGGCAACATAGATTTCTATACCCCCATTGCCTGTATATCTTATTTCCCAGTTTCATGTAAAAACAATTTTTTAGCATGTGTTTTTAAAACTTTGAGTTTCAAATTCTTTCCCTTCTTCTCTCCCCACCTACCCCCATTGAGAAGGCAAGCAATTCAATATAGGTTATACATGTGTAGTTATGCAAATCACTTCCACAATAGTCATGTTGTAAAAGACTATATTTCCCTCCATCTCATCCCATCCCTCCAATTATTGTATTTTTTCCTTTGACCCTGTCCCTTTTCTAAAGATTTTGCTTCTGACTACCCCCTCCCAAAATCTGCCCTCCCTTTTATCATCCCCCACTCTTATCCCCTTCCCCCATACTTTCCTGTAGGGTAAGATACCCAATTGAATGTATATGTTATTCCCTCCTTAAGTCAAATCCAATGAGAGTAAGGTTTACTCATTCATTCTTACCTCCCCCCACTTTCCCCTCCATTGTAAAATCTTTTTCTTGCCTCTTTTATGTGAGATAATATACTCCATTCAATCTCTCCCTCTCTCCTCCCACTATAGTCCTCTCTCACTCCTTAATTTTATTTTTAGATATCGTCCCTTCATATTCAATTCACCCCGTGACTTCTTTCTCTATCTATCTATCTATCTATCTATCTAACTTCTGTCTGTCTGTCTGTCTATCTATTTCGTCCAACTACCCTAATACTGAGAAAGGTCTCATGAGTTATGAATATTGTCTTTTCATGTAGAAATGTAAACAATTTACCATTAATAAGTTTCTTATGATTTCTCTTTCCTGTTCACCTTTTCATGTTTCTCTTGATTCTTGTGTTGGAAAGTCAAATGTTCTATTCATCTCTGATCTTTTCATCAAGAATGCTTGAAAGTCCTCTATTTCATTGAATGCCCATTTTCCCCTGAAGGATTATACTCAGTTTTGCTGGGTAAGTGATTCTTAGTTTTAATCCTAGCTCCTCTGACCTCCAGAATGTCGTATCACAAGGCTTTTGATCCCTTAATGTAGAAGTTGCTAGATCTTGGGTTATCCTAATTGTATTTCGACAACACTCAAATTGTTTCTTTCTGGCTGCTTGTAGTATTTTCTTCTTGACCTGGAAATTCTGGAATTTGCCTACAATATTCCTAGGGAGTTTTCTTTTTAGGATCTCTTTCCAGAGGTGATCAGTGAAGTCTTTCCAATTCTATTTGCCCTCTGGTTCTAGAATATCAGGGCAGTTTTCCTTGATAATTTCTTAAAAGTTGATGTCTAGGCTCTTTTTTATCATGGTTTTCAGGTAGTTCAATAATTTTAAAATTATCTCTCCTGGATCTATTTTCCAGGCCAGTTGTTTTTTCCAATGAGATATTTCACAATGTCTTCTACGTTTTTTTCATTCTTTTGATTTTTTTTTGATAATTTCTTGATTTCTCATGAAGTCATTAGTTTTCATTTGCTCCATTCTAATTTTGAAGGAATTATGTTCGTCAGCGAGCTTTTGGACCTCCTTTTTCATTTGGTCAATTCTGTTTTTTAAGTCATTCTTCTCCTTTTTGACTTTTTGGACTTATTTTGCCATTTGGGTTAGTCTGTTTTTTACAATGTTATTTTCTTCAATATTTTTGGGATCTCCTTTAGCAACCTCTTGACTCATTTTTCATGATTTTCTTGCAACACTCTCATTTCTCTTCCCACTTTTTCTCTACTTCTCTTGCTTTATTTTCAAAATCCATTTTGAGCTCCTCCATGACCCACAGCCAATTCATATTTCTCTTGGATGCTTTTGATATAGGAACTTTGACTCTGCTGTCCCCCTCTGGTTCTATGCCCTGATCTTTCCTGTCACCAAAGTAAGATTCTATAATCTAAGTTCTTTGGTGATGTTTACTCATCTTCCCAGCTAAGCATTTGACTTTCTGTCTCTTTGTTAAGGTAGGACTCTGCTTCCAGTGGAGGTGGGGGTTAGGGTGAATATACTGTCCCAGTCTTCAGGTATTTTGTATCAGCTGCTTGATTCCCCATTGTCTGTGATCCGAGACCTCCAGAATACTCTCTGCCACTGCTCCTACTGCTACTGCTACTGCCATCAAAACCACTGCCACCATCCCAACTACCCTGGGGCTAGGACCAACGTGGCAAGAACATGTGCTCCTCTTTCACCCAGGTCCCACAGAGTTTTCCCACTGACCTTTTTTGTATTTGCGAATTGAGAAGTCTGGAAAGCTGCCAGTGATTCAGTCTCCTGAGGTCTGCTCCAACCCATCTGTGTCAGTACAGCCCACACTGCACTGAGCTCCACTCCCTGTCTTGCGTAGAGAGACCCTTCCTGTCCACCGTCCAGGTTGTCTTGGGCTGAGGATTTGTTTTACTCTGTCATTTTGTGGATTCTGTAGCTCTAGAATTTGTTAAGAGTCATTTTTACAAGTATTTGGAGGACTTTGGAGGAGAGCCTAGGGAAGTCCCTGCTTTTTCTCTGACATCTTGGCTCCACCTCCCCATAAACACCAATTTTTAAAGGGAACTGCTGCTATAATATTTATGAATAATGAATCCATTGTGGTACACACAATCCCTCCTGCCATAAAAGCAATGGCTACTGTTCATATTTTTCATATTATCAAATCTTTCTCTGCAGGGGAAAAAAATACATCAACATCATTATTCCTCCAGAAAGCAATTGAGAATTTCCAATAACTTTTGAGTCAAACACCTGATTTTGCTTCTCGGCAAGATCTTCTTGAAAATAATCTACCCATGTACTGAACGAATCCTCTATTAAAGCATGGGTATCACAAGCACCTACAAATGATATTCTACAGCACACAACCTCTTTATACTCACATAATGCAATGAAATATACAGAGAATACAAGATCCCACTGCATTTTTAGCAACTTTATAAAAATCATGTGATTCTTTAGAGCAAAATGCCATTTAGAAGCTCTCTTCCAAGAAGATGGCTCCAAAAATGCATTAAAATCCTAAGAGATTCCTTGAAAGATGCTTTGAAAGGGGTTAGCTGATTTGGTACCTTGCTGGTTATTAATATCAAATGAAGAATAAAACCTAAGATGTATGGTTAATGAAGGTACTTGCCAACATACTGAATGATGTTCTGTATAAAGTCTTCTAAAGGGTCCCATTTGAAGGTTGTGACACTGAGAACCCATTAATAGAATCAGAGCTGTAAGGATAGCAGAGGTTATCTAGCCCTACCACTGCATTTGACAAATGAGGAAACTGAGCCCTGGAGGTCATTTACTTGACCAAGGACATACTTGTAGTAACTGATAGCATTGGCATAAATTGACTTGAGGACCCAATTCAGTTGATTGTATAGTATAGTTCAACTATGTGGATAGTTGTGGCAGAGTGAAACAGCTTACCCTCAGCCCTTCAGAGGTTTGGGGAAAGGCAGGTCCAAGAGAGTGGTACCACAACCATAGGGCCTCAGAGGAGTCAGGTGGGCTTGGTTATAATCTATCCCTCAGGATTGGACCTATCAGGCACCATGCATACATTAAATACCATGAGGAACTTTGGGGGCAGGCACCAAAGTGAAACAACCCCTGCTTATATTCTAGCCCATTGAGACACCGTGTCTGTGGATTGGCATATACAAAAATTGATACAAAGCAATTTCTAGTTTAAGGGAGTAGTAGTTTGGGTGGGGTTGGAGGAGTAGGGCACTAGGAAAGACTTCACAGAAAATGTGGTCCTTGAGTTGAACCTTGGAGGAAATTAGACATGTTTAAAATCAGAGATGTGAGTTCTAGGTATTGGAAACAGTACATGGCTATTGGGGATGTAATGGCATGTATGAAGACAAATAAGTAGATCAGTTTGACTGGGCCATCATGTACATGAAGGGGAGTGGTGTGTGATGAGAGAGGAAAAGTATGTTGGTTCCAGGTTGTAAAAGGCTTTAAGTTCCAAATACGAGTTTATATTAGCTTCCTAAAATAATGGCGAGCCATTGAAGTTTGTTGAGTAGAGGAACAACATCAAAAGAGTTTAAGAAAACCCTTTGTCAGCTATGTGTAGGATAGACTGCAATAGGGAGAGACTGGAATCAAGGAGAACAGTTAACAGACTATTGCATTATTGTAATATGGACTCGGACAGTGGCTATTTGAGAAAGAATGGACACCAAAATTGTCATGAATTTAGAAAGGATAAGATTTGGCAGCTGATTAGACATGTAGGGTGAGAGAGAGTAAGGAGTACATAAGGCTGGGGATGGTGATCCCTACAAAGAGGAAGTACCTATTTCCATACTGTGCCTTGGAACAAAACAGTTTGGATTCATGTTTATAGTTTGGGTATCATGTGCCTCACAGAGACTGAGTTGTTATCTTCCTTTTTTCTTGCATGGTGCCAAGCATAGTCCCTTGAAAATAATTGGTCCTGAATTACTGTTCAAATGAATCAAATGAACAAAACTTTTATTTCTTACTATGTGAAAAACATTGGGTAAACAAAGTTAGAAAAGTAAGACGGTCCTTGGTCTCAAGCATCTCACTTTCTAATGGTGGATACAATATAGATTGAAGGTTTCAGCTTCCAGTCAGATAGAAAGATCCCATGGTATTTAGGATACAATGAAAAAACAAATGGTAATGCCTCTTCTTTAGTGTCGTTTCCAATGATAAATCCATATACATTACTGTCAAACCATTTAATAGTGCCAAGGAGTTTGGTGGCAAGAATTTTCTTTCTGGTTCTTTGGTAGCTTTGACTGTAGCACTTAGAGAAGTAGCTGACAGGCTATACTTCCATAGTGGTTGTTTCCTAGAATAATGGATTCCTTTGGACCCTGGCCTGGAGCTTTACTATTTCCCAAATTCTTACGTTTAGAGTACTGGGCTATCTCTATTGTGGTCTTTGGGGAGATGGTAGTAAAGATGGTGATGGTGGTTTGACCTGCCTGGCACATATGATCTTCTCTCTCTCCCTGTTGCCTGCTTTGTGAGTAGCAGTTGGCTGGAGGTTGAATGGGATTGATTGGGATGACTAGCTCCTTTGCCACAAGAGCCATTTTCTGGGCTGTAAGTAGGACCATTAATGATTTGGGGGTTGCTGCCACTCCCAGGACCCCCATGCCTATCCACGCCTTGGTTACAGCCAATCAGCTGTTGGTAATAGTGATGAAGAAGGTGGGCCTGTTCTCCACAATGACTTCTTCCCTCAGTGATGATAGCACCACTGAATGTAACATTATCACCTGAGTTATTACAATAATGTTCATATCAGTTCTTCACCTTCTAGTTTCTCCTCCCTCTAATCCATTCGCCACACACCTAGCAAAATGATTTTGCTAAGGTACAGGTCCTATAATACCATTGCTCTGATCAAGAATTTTCCCGTGCTCCTTTTTGCCTGTAGGACCAGACACAAACTCCTAAGCTTACAATATAAAGCCCTTCAGAATTCTGCTGCAACCAAATCTTGCAGGTTTATTGTATATTACTCTCATTCACACATTCTCTATTTCAGTCAATTGGCTGACAGGCTGTGGCCTAATCTAGGCACTACCATTTCCTCCCTCCCCTACCACTTCTTCCTTCCATGGTTGTGCACAGGATTCCCCCCTTTTCTTCCTTCATAGTTCACTCTTGCCCCATCTCCTGGAGGAAAGCTTTCCTGCTACTCTTATTTGTTAGTGTTCACCCCTCCTCCGTATCTGTTTATATATTGCATCCCCCTAGTAGAATATAGTAGAATACCCTCCTTGAAGGTAAGGACTTTTGTGTTGTTAAGTCTATCTTTGCATCTATCTTAGAGAGAGCATGATGTAGCCACTGTAGTAGATCCAGAGTTGCCTGGAGTGCCGTGGGGCTCAGCAACTTGTAAAGAGTCATGCAAACAGGATGTGCCAAGTGCAGAACTTGAACCCAAGTCATCCTGACTCCAAGGGCAGCACTTGATGAATGCTTATCTGACTGAATTTGGGAATCTTGGTAGAGAAATCATTTTTCAGCTAACAAAATTGTAACCCAGTGTGTTTTAGTAGATTTGCCTTTTAAAAATTGTTGAGGACACATAGAGGTTAAATAGTAGCTAGCATTGATATAGGGCAGCTAGACAGTACAGTGGACAGAGTGCTGGACCTGGAATAAGGAAGATTCATCTTCTTGAATTCAAATCTGGCCTCAGGCACTTACTGTGTGATTCTGGACAAGTCACTTCACCTAGTTTGCCTTAGTCTCCTCATTTGTAAAATGGACTGCAATAGGAAATGTCAAAGCACTCTGTTAGGTCTGTCAAGAAAACCTCAAAAGGGTTAATTAAGAGTAGGGTGTGACTTAAAATTGACTCATCAACAGAAAGTATTGATGTTGTGTTTTAACACTTATAAAACATTTGCTCAGAGTTGCACAGCTAGTGTCAGATGACCCCAAACTGGACCTCAAACCACTGTATATTTGAAAAGAGTAAGGCTTATATATGTAAGACACATTGCTTATTCAATCTGCAGAAGATATGTTTGCTTATTTATTATGCTGAGTCACACTATTATTTTCTTGGACCTAAATAGAGATCTGATAATGACAATTCTTGGCGCATATATGAATTTTCAGACCTTTGCAGTAACTTTTTCTACCCCCTATCCCCAGACTAGTTATACCATCTCTACACTGGTTAAAGCCATGTTCCATCACTAGTCAAATATATATGATATACAAAAATTCTTGTGAATATTAGTTTCTACAGTGTCATAGTATAAATCTGTGTAATCAGTAGTGCATAAAATGCATTTTTGGTGTGTTTCAGTACCATGGATAGGATTATGTCATATTAGATTTTAAAAGCTAAGCTACTGTGTTTGTCAGTGGGGACAAGTAGAAATGTGTTAAGTGCGCATATATGCTATCCCCAGCAGTCCAAAGAAGGCCTCCTTTTTAGTCAGTATTGCCTAGCACAAATTAATATTTTGTCTGTTTAGAAAGTGAGAATGTCATTGGTAATGCAGTATTGAGCCCCAGTGAAAATGTAAATATATGATTTCACTTGGGAAGTATGGAGTGGTGATGGTGTGATAGAGTGGATGGGAAAAGACATTGGATAAACTTTTATAATAACTGGTTTGTGAGCAGCAGGTCTATATTTTTAATTGACATAATCTTTCCGGAGATTAAACTTCTAGATATCCAATCAATACGACAAAGTGTGTAATATCACTAGCTCCAACATGATTTTTTTTAAAGGAACAACTCAACAAAAGGTAAGAGAAAAAGAACAGATTATTAGAAGGGCATATCCACCTAATTGTTTATGGATAGTTGGGTGGCACAATGGCCTTAGAAATTTACTAGCTGTGTAATCCTGAGCACGTTGCTTAACACTGTTTTGCCTCAGTTTCCTCGTAAGAATGAGCTGGGGAAAAAATGGCAAACCATTCCAGTATCTTTTTCAAGAAAATCCCAAATGGGGTCATGAAGAGTCAGATATGATTGAAACAGATGCACAATAACAACAACAGCCTAACTATTTAAATAGTCCTATGGGAAGACAATCTATCTTTTTGTTGTTACGGTCATTTTGAACAGTGCCTATAATAGTGTTGACACTCAATATATGTGTTAGTTATGATTACTGCTACAGTAACAATTAAAATTGTCTTCCATTATTGTTTTTGAAAAAAAGATCACTGAAATAAGCTTGTTAATGAAACAGCAAATGAAGCAAGATATAAGATAAGTGAAAACATTAAGCAAGAATAAAAAGGGTGAGAGGGAATGAGGCAAAGGAAATATGATCTACTCCTTTGCAAATGTTCCTGCAGTGCACTTTAGCAGTTAAGAAACACTAGTGGCTCAGCATTTAATTGCAGTACAGGTACAAATGAAATGCATGAGGATAGACAAGCTAGTGTCCCTCTCAGAGGACATAAACATTACTCTGCTCCGGGGATCCAAGGTTGGTTTAATAGGTGTAACACTTTTCCATCGACCAGCATTAGGAAACATGGACATTCTGAATGGTTGCTTTAAATGACCAAAGGCTCTGAGATCCTACAAAGTAAGATTCTTAGAGTAGATAGAGCTCTGAAATTTAGAGTCAGGAATACCTAATTTTGAACGGTGCTTCTGACATATGCAAGCTGTGATTATGGGTGAGTCAATTCACCACTGAGCCTTAGTTTCCTCACATGCAAAATAAGACCAATTGGGCCAAAAGGATTTTACTTAAATGAAATTATGTCTATAAAGCACTTTGTACTTTTTATGTCACTAAACATGTCCAATATTGGTATTTTCGTTATATGATTGAACTAGCCTTTTGTCCCCCAGAAAAAGGGTCACGATTTTTGCCTTTCACAAGAGCATTTCCTTTTCCATAATCTCAAAGGATCAGGTCCAAAACGACCTCTCCAAAGGAAATAACTCCATTTGGAGTAGCCCCAGGAAAGTCAATAGGAAATGTGAATTCTGTGGAAGATTCCAGTTTTCTAATACTAGGCATGCTTTCTCCTTTACTGCCTGCTCAATGCTTAGTACATTATCAGTGTCTACACAACAGGAGTCAATAAGAAAAATATGTTGCAAGTTTTGGATGTTAAGACACTGTTAATATTGGAATAATACTACCATCATTTTAAATCTTGATTAAGCTTCCCATCTCTAGGTGGTTGAGGAATGTCAAAATATCTTATTTCCTGTCGGTATGTTCACAGTGTCCCAGCACAACCAAATGTAACCCAGGTGCTTCTGTAATTGTGATATATTCAGAAAATTCACCGTGGTTAATTGCCCTCAGATTCATGCTTCCATCTGTTTAGTAGTTTGGATCGGTATACTTGGCAGTAGAATGCGGGAAAGAAAACAGTTTAACCCATGTCGACTGATTTTTATACATCTGCTATTTGACTTCAAAATAGGTAGGAATTTTGTTGGCCTCCATTTTTGCCATTCCTGTTCTTGTTGGTTTAGATATTTATGATCATTTGTGCACAGGCAAAATTCTTGCATTACAGACCAAGAGCTGCATGCATTGCACTCTCTTCCATTTTGCAGAAGAGGAAAGAGGGGAGTTATGACCTGTCCAAGGATACACAGAGAGTTAGTATGAGAGTGGCAAGGATTTGAATCCTGGTTCCCTTACTCAAAATCCAACACTCTTTTCACTCCAGAATGTCACAGGATCTTTGTTGCAACTCAGTCACTTTTTAGTCATGTCTGGCTCTTCATGACCCTGTTTGGGGTTTGACAAAGATAGTGGAGTGGTTTGAGATTTCCTTCTCCCATTCACTTTACAGATGATGTAAGCAAAGCACACAAAGATTAAGTGACTTGCTCAGGGTCATACAGCTAGTAAGTGTCTGAGACCAGATTTAAACTCAGGTATCCCTGACTCCAGGCCCAGTGCTCTATCCACTGTGCCACGTAGCTGTACTGTAATAGGTTCTGGCTATGTAAATAACAAGTCAAAAGTGTCCACCCTGAGACTCTACATGTCTATACGCTATACATGTGATGAGTGTTTCTTGTGATTCTATGTATTAATATACATTGGAAGAGAAGGCCAGTGATAGTTGTGTTTCCAATGTCACTCTCCATATGTTTACATGCATTTCTAATATGTTTTATTCAGTCCAGTGTGTAGTTGGGTATTCATCTCTTTTTGGAAATGTTACAGACATTGATATCAAGGATTTACAACATTTCTTCAACCCAAATAAATTGCTTTTTTGTGGTACAGAAGCAGAAATCAGGACTTTAAATCCATGGCCAAGAAATCTCATATGGGAATACATTGTGTAAGATATGATGGAAAAATACCAAACTTATGAAAATCAGTCAACATGAGTTAAAATCTTGCTTCTGACACTAATTTTCTGTGTGACCCTGAGCATGTCATTTAATTTCTCTGTGGCTCGTTTTCCTTTTCTGTGAACTAGGTATGATAATTCTTGTACTGCTAATCTATTGGGGTTGCTGAAAGGATCAGATCAGATAATGACGTAAAGCTTTTTGCAATAAAATACTATATATCTGCTGTTGTTGTAGAGGCAATGATCTGTTTGATAGAGCTGTCCTCAGAGTCAGGAATACATGCATTTAGGTGGTTAAGTCTTGCCTTTGGCTCTGTGGGCTGTGTGATTGCAAGCTCCTTAACCTTTCCATGCTGCACACAACTTTCTGCATCCATGAATTGTAGGAAACGTGCTGATCTGCCTGCGGAAAGGTGGTTCGCTCACTCGGGTGCGCCTGTACAAATGTAATCAGAGGTCCAGACCCTATTTTATGGTTATTGCTGTTCCTTTTTTTGTTACCTATTATGATAATGATAGTGATAAACTTGCTTCCATTTCTCCTGTGGAGTTCAGCTAGAAACAGTCCTATCCTACAATTATTTCTATATTTAATATTTTTCAGATTCTTGCATAGGTGCAGAAAATTTTTTTTAAAAAATAAATAAAAGTATTAGATTGTAAACTCATATTACTTAGTCCTATTGAAAGTACCTTCAATTCTACCTCAGTTGTAGACAAGGATGACAGGGTTTATGTGTATCTCATCTTGGTCCCATGTGATTTTGAAATTTGAAATAAAGATGGGGGGATATCACCTATGCAGGGTATCGCTAAACCATTCTTGGATAATAGACACTTCTTAGGCTCCATCCAGAGGTTAACCTTTTTAATTATTATGGCTGGTACAATTAATGCTGTTATCACCACAGGTACTGTGCTCCTTACCTATGTCAGTGACCCAAAGTGGCCTTATTTGGGACCGAAAAAGCAATATTTGATAGTGTATGGTAGGAGAAATTCTGGAGAGTTGCTGGAATTCTGAGTTTCATGGCCTATTTAAGTATCCAGATGACCTCTTAATTTCCAAAAATTCATAAAATATTAGATGTCAAAAGGACCTTAGAAATCATCTAGTCAGACTCTTCCATTTTACAGATGAGGAAACTGAAGATCTGCCAAGGTTACATGGGTATAAAGGAAAGAGTCAAGATTTGAATCTAGCTCCTTGAACTGCAAATCTAGTACTTTCTTCATTTGTTAATCTGCTGGTTGGCCCTTGGATTGCTTCCTTTCACATAAATAGTCTACGTCTCCCCAGTCTATAAAAACCTGACATGCAGAACTTCACTCTCATTTATTAAGTGTCTGTGATGTTCAAGGCACTGTTAGACACTGAGGATATTTTACCATCAAGGGAGATTCCATTATACTGAGGGGGAGAGAAGTGTGGTGGTAGGGCTAAGGAAGGTACAGTGGTGTGCTGTGGAATACATTTTGGAAATTTCCCAGAGGGTTTTTTACTAGATCATAGTGAGTGAGAGTAGCTGCTTTATTTGCAGTGACATTGCGTGTCTCTATAGAACAAGGGAGGAGGTAGGTGAGGTCCTAAGTATGTGGCTGTGTTTGTCCTCCCCACAGGAATGGTATCAGTAGAGTTGTGATGTTTGCTGAGAGTGTCTGGACCTGTACTCTCTCCAGCCTTAAAATGGGCATCTGGGGTAGGAGGGAAAGTATAAAAGACTGGTATGGAAAGGGCAGTAGATACAACTCACCCTGTTTTACTCACTCTGAGCTATGTTCTTGTAACAGTTGTCTACCTCCTTGACCGTAACCTGATAGTACTATTTTTGGTTTCCTTTAGGAAGATACCTTCTGAGTTGGGACCCCAGGAATGTATCTTCCCTCACTCTGAGTCAGGGACTTCTCCTCCCCCAACACTTCTGGCAGCCAGACTATGGGAGTGGAAGTAGCTTCAAATTCAAGACACTGGGGCTGATTCCTATGGCCTATGTTAGGGGCCCCAGTGGAGGCAAGTCAGGAAGGAAGGAGGAAGAGTGGATGTGAGAAGATCTGCTGGGAGTCAAGGAAGTCAGGGGTCAGTGTCTGGGATTGGTAAAATACATAAATAGGAGCTGAGAACCTGGGGGAAGAAAACAACTTGGAAATAAAATGAGAGCTGCAGGAGGCAGGATCAAACTATGGCTGATGGAGGGAATGAAGGAGGGGGAGTCGACAATCACCTTACCTCTGTTTTCCCCTTCCTATTATCTTTCCTATTCCCCCTGTAAGATGTAGGATTACCTACTGGTAAAAACTAGCCTACTATTGAATGAGAAGTACTTTGTGTCCCAAACCTCTTCCCCCTGTCCCTGAACCCATTCATTGGAGGCTTTCTCAGGTTTGTGCTGTTAGCCACCATGGAAAGTGCATAGGGGGGCAAAATAAGAAAAAGAGGCAAAACTAATCTTTCTAGAACCATCTTACTATAAATTGTACCTGGAATTAATTGGCATATAAGTTGGGCTAAAATCTTGTGTTTTAATAGTCTGTCAGGATCCTATAATCTTTTTCCCCCAGGTTAGGCCCTTTTAATCTGCTGAAGCAGGAAGGAGAAAACATTTCCTTTTTTTTCCTTTGTAGTCAAAAAGGGATAGAAATCATACAAAACTCCACTAAAGATATTGGTAGGAAAAATGATTTTGTAAATGGGGTATAGCATTATAAACTCAAGATAACTCTTAGACAAAACGGTTAACTCCTACATGTATAACCCGTCTCTGTAAAAAAAAATATCTGAAGCATTTGTCCAGTCAAAACCAACATGCTTTTTCTCTTCAAAGGTCATCTGCATTTTTCCAAGATGACCTCTGGACTCTGAATTTGTCTTGGCACATTCTCAGAAAACTGTCAGTGATTAGAGGATATTATAAAATTCCTAGGGTCTGTTCAGATGGCAGAGAAAAAGCTATTTAAATTTTGTCATCTTTTGTTGTGCCTTGTTGTCTCCTCCTACTTCTTGGTCTCCTTGAAAATCACCCAGCCTCCAAAGCTTCCTTGGCCTCTGCCATGAAAGTTCCCCTGCCTCCTCTACCTTGGCCATTGAAGGCTCCATAACCACCATTACCACAACTGCTCCCTTGGCCTCCAAAGCCATTGTGTTTGGCCTAGTCCACAGTTATTTGTTTCTTTCAATCTCCCTATTCCAGGGCTCCTGTAATCTTTCACTACTAGAATCCCATGGTCCCTGACAACCACCCCAAGGAATAAGGCATGGTTTATCAGGTGTCATAGATATAGCAACCTCTGATCTTGTGACACAGTTATGTCATAGTGAGATTTATCAAAATAGAAAGAGCATTAGGAAATCAGAAAGGACTGATTTTAAGCTCTACTTCTATGTGATCATCAGCAATTCACAACCTCTTTGTACTTCTGTTTCCTTATCTGTAAAATGGGGCTAATATCTCTTGTGCTTTCTATCTCCTAGGGCAATAATGAGAAAAACTTTTTACAAATATCAAAATAAGATATTAATACGAGTGCATTATTGTTAGACCTTTGCTCTCAGGGATGGTATGAGGCCCAAATGAGGTGGTGAGAAGCCACATCCAGAGAGTGTTCAAGACATGAAAAGCTCGCATCTCCCGATGACCCTGCGAACTCTGGAGCTGAGTATTATTGTTTCATTTTAATGTATGTAAAAGTGCTTTGCACTCTGCCAAGCATTGTGCAAATGTGAAGGATCTTCTTAAGCTCCTCATTAAAGTAAGCTGAAATTTGCGACCAAGGATACCCAGCAATAACTCTTTTAGGGGATGTTTATGATGCGAATGTTTGTTGTTCTTGTGCATTTGCACTGATTATACAGATGTTGCCAAATTATAATACAAAAGCTGGACAAATCTTATGAAAGAATGCAAGAAGGTCAAGGAAAACTGTCTCAAGAAAGAGATCTTCATTTTCTAAATAGGATCCCCAAGGCATTAAATCACACCTATGCTGTTTTAAAGTCAAAATTTGCCTTTCAAATTTCATGGTGCACTGTTTTATAATGTTATGAGTGGAGAGGTTTGGCACATATCCCTAATATGAAGCATATTTATATGAAGTCTGGTATTTCAGAGGAGGCACTTTATGGCCCATATACTACTTTGTTAAAAATATTTTTTAAAAATTCTTCCTCTTTTCTTACCTTTGCCCAAACCATTTGTTTACTGAATAACCCAATCATTAAAAAGATATTCTTGAGTCTTTTAAAAATTTTATTCTAAATTATTTTTTGAAAAAGGAGGGAAAAAAGCCTACTCAATGTAGTTTTGAAATGCATGCACAGTTGTAGTGAGATAAGGATGCAAGTAATTCAAGAATTTAAATGCTTATTTCTCCACATGGAGGAGTAATTTGAAACAACATAGGGAACTTGTTAAAAAACATCCTTTAACACCTATAACTTTGATCTATAAGATACCTTAATTGCTGCAGTTATGCTGAAAGGTGTTAAATAACATTACTTTAAGTATCATATATAAACAACAGGATATCGAGGTAAAAATATTGGAGTTGCCGTACGTTCTCTCAGCCATTCAGAGTCTCTCTCCTTGAACTCAGAAAACATTAAAAACAATTGTGCCTAGTTGCCCTAGGACTAAAGGAGTGAACCCCATATTTCTGGGGCAAATCCACTAGAGTTCATTTGGAGAGCCATAGTTTGGCTGAAAAACCTTGGATTACATCTTGTGATTTTAAAATGAGAATTTTTAGCTGGTTGTCAGTTCACAAACTTGGTTGCTAAGAGGCACTTGGGCAGAGAGTTTCATCCAGCTCAATCATCCTCTAATATTCCAGATCTTAACTATCATGGGCATCTGACTTTTTTGTACTTTTATCTCCACTGTGCAGTTCACCTACTACTCAGGAAACAATAACCAAATCAGTCATACCATTTCTGTTGGAAAGGGTGTGATAATTTGACCACCCTCAGCCTCCATGCACCATCTGAATGACTGTGTAGATCAATGTTCCCTGCTTTGGCCACACTCGTCATTATGTGCTACATCCCTTTGGTAGAATGTAAGCTCTCATATATATGTACACACCTGTATAACACATATATATATATGTAGACATGCATATACATATATGTATATGTATATGGGTATGTGTATTCCCTTAGTGCCTAGCATGGTATGTCAAACATAGTTGGGACTTAATAAATGCTTGCTAATGGCTTGATAATAAATAAAGTCTTTGGGACAAAAGAACAAAGTTTAATTTCAAGCTTCACTGCAAATTCATTTGTGGCCTTCATTAAGTCAGTAGTATATTATTTGTAAACACTTCTGATGGGAAACAATGATGACTAAAGGTCACTGTGGCATCACCAAGAAGTCGCATGAAGGTAATCTCATCTCTTTATTTGACAATGTGACTAGATTTCCCCATACTTTTTAAATAATATTTTCCCCCAGTTACATGTCCAGAAAATTTTTAGCATTCATTTTTACAAGATTTTGAGTTCCAAATTTCTCTCGCTTGCTCCCCTCCCCTCTTCTGAAAATGATGGGTAATTTGATATAGTTTGTGCATATGCTATGATGGAAAACATATTTCCTTATTCATCACAGTTATAGAAGAAGAAACAGATCAAAAGAAAAAAAACATGAGAAAGAATAAAGTGAAAAAATATGCTTCAGTCTACATTTAGAGTCCATCAGTTCTTTATCTGAATATGGAGACGATGTTCCTTTGAGTCTTTGTACTTATCTAGGATCATTGTATTGCCGAGAAGAGCTGAGTCATTCTTAGTTGATCATCACACAGTGTTGCTAATGCTATATACAGTGTTTTCCTGGTTCTGCTCATTTCACTTTGTAACAGTTCATACAAATCTTTCCAGATTTTTCTGAAATCTGCCCATCCATCATTTCTTATTGCACAATAGTATTCCATTACATTCATATACTACTGCTTGTTCAGCCATTCCTCAATTGATGGATATCTCCTCAGTCTCTAATATTTTGCCACCACAAATAGGATTGCTATAAATATTTTTGCATAAGCAAATCTTTTTCCCTTCTTATTGTTTGTTTGGGAGACAGACCTACCTAGTAATATTGCTGAATCAAAGGGTATGCATAGTTTAGTCATCCTTTGGACATAGTTCCAAATTGCTCTCTAAAATGATTGGATCAGTGCATAGCTCCACCAACAATACACTAGCATCCTAGTTTTCCCACATGATGTCTAACATTTATTATTTTACTTTTTTGTCATAGCCAGTATGATTGGTATAGGTGATATTTCAGAGTTCTTTTCATTTACATTAATCAAAAGTGATTTAGAGCATTTCTTTATATGCCGATAGATGTCTATGATTTCTTCTTCTGAAAACTGCCTGTTCATATCCTTTGACCATTTATCAATTGGAGAATGCCTTGTATTCTCACAATTTGATTCAATTTGAGTCAAATTTGAGAAATTTGAGAATTGAAGCCTTTATCAGAGACACTTACTATAAAGATTATTTCCTAGCTCTCTGCTTTCTTTCTAATTTTAGTTGCATTGGTTTTGTTTGTAGAAAAACCTTTTAATTTAACTTAATCAAAATTATCTATTCTATGTTTCATAACATTTGCTATCTCTTGTTTGGTTATAATCTTCCCCTCCCCATAGATCTGACATGTAGACTAATCCTTGCTCTTTTAATTTGATTAATGCAATAAGATTTCAGCAAAATTTTTCACATTCTCTAATGAGGTACTTGTGCATAAGATGATTTATCAGTCATAATATAGATAGATTTGGAACTAGTAGAATGACTAGACCAAAAGAATAGTTATTAATTGGTTAATACCAGTTTGGAAGGAGATGTCTACTGGAGGGCCCCAGAGATCTGTGCTTTATGTTTTTTGCTTTTTTGTTTTGTTTTGTTTTTTATCATTGAAAGCATAGATTCGAAGACCTATCTTTAAAGTCTTTTCATTTTAACAGGGTATAACAGAAAACACCTTGACATACATGGGGAGTGGGGCTTGCTATCCCAGACTCTTTGATCTTCTTTTCTAAAAGGAAAGGCAACTTTTGAAGCATTATAAATCTCCTTTAAATAAGGACACATATCATTCATCCAATAGAGAAAAATGCATTATCAGTACAAAGGGCCTACCAGAGCTTTCACAGATGTGTATTAAAGATAATAGTATCATATCTTGAGATTTGAATGGGGTCTTGGAAATAATATAGACCAACCCATTAATTTTCCAGTACGGGAAACTGACACAGAGAAGGTAAGTATCATACTCAAAAACAACAGTTAGGTAGCAAGTAGCAAAAATGAAATTAAAGGCCAGGTCTCCTGATTAGAAATCTAGTCCTCCTTCCACTGCAAAGTTCCTAGCTAGCAACTTTGGGAAGAGTGGTGAGGGCCTGACGTTGCAAGGGCAAACCAAGAGGTAACCTTCTATAGGACAATCTGCAATTCCTCTGTCATCTTACCTGAGACAACAGGGGCATATTTTGTGATTATCTTTCCCTCTCCTCCATCTGACTTTGGAGATGACAGCAGATGCCATAGTTTGGGCAAGTATTCTGTTCTTTCCTTTTTGAACCTGCTTCCCCTTGGCTTCTGTTAGCATTGAATGTCTCCAAGGAAGTCAGGTAGACTTCCCCTGTGTTAAGTCAAATCAAATCAGTAATCATTAATTAAACACTTATTTTGTGCCTGGCCCTTTGCTAAGTGCTGGGAGTTCAGATAGAACCAGAAAGAAAGATAATGCCTGCCCTCAAGGAGCTTATTGTAATAGGAGATAATAACTGGTAAAAGGAAACTGGAAAAGGAAAATGCAAGTATCTGGGAGAGAGGCATTATAAAGCCCAGGAATAAAGTTAGGAATAAAGGCTACAGAATAGTGAAGATATGACTGTCCTGAATGTCCTCCTTAAAAAGAGAAGTTCTGGGATGAGCCAGTCAATTAGAAGGACTGGCTGCAGTGGCAGAGGGTACATCCAATGCATGAAGTCCAGGGCTGGAGAGGGCTTCCAAGATGAAGAGGTTTCTACAGTAATGTCAAGAAGTTCAGGAGGAGAATCAGGAGTATAGATTGAAGAGTATTTAAATTGATGCCAAGTAGAAGGTCCTTTACATAGCAGCACGGTCTAATGGACCATGGACAGAGTTAGCCTTGGAGTCTAGAAAACCTGGATTCAAGGCCTACCTCCGACATACACCTGCGACATGACCTCCAGCAAGGGACTTAACTTCTCTCCAGGCTCCAAGTAATTCTCTAAGACTTAAATTTTCATGACAGGAGTTTTTATACCAAAGAAACCATGGTCCCAGGTCGCATGGCCACTTCATTACTCTCAACATTGACTGACTTTTCATATTCTTCTGTGACTTCCAGATACCTTGACTCCATTGCTTCAATTCCAGCAGCAGACCATCTCAACCACATTATAAATTAACTGGAAGTGTAACAAACATGATTTTTATCATTGTTTATGTTGGAAAAATGCAGTTTTAAACTGACACTAAACTATAATACTCTTCAAAAAAACAAAGAAAGGAAACACAATATTGAGGCTATTTCTCTCTTGTTTCGAACAGCTTACTTAACCTTTGCTTTAGGCCTTCATAGAATTAGGCTTAATAATCTTGCAGCTCTCCATTTTAATCTATAGAATGTGACAAAGTGCCTTAGGAATCTAGGGTGACAAAAACAATACGGCAATAACAACAGCAACAACTTTTGGCTTCAGGTGCCTTTGCAGTTTTTTTCATCAAATTGGATCCAGCCCTCGGATACAATTTCTAAGACCTTCTTCTATAGGTTTGGATGAGCTCCCCATCTCCAATGCACAAATTGATCATAAACCTTGATAGCTACTGATGACTTTCATGAAAGGTATATGGTGAATATAAACAAGGTCATGGGTGTAGAAGGTTTATAAGCAAGGTACTATCAAAGGCATTTTTATGATTACTATTGCATAGTGACATATTATAACTCCCAACTTTATTTCATAACCTGATGGGTGCCTTAATTTCTAATTGCTCGTCTCTCTGGCCAATGATAAGTATCTTTATGCCAAGAATAAAACTGAATTCAGTATTTGCCCAAAATACCATATGGTACCCGTGTCAAATTAGCCTAATCCACCATGAATAATTCATAATACAATATTAAACAGTACAAGCCTAACTGGATCACATATAGGTTACATGAAATAATCCTTCAGATTCTCTAGCCTATGGGAGGTCTCAGTGCTTTTCGGTTTCCCTGCCTTCCCCCATCCCCATATGGTACTGCATTTAGGTCTATCAGATATATTGTTCCATTCAGTCAGCAATGTATTAAAGCCAATGAAACTGTAAATTCAACAGCTGGTATTTTTCCTGTTGTCTTGATGGTGAAAAGCTTGCCTTCCTCTTTTTCTGAGCCGATGTTTTGCATTGAGAATATCATTATTGAAGAAGCACATGGTTGAGGCATTGGAAAAACATTAGAGGGAACTCTAAGACAGCGTGAAGGAAGAAGATAGATGTTATTGCCAATAGATAGTGTAGACAATCATCAAACGGACTTTGCTTGAGAATGTGTTGACATGAGGCCAATGAGTCCACTAGTTTGATTAAAAAGAACTAGGAGTTAGGGAGGACTAACTTATTCAACAGGCCTAAAAGATTTTCAAGAAAAGGTGGGGCAGAGCCAAGATGGCAGATTAGAGGCAGCCACACAACTGAAATCTCTTAACATTGCCCCTCAAACAACTTTAAAATAATGCCTCAAATTAAATTTTGGTGTGTCAGCGTCAACAAAAGGTCTATCTAGACCTTTTTCTAGCCTAAGAAAACTTATGGGGTTGGGAGAAGAAGTCTGTGATACTGAGATGGAGTTCTTTCTGGAGCCCACACATACATGGGGGTGCAGTAGCAGCAACAATAGCAGCTTCAGGAATTCTCAGCCCAGGGATGGTAAAGGGGTATGTTAACTGATCAGAAAGAGATTATGAGGGATCTTTTGCTGGCACTGGGTATAGCTGATTGGCAACTCTGTTGCCCATATGCAGTTCTGGGTCACAGTTCCAGGGTGGAGAGGAGCATTGGTGATCAGTTATGAGGGAGCAGGGGCCTTGATCACAGTTCAGAAGCAGAAAGGAATGCTAGCTCTTGCAACTCGAGGGGACCAGGGGCCCTTCCTGGGTAAATAGGACAGGACAGGAATGACCATGCCTCTCCCATGATTACACCACCTTGGGGCCACCCAAACCTTGCAGATACCCAGAACTCCCTCTCAAAACAGCAGTATCAAAAAGCCTGAAATTTTGAACAGTGGCTCACCCCCAGGTGAGCAGAGACCAACATAATGTTCAAAGTCAAGAAATCAATCAGAAAAGCAATCAAACAGCAGAAAAAGAATTTGACCATAAAAAGCTACTGTGGTGGCAGGGAAGACCAAGACATGAACTCAGAAGAAAACAACAATGTGAAAACAGCTACCAAAAAAATCTTCAAAGAAAAATGCTTAATGGACCCAAACCCAACAAGAATTTCTTAGTTAAAGGCAGGGATAATAATGGAAGAGGAAAAACTGAGAAATCAGAGTGATGCAAAAATTTATGAAAAGTGAATTAACAGATTAGTACAAGAGGCACAAAAATACTGAAGAAAATAGCACCTTAAAAATTCTGGGAAGATGGCAAAGTAGGTCAGAAAACCTTTGGTTCTCCAAATTTCCTCCCCCAAAAAGACATAACATCACCTCAGAGCAGCAGAAATAAACATAGCATAGCAAGATCATTTGCAGGACAGTGTGATTCGGGGCCCTAGATTCAACCTATGGGTGGAGAGAAGAATCCAAGGTTGGACCTTGAGATAGACCTCAGAACATAATGTTAAGAAGGACCTGCGACTTGGAGCATCATTCCCCATAACTTGGGACATGAACTTGATTATATTAATAGCTTCTAAAAACAAAATAAAGCAAAAAAATGAATAAGCAAAGAAGAAAGAACCCAACCAGAGATAGTTACTATGAGGATAGATAAGATTTGGGTTTGTATTCAGAGAAAGATAATGGAGCTTAAAAAGTCACTCCTTTTTCAATGAGAAATGTCAAATGATCTCAAGGACAAAGAGAGTTCTTGGAAGAAGGTATTTTAAAATAAAATAAGAGAGATTGAGGAAAAATTAGGAAAAAAAAGAGCAATCCAAGAAAATCAAGAAAAGATGAAAAGAAAGTCAGTCAACGAAAAGTAGAGAATCAAAAACTTAAGAAAGAAAATGATTCTGTGAAAATTAGAATTGTTCAAATGGAAGCTAATGACATTCTAAGATAAATTATATAACAAAATCAAAAGAATGAAAAAAATGGAAGAAAGTCAAATGTCTCATTAGAAAAAGAGCTGATTTGGAGAACAGATCAAAGAGAAG
>CM053775.1:11841676-11865737 GCA_028658325.1 Potorous gilbertii
CATTGATATGGTTGAAATCCCTACGGAGGATTCCTCTGGGCCCCTTCACAATAACTGTCCGACCCTTAAGAGAAATGTCAACATTTTCTGGGATGTCGACGGTCTGGTTGCTGAGAATGGTCTTCATTCTGGCTCTGGATGGGCCAAAGAGAGCTCACTATCAATAACTTTAATACAAGTTCAATTCATGTGGTATGAAATGACTCTCTTATAGAGAGGGGGGTCTTTGGGCTTCAAAAAAGGAAGAAAATGAGTTTTTGTTAAGAGTTGTTAGGCCCGTCACTGGCCTAAACACTGGGCATATAAGTATAGCTTAAAGACAGTCCTTGCCCTCAAAGTGTTTCCATTCCAGTGGTGGAATACAACCCACAAAAGGGAGCTAAAAGGTGGGGAAAAGTATATGATTTGGAAGTCTAGGCAGTCAGGAAAGGGGCAAGAGGGGAATAAAGGCAGGCCAGCCTGGACCACTTCACAAAATAGAGGTTTCAGGAGGAACTCACTGATGAGAAAAAAAGGAGTTAGGCTTTGTGGAAGGAGATTGCATGATGAGCAGGTTGCAGTGATTGTACAATGTTCCAGAGTGAGGCAGCCCCAGGTACTAAAGGAAGTCCCCAGATGGGAAAGCATAGAAACATGATTTTTGGAATCCAAATTCTGGTCAGGAAAAGGGAAGCATCAAACCTCTAGCTAGTATAATCTCTCCTATCACTGCTTCAGATTCCAGCCCTTCTACAGGGCCTTTCACCTAAGTAGGTACTTAATAAATGTCTGCTGAATTTAAGCACAGTAGATAAGTTTTAGGATGCTACCTAAGGCACAAAAACGTTAAGTTAATGGCTCATGGCCTTATAGCTAGTAAGAGTTAGAGGTCAGGCCTTCCTGACTCCAGGTCCAATACTCATTCTACTACACCATCTCTACAGAAAGATGACTCTCTCTCATAATGCATGTGTCCCTCACCCATAAAAAGAGATAGCTGGACAAGGTGACTGCTAAGGTCCCTCTCAGCCCTAAATCTCTGATCCTAATGTAAATTTATCTCCAACCCCCTTATTCAAACACAAAAAAACTGAGGTACCGAGAAGTTAAGGAACTTCCCCAACATGACTCAGAGCTGCAATTCAGACACAAGTCATATCATTTGACTCCAAATGTACTCCAAGACAACTAGGTGGTGCAGTGGATAGAGTGCAGGAGTCAGGAGGAGGACCTGAGTTCAAATGTGACCTATGACACTTAGGAAATATGTGATCTTGGGTAAGTCATTTAACCTGTTTGTTTCTGTTTCCTCAAATGTATAATGGAGCTTATAATAGTACCAACCTCTCAAGGGTTTTTGTAAGAATCAAATAAGATAATATTTGTAAAGTGTTTACTTAGTACAGTACCAGATACATAGTAGAAACTATATACATTATACAATACAATCATTAATATAATAGTAATACCTAATACATTAATGTTGTAAAGTATTTTATATACGTTATCTCATTTGGTCCTTACAACAAACACAAGAGATAGGTGCGATTAATATCCCCATTTTACAGATAAGGAAATTGTGTCTGATAAGTTAAATGACTTATCCAGGACCACACAGCTAGTAAGGGTATGGGGAACAATTTAAACTCAACTCTTCTCGTTCAAAGTTCAGCCCTCTAAAATAGGCAGGAAAAGGCTATTTATAGACTCTCTTGGTAACATGTCATTCTTCTAGAACCCAAATGTCTGAAAAGTTTTGGCTAGACTCTTTTTCCTCTTTAGTTTTATTTTAACATGTTAGTATCAGGAGGAGGTGACCCAGAGCTCTCAAATACTACTTCAGTGAAAAAGAAGTTATAAGGAAGTCCTACCAAACTGGAAAGATCCAAGCATATGTAAGCCAAGTGATGAGCAGGATCTCTATGGTTCAGTGTCAGCCTAGTAAAGTTCAAAGCAGTTATCCCCATGCTGGTCCAATGACAATTATATTTTGAAGCCCTGAAACTGGAAATAACCACTTGCTAAGTTCTAGGAGCCTTGGAATTAATGGCAGTGGAAGGAGGACCTCCCATAGAGAGCTACGAAGTATTAATTGAAGAATCTATCACATCTTGCTTCTTATCGTAAGTTAAATACATATAATTCAAGACATGGCCCCTACCTTCAGAATTTCTGGCAACCATAGGAACAAAAATCAGAAAAGATCATTAGGCAACATTGTCATAACCAGGATCACAGAGAATTGATAGATAATGGAGTTTCAAGCTAAAAAAAAGCCTTAGAGTTCAATAGTGTGACCTGCTCCATTTCTAGATGAGAGAAATGATTCCCAGGGAGGATGTCACTTGTCTGAGGGCACCAAAGTAGTAAGCAGTAGAGTAAGAATTTGAACCAGGGTCTTTTGACTCTAAATGTACTCCGTTCTATGAAAAATACAGGGAAAGAGGCTTTATAGCTTCTCTTGATAATATGTTTCCTGCTTTGAAAACCTACATGTTCAAAAGAGGTTTCACTAGAATAGACCCTTCCTGATGTGATTTAAACCTTATTTTTCCTGCTCTATTCTTAGTGGAAATAGCATAGATTTATATTTTCTAAAATTTCTGTCATTGCTACAAATTCTCTTCTACTGTTGCTTTAAATTAGATCATTAGATTTCTTGAACCTTGCATATGGTCAGGCCAATTATTATAAATTAAAATTATTTACTTTTATGAGACATTAATGTCCCCATGTCTTTACACTTTTATAAAGTCCCAGCTGAATTCTCACACAGCAGGATCCTGATTATCTGTGGCATGTAATGAAAAATGGAATCTTTAGATAATTCAGGATCCTCATTTTAGCCAATATTTTCATCCACTCTGCCCAACGTTTTATGAGAGTAGCTAATATGTAGTAAAGTTGAGAGATTCAAGATTTATCTCTTCTCATTTCTCCTCTATCTTTTCCAGTAGAGAGAAAAGTGCCAACGTGATGCCCATTCTTGAGAAGGACTTCCATAAATCCCAGTAATTATATAATGAGTCTTACTTCCATGGTGAGCACACACAACGTGAAGGACTGGCAACTTGTTTTATATAAAAGGAAATCATATATCAGCAATCTACCAGAGTTCTTTGGACTTTGGTCTTATGTGAAAATAAATTTAAAATAGTCAAGTTATGCAATAACGACAAAATTTTGGTTATCTTGGGATTTGCTCATGGAGAGAATGGTGAATTAAAGCTAGGAAACAAAAGACATAAATGGCCATATCCCTGGATGGAAAAATGTTAATGGAAGAGTTCCATAGGAATACATACTTAATTTTTTTATGGTTATCAAATATTTTTTATAACTTATATAAAAGGAAGGGTGATAATATATGCTTTGATGCACAGAAGTCCATAAATAATTTGTAAACTAATTTCTTTCAATAAGCAAGCATTAGTTTTATCTCTCTCCCACCCACCCTCTATTGAAAAAAATGGACAAAAAATTCTAGTAATAAATATGTATAGTCAAGCGAAAAAAATCCCTCATTGGCTATTTCAAAAAATGTACTTCAATCTGCATATTTAGGCACCATGGTCTCTCTGACAGCAGGTGGGTAGCATGCTTCATCCTCAGTTCTCTGAAGTATGACTGATCATTGCATTGATCAGAGTTAAGTCTCAAAATTATTCCTCTCAACAGTATTGTTAAATAGTATAAATTGTTCTACGGGTTCTACACACTTTACTCCTCGACAGCTCATACAAGTTTTCCCAGGTTTCTCTGAAAGTGTCCTTTTCATCACTATTTACAGCACAATAGTATTCTATTATATTCATAGACCAGAATTTATTCAGCCATTCCCTAATTGATGGGCATCCTCTCTTAGTTTCAAGTTCTTTGCTACCCTGGAAAGAGCTGCTACAAATATTACTGTACATACCAGGACTTTTTATCTTACTTCTATCTCATTTGGTACAGGCCTAGTAATGGAGATGTGCATTGCAGGTAGGAGGAGATTGTATCATATTACTAAAGACTTGTACAAAATTACAATCACATAGTATACAGAGAAAAGCACAGCTAGAAAAGATGTAGAAGACCTCAGATTTGTTGGTTGGACTACCTGTGTGCATTTGTATATGTATGTATGTGTGGTGCATGTGTGTGTTTGTGTGTATGTGGTGGAGGGATTTCTAGGACAACAGAGACAGGAATTAAATAGGATAAGTAGGCATGGATGGTTTGAGAACTACACCATTGAAGAGCATAGTCCCACTGATAAGATCACAGACCTATCAAGTACCAAAGTCATGACAATTGAGGTTACAACTGAAAAACAGCACAGAACCATGGAAAGGGGGATGGCTTTGGAGTCGAAGGACCTGGGTTTAAGTCTCAGCTCCAGCACTTCCTACATGTGTGATCTCAGGCAATACAAATAACCTTTCTTGGCCTCTAATTCTTTATCTACAAAACCAGGGATTTGGATCAGGTGATCTTTAAAGTCCCTTTTAGCTGTAGACTTATGAGTTTCCCAACAGGTAATTCTCATCCCATGAATTAAGTGACAAGATTATTGTGAGAAAAGCAAACTGAAGAAGAAAAAATCAAAGGCAACTGACAGGCATTTGATACTGAAGATAAATAAGGAGTGAATGAGAGAACACATCACTTTCCTTGATGAATTCAAGTCATCTGGCCATGAAGAGCTATATTTTGGGGTATTTAAAAGACTAGCAGTTTATTTTATAGAACTAGAAAAAATAATAACAAAATTCATCTGGAAAAACAAAAAGTCCAGATAATCAAGGGAACCAATGAAAAGAAATGCTAGGGACGATGGCCTAGCCCTACCAGATCTCAAATTGTATTATAAAGCAGCAATCAGCAAAACCACGTGGTACTGGCTAAGACCAGTGGAGTAGGTTAGGTACTCAAGACACAGTAGTCAATGAAAATAGCAATGTACTGTTTGATAAACCCAAATATGTCAGCTCCTTGAGTAAGAATTTACTATTTGATAAAAACTACTGGGAAAACTGGAAAATACTATGGCAGAAACTGGGCAAAGATTAATATCTGACACCACATACTAAAATAAAGTCCAAATGGGTACACAATTTAGATATAAAGGCTAATGCTATAATCAAATTGCTACAGCAAGGAATAGTTTACCTGTCAGATTTATGACAAAAAGAGGAATTTATGACCAAAAAAGAGAAGATTATGAAATGCAAAATGGATAATTTCAATTACATTAAATTAAAAAGATTTTGCACAAAGCCAATGCAACCATGGTTAGAAGGGAAACAGAAAACTGAGAAAGAATTTTTACAAACAGTGTCTCCGATACAGGCCTCATTTCTAAAACATACAGAGGATTTAGTCAAATGTATCAGAATACAAGTCATCCCCCAATGGATAAATGGTCAAAAGAGATGAAGAGGCAGTTTTCAAAGGAAGAAATTAAAGCTATCTATAGACATATGAAAAAATGCTCTACATCACTTTTGATTAGAGAAATGCAAATCAAAACAGCTCTTAGGTACCACATCATACCTATCAGATTGGCTAACATGACCAAACAGGAAAATGATAAATGTTGGAGAAGATGTGAGAGAGTTGGATTCATTGTTGGTGGAGCTGTGAGCTGATTCAACTGTTCTGGAGGACAATTTGGAACTATGCCCAAAGGACTATAAAAATGTGTATGCCCTTTGATCAAGCAATACCACTTCTAGTGCTGTATCTCAAAGAGATCACAAAAAATGGGAAAAAGACTCATGTACAAAAATATTTATGGCAACTCTTTTTGTGGTGGCCAAGAACTTGAAATTGAGGGGATGCCCATCATTGGGGAAAGGCTGAACAAGTTGTGGTATATGAATTTAAGGGACTACTATTCCGCTATAAGAAATGATGAGCAGGCTGACTTCAGAAAAACCTTGAAAGACTTATATGAATTGATGCTGAGTGACGCAGAACCAGAACACTGTACACGGTAGCAGTCATAGTGTGGGATGACTGACTTTGATAAAGTTAGCCCTTCTCAGCAATGCAAGGACCTTAAACAACTCTAAAAGACTCATGATGGAAAATGCCATCCACATCCAGAGAAAGAAATATGGAATCTGAATGCAGATTGAAGTAGACTATTTGCTCTCTTTTCAAATTTTGTTTAGCGTTTTCTTTCTCATACTTCCTCCCCTTTGTTCTATTTCTTTAATACAACATGATAAATGAGGGAAAAATGTTTAATAAGAATATATATGTAAAGCCTATATTGCATTGCATGCCATCTTGGGGAGGGGAAAGAAGAAGGAGGCAGGGAAAACTGAAAACTTATGGAAGTGAATGTTGAAAACAAAAAATAAATTTATACAAAAAGAATAAAGGATCAGAGCATTACAGTTTTAGTAGGGTTTTGTTTTGGAAGGGGTCTTAGAGGTCATTACTTTCAACTCCTTGTTTTTGCAGATGTGGAAACTGAGGGAGGAGGCTAAATGACTTGCCCAGGGTCACACAAGTGGTGAGTATGTGAGACAGGATGTGAAACCCAGGCTTTCTTGCCTCCAAATTCACAAGTATCCCACTACACCATGCTGAATGTCATTCCTGAAACGTGGCCAGCATTATTTGAAAAAGTGTGGAAATTGTGAGGGAAATCCTACAGGACTGGAAAAGATAAATGTTCTGACTTTTTAAAAAGCGGGAAAGAATCAAATCTCCTGTTGTCACACACGATCATACTCTTCTTTCTGCTGTCACTGTCATCTGACCTTCTTGAGTAAAGTAAGGACTCCTCAGCTGAACCCTCAGCATCTCCTTGCCTTCCCATATGACTTGCAAGTGAACACTGTTTCATGTGCTATTTTTTTATCAATGAGGGTGTGAGCTCTTTGAGAATAGGGACTGTTTCACTAATTCTATTGGAATTCCTACCACTTAGCACAGTTCTAGGCAAATATTAATGATAAATAAATGCCTTTTCATTCATTCAAAGAAAGAACTAGTGAATTTTTCAAAAGATAATGGTGGTCACAAAGAGTCATCATTGCTTCACTAAGAAAAGGTTAATCTAGAAAGTTCTTAATTCCATTTTTAACACATTAATTAATCTGGTAAAATAGGGATATGACTATGCTGTGGATATATTTGAGCTAGATTTTAGCAGTGTTCCAAGTGGAAATTCCTCTTACTGTGTGGGTTGGACTACATGGCCCTGAGATACCCTTCCTCTCTAAAGGTCTAGAATTCTGTGAAGTAGGTGAGTTCTAAGTTCCCTTCTAGCCCTAAATTCTATGTGCCAAATGATACATTACAGTGGCAGAAAACATGCATTTGGTTAGCGTCATCACTTTTTAAATAGCTTTCTAAACTTGGATAATATACTTTGTGTCATAAGTTCCAAAATGAATATTTGACCTAAATATAAAAGGTCACATCCTTTAAAAAAACCACATTAGCATAACATGGATGGTGCTCTCTCTTATATACATTGGCCAGGAGGTAATTCTTAATCCAATAAGGGGTAGAAGAGATGACAAAACACAAATAGATAAATTTGATTGCGTGACATTGAAAAGTATTTGCACAAATTAAATGAAGGCAGCTAGAAAAAAAAAGGAAGATGTTCATCAGTGACGATTTTTGCATAGAACTATCTCTGATATGGGCCCAATATCCAAGCTAAATAGAGAATCAACACACATAAAAACAACAATGGATGAGTGGTCCAAGGATATGAGCGAATAATTCTGAAAACAACATTTACAAACTATTAGCGTCCACATGAAGGAATGCTTCAAATCAATAACAAAAGAAAGACAGGAGATTTTACCTGTGTGATGTTTAAAAAGCGTGAGAGACATAGTTTTTGGGTAATTTAATCATTTTATTAATAAGGCTAACATGTTTATTAATAAAAAGAAGTCAGGCTACACTCTTGAATGTCAAAGACTCCTCATGGTGGCAGGCTCACAGTTTATATGCTTTTGGAAGAGAGGGTGTTCCTGAGAGTGGCATTCAACTCTGATTGGTCAACAATTAATGAGAAAATTAGTTTTACACTGAGAGGCTGGGATATATTCCAATGAGGTGTATAGAGGTACTGTACTTGAGGTACTGTGACTTGGATCACAGTCTTAGTCAAAGAGACTTATCAATTTCCATATCACCTATCTGGCAATAGAGACAATCCACATTTTCCCAGATTTGTCTGAGTAAAAATGAGCAGGAATTCTCCAATTAGCCTAAACTTAGAATTTCTTTTATTGTCTTTGACTAGATCTTTAGCCGGGGTAAATCTCTGAGAAAGATTTCCCATGCTGGTTGATTTCTGGATGAGGAGGTAGAAAAGGGGGATAGCCTTGGTCCTGACTGAATAATTAGTTACTAAGGTAAGAGAGAAATAATCATTTGTCTCACCTGATACTCAGCAACTTAATAAAGAAGACGAAAAGGCAAAAGGAATTTATGTTGGAAGGACTTGGGGAGACAGGCATATAAATATACGATTGGTAGAGCGAAGAATTGATCCAACCATTCTTATAAATATATTCAAAAACCAATGTAACCAAAAAATGCCCCATTCCTTTTCATCCAGAGATCTCTGAACTACACTTTTAGGAGGTCAAGGGAGAAAAAGGACAATTCTATATGTAACCAAATATCCCAAAGAGCACTTTTGCAGTAGCAGTCTCAGAAACAAAGTGAGTGCCCATCATTTTGAGGATAGCTGAACAAATTCGTACTGAATAAAGAATAACCATTACAATGAATTCAGGGAAACATGAGAATACTTGTATGAAAGTGTAGAGAGAAATAGGTAGAGCCACAAAAACAACATGGTTGATGCCTGCAACAAGGAAAGTGAAAAGGACACTAACTCAAAAGTGAATTCGATGAGATTCTGATACCTGATCTTTATCTTAAGAGAATGTTTGGGAGTTCTGCTGAGCTTAGTACAGTACCTGACCCATAGTAGATATTTAATGTTTATTGAGTCTCTAAAATTTACCTCTCTGTTTTCAGCGAAGTGGGGAAATGTGCAAGTGTTGTGTCCACTTGAAGTCAGATGGGATTTATGGGTAGGCTGGATTTACTTAATTGTTGTGTTTTTTTCTCCTTTGTGACAAGGGAGAGAGAGATTTTGGAAATAAACGTGACATAAAAACAAGTGTCCAAAAACTTTGGAAAGTAAAATAAATCCAAAAAACGTTTTAAAGAAAGTTTTTAAGGAATGGGTTGAATTAAACCTGACCACCCATAAATTGCTTGCTTCTTATCACAGCATGACACTCAATTAACTAAGCAACCAAGTAAACTAGAAAACACACACCATTTTTTCCCTTCACATTTGCCTGCTGACTATAGTAATCATACAGCATCAAGCTGTGATCTCACTGGATAGGATTAGATATTTTTGACATGCTTAGCAGTTCGCTGAGCTAACTTTGTGGAAAAATTTTTGTCTGGGGAGCCCAGTGAGGTCTTCTCCCATTGGAATCAACATTTCCGCCTGATGTTTAGAAGATGTCAGGCTGCCCAATATCCCACCTCTAGGAATCACTTGGAAACTTAAGATCATTGCTGGAGATGTGCAAAACTTCACAACTCTCACAGCCAGCATGGCTGACAAAATTGTATCCGTTACACTTACTCTACTTTTCTGTAATGTTCAAATTGGAAAATGAAAACCCTGTGAACTGTGTGTGCCCTTGGGCATGGGAAGCCACACCTCAGGTGCCACTTGAGCTGCTATTGACAGCATTGCCTGAGGCTGGCCCTGACTCACAGCCAAGTCACTGGAAAGATCCAAGTTTCACATCCCTATAAGCAACATTGTAAATAAAGAAAGCCACCCTGGAGAACCATTTATCTCTGTCTCCATTGGGGACCATCCTCTCTCATATATTTGACTGTTGCCTGACACTATCATCCTTCTCTAAGTTTCATCAAATTGAAAGTCATTTTAACTGTTAAGTGACATGATCTCATCCATAGATCAACTATTACTGCTACAAGCAATTATACAAAGTCCATGGCTCTTACTTCCCTTTTCCTAGTCTCCATCTACTATCTTCTAATGTGATCCCCAAGATACATAGTTATTCAGTATGTGAGAAATCATTTTAACATAGTAGTCTGGGAAATTGCTGATTTTGTTTTTCTTTATGTAACAAACCCATGACTGGAAGACGGCTTTTCTGTTACTCCTCCATCCCCCCAACCAAATATATTTCCCAGATGGTTTTTCAGGTAGGAATTTTGGTGTGTTCTCCCAAGACTCAGTAGACAACACAAAGAGGCTCCCAGGTAAGGGAATTTTGGGGAAAAAAGGGCCAGGAGGGGGAGAGACAAAATGAAAAGGTATGAATGAATTGGGATATTCACTATTTGAGGAAGTATCCATAGGGATGAGGTCACAGATACTTTTAAATATAACAATGTGATAAAAAATAAACTTGGATTTTTATTCAAATCAGTTCAATTTAATTCAATAAGCATCTGTTAACTATCTGTGCAGTGGATAGAACCCCAGGTCTGGAGTCAGGAGGACCTCAGTTAAAATCTGACCTCAGATACTTACTAGCTGTGTGATTTTGGGCAAGTCATTTACCATTCTTTGCCTCAGTTTCCTCATCTATAAAATGAGTTGAAGAAGGAAATGGCAAACCACTCCAGTGTCACTGCCAAGGAAACCCCAGATGGGGTTATGAAGAGTTGAACATGACTAAACAACAAAGCTTAAGCACTATATCAGGCAAGGAGGACACAAAACTTAAAATTAAAATCGTCCCTGATCTCAGGGAAACTAAATTCTACTAGGTGTAAGCATATATACAGATAACCAAAAATGAAATAAATTCAAAGTTATTTGAGAACCAGGAAAAATCTCTTATAGGAGTTTGTACTATATCTGAGCCTAGAAGGAATATAGGAATTCCAATAAACAGAGGTGAGAAGGAATATACACCAAAGATGGGGAACAGCCTGTGCAAAGGTTAGGAGGTGAATGGTGGGATGATAAACATGGAAAGCCAGTTTGGCTCATAGTTCAATGGAAAGAATAATTTGGGATCACTCTAGAAAGAGAAGCTGAAGCCTGTTTTTAAGGGCTTTAAAGGTAAACTGACTTTATGTTTTGTCTCGTGGCAAAAGGAAGCCAAAGAAGGTTTCTAAGAAGGAAAATGACATGGTAAGATCTATGCTTTACCTTGTTCAGGTACAGTTTATAGATGATGCCCTCTGAGGTCTCCAATATCTTTAGCATTCAGAAATTCTGTGATTCATCCTGAAGTGAAATTTGTGTGAAGTGAAGTCTGTAATGTACCAAGATATTCAGATATTGTAACATTTCTCCCTCTCAAACTGGTTCATAGGAAAGAAAGAAGGAAAGGATGGAAAGAAATAGAGAAGAGACAAGGAAAGAAAGGAGAGAGGGGAGAGAGGGAAGGGGGGAGAAAGAGAGGGGGGAAGAGAAAGAGAGAGAGAGAGATCAACCTGCCAAAATACATTTCTAAACTGGCATTCATACTGTGACAGGGCAAAATATTTTGCCTTTAATTTCATCAACAGTTTTGCAGACATGAAAAAGTTCTAGTAAAACACAGCTGGTTTAGAATGAATCTGAAACTCAAACTCAGGCAATTATATATGGCTTCGGGTGTCCTAACACACAGCTCGAGTTCTGAACACTGAATGCCATTAAAAAGCTCATGGAATTCCTCATCAGCATAAGTTAGCACTTTTGTCATAGAAGTATTTTAGACCAGGGGGCTTTCCTCTATATCCCCAAATCCTGCCTACTTTTCCAAATGTGATAAGGTATCTCTCTTGTTTCTTTTCTCGAGGCCATAGGGCACTGGCCATCCTATTATAAAGGAACCTCAACCTTCTATTCTAGCGTCATGGAACTCAATCAATGCAATGTACCCTCCAAAGCCACAAGTAGAAAACAACCTTCCCAGGCTCTAGCTGTGAAAAAGGATAAAGATTTCTACCTTGTCATAAACCTTTGATGGTGGTGAAAATAAAAGAGAAGAAAAACAAAGCAAAGTGACTATTGAACAAAAAAATAAATAGGAGTAGGAGCTGGTTTTAGTGGCAAGGTGGGGGAAGAGGGATTTAATGAAAGAGATACATCATTGACTAATTTGATCTAAAGAAAAGAAAACCAAAATGATCAGTATCAAAAATGAAATAGGGGAAATGCACAACGGACGAAGATGAAATTAAAACACTTGTTAGGGCCTTTTGGGGTCCTACTTGATGCCTTTAAAGTTAAATATCTTGATGAAATGATTGAATATTATCAAAAATACAACTTGCCCAGATGAACAGAAAGGGAAATAGAAGACATAAAGAACACTAACTTAAGAAAGGAAAAGTGAACAAGTCATCAGTGAGCTTCTTCTGACAAAACAGAAACAGAAGCAAAGTAGCAAAACCACAAACTTCACTGAAACTAAACAACCCAGGAACAATGTGATGGGCAGGTCAATTTTACCTGATACTATATTTGTTAATGTTTAAAAAGTATTTTTGGTTCCATACAGCAAAGTGCCACCCTGAAGACTTTTCTCTGATGAGTTGCCACGTATATATGTATGAGCTTATGTACGTGAGCATCATAAAAGAGAACTTGAAAAGCATAATGTTATAGATCAGATTGCTTAATGAGACTCTGATTTTCAATATCATCAAGACATAAAACAGACACTTGATGAAGAAATTTTCTATTTTCATGAAGGATGTCCAGCCCCACATGCAGAAGAAAAAGAGATTCCTTATAGTTGGTGAGGTCCTCTAGATTCTGTTTGTGAGATACCTGCTGAACACATCATCCCCTAGGTCACTGCAGAGGCTCCAAATCAATTAGTACAATTCAATTCAACAAATCAATTTATTAAGTGCTTTCTATGTACAGGGTATGACTTTAGCACTGAGCATACAAAGGCTGAAAACAAAAATCTTCCCTACAGAAGCTTATATTCCAGTGGGAGACTAGAATGTGGAAATAAGACAATTTGAGGATGGACAACTGGAAGCAGGGAAAGAAGAAATCAGGAAAGCCTTTGAGTAAGAGGCAACTCTTCAAGGATAAGAAGGATTCTAAGCCTTGTTGGTAAAAAGTGCATTACAAGCATGCAGCAGACTGGCCAAAGACAGGAGTTGGAATATTGATTTCAAGAAACAGCTACTGGGGCTTATCTGTCAGGATGCTGAATGTTAAGGGAGCAATAAGAAACTCAAAAACATAAGAGAGAATAGGGAAGTCATAACGGGGAGGGCTTTAAATGCCAGGCCAAGGCAACTTCATTTTATTTGATTCAATAGGGAATCCCAGAAGGTTTTCAGCAGAAAAATCAAATAGTCTGTGTTTTAGGAATATTAATTTGGCAGCTTGTGTGGAGGATAGATGGGAGACAGAAGAAACTAGAGCAGTGAGAACAATTAAGGAGTTACTTCAACAATCCAAGTAAAAGGTGATAAAGGCTAGAATTAGGGTAGTGGTCGTGTGATTATGGACAAGAAGATGGATGCATGTGATGTTGTGGAAATACATTGCACAAATTTGGAAATTACTGGTTACAAGCAATGAAAGCAAATGAAAATAAGGAATTCTGGTGAAGATTTGAACCTGAGTGAATGGAAGGATAGTAATGCCCAGAACAAAAAAAAATAAGAGAGTTCAAGTTTAGGGGAGAGGAGCATAATTGGTTCTATCATGAACATGTTCTTTTAGACCTGCTCATAAAGTCATCTATTAAATGTAAGAAAGCCACAGTCTGCATCACTTGAGGGAATTCTCATGATGATTTTTCTTGGTTTGATGAAATTGTCACTCTATCCTAATAAAATGCAGCATGAAGGAGTCAAGGAATAAGAACACATAATTTTTGAAAGGAAAAATGCCAGTCATTGGTGACAATAGGTAAACTGCTCCAAATCACTGAGAAGAATGTGTACGTGTGTATTTGTCCTTCATTGCCCAAGAAGACCATGCCATCAGATAAGTAATGACATGACTTGCACTTGGCTTTGTTTTGAGTGAGTGAGGGCTGTGCAGATCACCAGCCTCACTTCTCCTCCAGAGCCATCTGAATCCAGTGACAAGATATTCATCAGATGACTGGAGATGACCCAGGATGAGGCGGTTGGGGTTAAGTGACTTACCCAAGGTCACACAGCTAGTGAGTGTCAAGTGTCTGAGGTGAGATTTGAACTCAGGTCCTCCTGACTCCTGCACTGGTGCTCTATCCACTGCACTACCTAGCTGCCCCTACTGAGAAGAACAGAGAAAGTCAGTATGGCAAAGTGGAGAGAGGGGCAAATGTGGAGTTTAGATTCAAGAATACCTCTACCATGTACATACTATGTGTCAATGCTTAGCACATAGAAGGTGCTTGAGAAATGCTAGTTAACTGATTGACCCTGGAGAAGTCAACCTCTCAGTGTGACCAGGCAAAGATTACCAATTCATAGACAGACCACATCAGTGAGGAAGTTTGTACACCAGGAGTTCAAAATGGAGGGAAGGAAATGGGGAGAAAGGGGGAGAGAGGAAAAGAGAGAGAAGGAGGGGAGGAGGAAGTGAAAAAAGGGAAAGAGAGAGAGGTAAATAAAAATAACTCAGATTTTACTATATACTCATCAAATTAGCAAAGATATATGAGAATAATATACATCACTAGAATTTTCCCATTTTACAACAAGGAAACAGATAGACATAAGTAAAGGGACTTGCCCAGGGTCACATAGCTAAGTATGTGTGTGAGACAGGATTCAAACATAGGTCTTCCAAACTTCAAGTGCTGGGCTTTATCCACTGTATCACCCAGCTACCCTAATAGTCATCACTGGAAGGGCTGATGACAGGACACTGGTGGTGTGTTGGTAGAACTGTGAATTGCTCAAAGTTTTGAATTATGTAGGGAAACCCATGGAAGTATTAAAGTTCACTGATCTAGCATATACCCTGAAGAATGTCAAGCATAGAAAGAAAACTCATGTTTATAATATACATATATTGTATGTATGTATATGTATATATATAATATACATATGTATGTGTATATATGAAGACAGAGGGAGAAAGAAACAGAGAGAGAGAGAGAGAGAGAGAGAGAGAGACAGAGAGAGAGAGAGAGAGACAGACAGAGAGACAGAGAGACAGAGAGAGAGAGAGAGAGAGAGAAAACAAGTACTATCTGCAGCATTTATGGTGGGGAAATGAAACAACAACCTAGAAACAACGTGGATGGTTGCTGCTTTGGAAATACCTGGACATAGTATGGCATATGATCATAATGCAATACTATGAAACCAAAAGAAATAATAAATATGAATAATTCAGAAAAACACAAGGCTTGAGTGAACTGATGCAAAGTTAAGAAAGCAGAACCAGGAGCTTAATAGGCACAAAAATTTCAATAAAGCAAAAGAAAGCAACACTGAAAGGTCGATAAATTCAGAGTAACTTCAATGACTACTCAGCCTGATGGTGATGATGGAAAGGAAAAAACTCACATTCATATAGAACTTGAAGGTTGGCAAAATGCTTTGAAATGGTCTCTCATCGGATCCTCATAAAAACCCTGAGAGGTAGGTGCTGGTATCATCCCTATTTTACAGAAAATGAAAATGAGGCTGAGAGGGGTTAAGAGACTTGTCCAATATCACATGGTGAGTGTCTGAGGCAGATTAAAAATCAGGTTTTCCTGATGGGAAGTGCAACACTCTATCCACAGGCCACATAGCTGTCTCTTGCATGAACACATGAAAAAGATTTCGTTCCTTTCCTTAGAGAAGATGGGAATTACAAGAAATGAACATCCTATAATCTGACACTCATAAAAGTTCTGATATCAAATTTTAGCTAACTGTTTTCCTTGTTACCAGAGAGGAGTCAATGGAAGAGGGGGAAGACTATTGTATAGAAAATACAATACAATTTTGCATCAATAAAATTTTTAAAAATTTATAAAATCCACTATGCTTGTTGAATGGCTATACAAGGACTTCACTTTTGGTTCTCCAGTATGTTTGCACACATATGACTTCCAGGTGACATTAGGTTACCTATAGTAATTGCTGACATTTACAAAGAGCTTTGAGAAGACCCACTGCCCAACTATGATATGTTTGCTTCACAATGGACAGTCCATAAAGCTGATGCAACAATACATATCTATCTATCTATCTACCTATCATATACATTTTAGAAGGACAATGAACTGCATCCATATGAACATAAAAAGATAAGAGGCTTGAATTCTTATGGAAATTATGCAGCACTTTTAATAATCCCCGAGATGTTTCCTAAAACAAAGAGTCATCTTAATAACCACAGTATTATCCTTAATTAACCTTTGCTAAACTGGATTCTATTTCTGAGTTGGGTCTTCTGTAGCTTTCTCTGTGTTCCTTTCCAGAGGATGTTGAATGATTGTTTTATTGTGTATTTCAGTGTCTGGTGTTTCTAGCTTCCCTTTGCTGGTTTTTTTTCTCAGAATTCTTGACCGTCTTGGCCATCTACTTTGCCATGTGAATTTTGTTATGACTTTATCTAATTCTATGAAATAGCCTACTTATATTTTGATTGGTTTTGTATTAAAGGTGTAAATTAGATTTGGAAGTATTAACATTTTCACTATATTTACTTGACCTACCTATGAGCTAGAGATATTACTCCATTTATTCCGTTTCCCTGATTTCTGTCTAAATCATTTTTGACATTGTCCTTCTACACATCTATTTCACGTCTTGATGTGTTCATGCTCAAATATTTCATAAATTTTGTCATTATTGTAAAGGGCAATTCCTCTATCAGTTTTCTCCAAGTCTTGTTGATGTTATAAGGGAATGGAGATTTCTTTTCCTAGATTTCTTTTTTAGTTCCCACTACCTTGTTAACGTTGTTAAATATATTCATCAATATCTTTTTTGTTGTTGAACATCTTGGGTTTTCTCAGCATACAATCATTTCATCTCCAAGTGTAGCTGTTTGAAGGTTTTCATCTCTGATATTCATCCTTTTAATTTCTTTTTCATGTCTTATTGCTATCACCAATATCTCTAAAATAATGTTAAATAGGAGAGGCATGAGGAAGGTCTCTGTTTTGTTTCTACTTTTAAAGGGAGAACACCTCTAGTATTTTCTTGTCATGTGTAATATCAGTCCATATGTGGCATAATATATTACATATATATGTAATCCTCAGGAAATAACATTCCATTCCTTTTTTAAAGCTGCATTTAGCTTAAATGAATCATATACATCATCAAATACTTTCTCTTTTTATGCTATCTTCAATCAAAAAACATCTACTACATGCCTACTAAAGTCTGAGTAGGGGAGCAACATAATCAGACCTGTGCTTGCAGTCCTTTTGTCTTCATTTGTTAATATCATGTATTATATTGATGAATATAATTAATAACCCACCCTCAGATTCTAGGTGTAAATCTCTGCTTGGTAATAATGGAGATTTGGTTTTGATGGACTCCTATCTTTCCTTTGGGAGAACTTCATTTTCCATAACTTCGTTGATATTCATTAATGCCATTAGCGTTTGTTATACCACAGTCTTCTTTCTCAATTTAGTCTTTGGTTTGGGGATGAAAACCCTATTCATCTCTTAGCAGGAGCTGAGTAATCTCACATCTTTCTCTGGATTTTTGAAAAGTCTCCATAGAGCATATGATTTACCAGTTCCTCCCAAATATGCCTGAATTTATAATTCTGCCTGGACTCTGAGCCATTGAGACATCTTTGGTCATTTAAGCCATCACCATTTTGTCCTTCTATGAAAAATCATCTATTCCCTCTAGATTCTCAAATTTATTAGCACAGAACTGTGTAGAATAATTTCTAATGAGTGTTCTGAGTTATTCCTCCCTTGATATGATCTGCCTTGCTCATTTCTAATTTTGCTAATTTGCTAACCTCCTTGGAATCACACTGATAATAGTTGTGAGAATTGATGATTCATAGCTAATTTCCTATGAAGGTATGACCTTTTAAAGGGAAAGAAGCACAGGCTAGGGCCTAATCCCTATAGAGAGACAGAAGCAGAAGACAGGGACTCCACCAGCTTTCCAACTTGATTCCATGAAGGGAGGTGTGTGTGTGCATCTTCTGATTACTAAGATTACGGAAGGCATAACATCTGGATGTCCAACTTAAAGTCCAAATAGAAGAGTGTTCTATCCTATAGATATTAAAGTTCTCCAGCTTTTCCTATCTGCAAATGACACTATACCAATTGTAACAGCTTCTGAAAAGTTAGAGGGCCTCCTAAGTAACTTCTACAATTGCTCAAAAGAGTTTAGCCTTACTGTCTATAATGGAGAAAAAAAAACAAGTGGAATGAGAATGCCTGTTGTCCAGACTATAAGAAACAAAAGAGATGGACATCAAAATGCTTATTAGAGGCAGCTAGGTGGTGCAGTGGGGTGGGCCTAGAATAAGGAAGACCTGAGTTCAAATCCAACCTCAGACATTTACTAGCTATGTGACTACTTAATCTCTGCTTCAGTTTCCTCAATTGCAAAATGGAGATCATAACAGCAACTCCTTCATAAAGTCGTTGTAAGGATCAAATAAGGTAATATAACACAGGACTTTGAACATAGTAGTCACTTAATAAATGCTTATTCCCTTAACCCTATCCCATTAGGAGAAAGGCACTGTGATGCCTGGTAAATATGGTTGGGCCAGAAAGTCAGAAGATCTGGGTGGAAATCTCAGCTCTGATTCTTACTACCTATGTGACCTTGAACATGTCATCATTCTTGACATCTGTTTCATTCTCTGAAAATTGAAATAGATTAGTTAACATCCAAGTTCCCTTCTAGGTTGAAGGCTATGATCCTTAAATACACATATTTTGGACATATTGCAGATGAATACTCGACAAGACCCAGAACAGAAATGCCAAAGAAGGAGAGCTAAATTCTATCTTGAGTCCAAAACTTCTCCCCCAAACAAAAAGCAATCTTTCCAACACCAATACTATTCTAGTGATGCAATATAGCAGTGAATCATACAGTACTACAGTGTTCCGGTGAATAAAAATTATAGGTCACTCAAAGGGGAATGGAGAGACACATGATAGGTATAAAGATGCTGCAACATATTCTCAGAGAAGAATCGCATGCCAGTAACAGTATAAAAGATATAATTATGACTAGAAAAGAGGGAGGGTTGATCATTTTTTATTCATGATGTTAAGGCATGTAAAGGAAAGCACTCAGTGTTATACATGAACCCTCTTGCCCAAGGAAATATCTATAGGAAAACATCAATGAGAGTAACATGGAGAGGAAAGTGTGCAAGACCTAATACACCACAGAAGGGAGATAACAGATATGTTGTTGATATGAAGTAGCAAAACATCAAAGGAGGTTTGGGTCAAGTCCACCCCTCATCCCAGCTCTATCATAAGTATCACTGCTACTTTCTTACTTAGTATGTCAGTGACAGAGACAATGGTCAAAATGTGGCACTTGACATCTTTGCTGATTAAGAATAGACCAGAACACCCATAGATTTGTTCCATTTTATGGCTGTTTGCTCTTTCTCTTCCAGTTTCATCCACACACTCTTGGGATCATCTGGTTCAGTGCCAAATTTTTTGCAGACTTGTATTCTCCACCCCACCCTCCAATCAGTTTTTTATTCTTAAGTGAGACAGAACTGTTAAGCAAAGAATCTTGAACAGGGAGGCAACCTTAAAAACTATCTTCCATCATTCTTTTTTTATGAGGTTTTTTAAAATGGCCCTCTCAAATGATATTGCTATTGGCTGTAATTTCTCTCTGTTTAGCAAGGGACATACATCCAAATTTTCTTGGTTAAATGGAAAATTAATCAATGGAACAGCCAGAACTCTGAGGAATATGCTGTATTAAAAATAGAAAAATATGCTAACCCAAGTCATAGGAAACTGGGGAAAATTGTTCATTTACATTCCTCTTTCATTCCTGGTAAGATAAAAAAACACATTTATTCATATTTCCAAAATAGGCAAATTGTTCTGACATTGACTTCAAATGTTAAATCTCCCCCTCCCCATAGCAAATTCAAGGAAAACTTTTTGCAAGAGATGTGGCACAATATTTATTTGTTGGAAGTCTATTCATGCTGTGCATTCAGTCAGCACATTGAGAGGCTTGAAATTCTTAGATGTATAGATTTGCAGACTTTTAAAGCCATAGCCTATGTAAATACATATTTATGAACTTTTAAAACACCAAGAGCTGACCTTATAAAGTGTAACAACTCTTTCTGAATACTGATATGCTGCAAATCGGGTAGAATACTCGGAGCTTCAAAGAGCCATAGAAAATGTCGAAGATCATAAAGGAATTCTAAATTTCACCACCTCAATCTCTCTAAAAGTTAACAACATCTTCACGTCTTTAATCACATTTTATTCCAATATAGGTTGCCTGAGACACAGTATTTTTTTGTCCAGAGATGGGGAAAGAATTATAAATATATAAGATCAAATTACATCATAGGTTATCACCATGATTGAAAAACTCTCAAGTACAAATTCATTTCATAGATTCAAGTCTGATGTATATAATGCATGGAAGTTGAGCAAGGCTTCATTTCCTTCACTTCTGACAGTTCTAAATACAACATTCTCAGGTTTTTAGAGACTGTCTGACCTCTCCTCAGTTTCTTCCTTCCAGGCATCACTAGGAACAGTTTAGAAGTGGATTTGCATCTAAAAGGGGGAAAGATGAGAAGAAAATAAAAAAGCTACATTTTAGTAAACTTTTGCAATGTAAGTGGATAGCATAGTACAAAAAATAACAGAAAGCTTGGCCAAATAAGATATAAGATACAAGAAAAAAAGAAATGAATTGCTGGTTGAGTTAGAATTGATCCAAACATTTTGGAAAATAATTTGAGGATTATATAAAAAAGTGACAAAAATGTTCATACCCTTTAACCTAGAGATTCCACTGCTAGTCATCTATCCCAAAGAAGTGAAAGACAAAAGGGTTCCATATATACCAAAAATATTCATAGCAATGCTGCTTGTGAGACCAAAGAACTGGGAAATAAATAGATGCCAGTCAAGTGGAAAGTGACTAAATGCATTGTGGGACACAAATAATGAAACATTTTTGTGCCATAAGAAGTGATAAATATTTGAGGAATTTTGAGAAACACTGCACAGTGTCTGGCACATAGTAGGTGCTTAATAAACATTGATTGATTGCTGAACTGAAGATGCATATGAAGATGCAGAATGGTATAAGTTGAACCAGGAAAAAAAATGACTACAGCATAAACAAACAGATGACCAAAACCAAGACCAACACTGTTATCCCCATGACTGATCCTGGCCTCACAGAAGAGTAAAGGAACTTCCCTAACACAGAGGAGGTGGGGGCCTATTAGTATAAAATGCTGCATATGTTGTCTGATACCATCAATGTATTCATTGCTTTTGCTAGACTGTTTTAGTAGTTACAAAGGGTGGTGCATTTTCTGGGAATGATTTTGATACTTTAAAAAATACAACAATAAAATTACTTTTTAAAGGAAAAGCAATGGCTCCTCTATCCTAAATCAGATCCTTTGGAATTAAAAAAAAAGTTAAACACTGTCTCAGCACATTTGCCAGGGTTGAGTACAGTAGTTAACTGCAGACATCTACTTATGACATGCTTGAAATTTCCTTCTTCCTTTGGACTTAGTACAACCATGCATTTCTTAGCATAGATTCATTTATCTTGAAAATTAAGAATATTAAGTTTGGATATTTTTGTTCTAATTTTCTCTGGATCCGTGACCTCAGAGAGGTCTCACGCAATGTATTCATTAGAAATTCCTCATGACTCAATACCATCTCCTGGTTTTCTCCTTGTTAAATATTCCAATTCCTTGGCAAACTTGCACTCATTAGCATGGCTTATGGTTGCCAATTTCAAAATGACAATGGATGTTTGTAGAATGAAACCTATCATCAAGGTAAACAAGTTTCACATTTGATGGAAATTAATGCCTATGGCTTTTTAATGATGATAACAAAGTACTGGGTAAGAGAAGAGTAACTCTAAATCTTTATTATAGACTTTTGACCAACTAAGCAAAAATAATGTGACAGTTTTATTTTTCCTGCGGTGTTAGATATCAAGAGATGAAATATCCTTGGTGGAATGTGAGTAGCAATTTTGTTGCTCCTTAACCCAACTACCATTGAGGCCACCGTGAAATATTCTGCTTTTGCTTCAGTTTTGCACTGCAAACTAATGGGAGTGGTCATATTTTGGATCAGTTGATCCAGGTATGATCAGGGAAAGGATGACACCTAGGGATAAAGACCAGAAGGGAAAGGAGCATAAGTAGAAAAAAGGAAAAAGAGGAGAACATGAATATATTAGTGCTGAGGCATCTGCCTCTCTGAGCGAAGCCAAAAACCCTGTCCTCAGTGTGAGAGACTGTTCTCTATCTATCTATCTATCTATCTATCTATATAAATATATATATATATATATATATTATCTTATAAGAGCAGCATTCAGATGCATCCCTAATGCTGATGGCTAGGTGGCAAATTTGGCATAGGGAACGAATCCCAGCAGTTGGATGCCGGGAGAGTGGCAGAGAGTGAAAGAACAGAGTCCTGTTGTGGAGTCTTAGGAATGAATATTGTGTTTCAATAAGCCTGTCTTCTAAAAGATGATCATGAGAACTGCTTCTGTGTGTGTGTGCACACGTGCATGTGCATGCACATCCTGGTCTGCATGGGTGCTTAATGATTATTGCTATGAGAAGGTCAGGAAGTGAAACAGAGAGTGAATTAGTCCTGAGGTTAATGAGCATTGACTCTTGGATGGATGACGTTCATTTGAGGAAGGTTTCCCAGAGCAAGTAGATGCTGAATTGGAGGATGTCAGCCCATTACATTGAGGTTGAGTCCAAAGGGTGTTTGTGGGCTGGGTCCCCCATGCGAGTCCCCATAAAACACTCTCAGAATTTTCATGAGCTGTGATGATGACAAAATGAGGTCAGAGTTTGGTAGTCTCTACAAAGAACAGAAGGTATTCAAGGAGCATCCAGATGAGAAAAGTGGACTGAGCACCCAGTGGTTATTCTCAGAGCCAATACTACTTCCTGTCCTCAAGCCCTTTCTTCATAGCTAGTGTCCACATTTCTCTGGCATTCTCTTATTTCAGTCAGTGAGTCTGAAATGTGATCTTACCCCCCCAGTCATGGAGACTCTCCTTTCTTTTATTTCTTGACTCTACATCCCTCCAAAATCCAGAATTCTATGTTTACAGCCTTAGCATGATGAGATGACCTTCACTAGTAATGTCTCCTTTTGTTCTGTCAATTCCACTTGGCCAAAGGGGCGCTTGACTCTACAAAAGTCCCTGTTCCTAAGATCCAGTACTCTAGGCGTTATATGACTGTCCCTAGCCTCCTTCAACACTCTAGTGCACTCTATATGAGCCACTAGAATAGAAGCTCCTTGAGGACAGAGTCAATTTGTTCTTCTGCCTCCAGCACCTAGTCAATTTTGGGGAATTGCATGGGCCCATGCTATACTTTCCACAGGCCTTTGGACCTCTGATTCTATATGAAATGTAGTATGGTGCGGTGCAGAGTGCCGGGCCATGAGTCAAGAAGACTTGGGTTCAAATCCAACCTCTACCTACACTAGCCCAGTGAGTCTGCTTAAGCCCCAAAGCCTACCACTAGGGATATGTGAGAATCTAATGGCAAATGAATAGAAAACTCTTTCCAGAAGTAGAGGCCATATAGAAAGGCATGCTCTTCCTTTTATATGAAAGAAAGGAAAGGGTGAAAGACCAAAAAGTCAGAGGAAACTACAAATCATTTTTTGGTACTATGGGAACTTCAATCAAACTGTTAAGACAATCCCACTTTCATCTTTTGTAAGTTCCTGGGGGAAGAGAATAAGCATTTTTCTCGTGTCTGCAATGTGCCAAGCACTGCGCTGACCACTTTACAAATATCTCATGTAATCCTCACAACAGCCCTAAGAGCTAGGAGCTGTTATTTCCATTTTACATTCATGGAAAGTGAGGTGGACTGAGGTTAAGTGAC
>CM053775.1:11866237-11894176 GCA_028658325.1 Potorous gilbertii
GACTCCATCACATAAAAGCCAGAAGAGTATTTGTGACAGTTTAACTAAAGATAATATACAAGACTGACAAATCCTTCAGCTTCTATGGAGCTCCTTCAACTCAGGGCCATACATACAACAGGGATACAGTCAGGGCTTTGTACTTATCTGGTCCCAAAGAAAGGTTGACCGAAAAAATGAAAATGAATGAAATGCTACAGCTCTTGTAGCAAAATATCTATTTCCTAGCATGTTGTAGAAGCTGGATTTTAAAAAAATGAATAGGTTGATGTGATGTAAGGAGAGGAAGAGACAAAAAAAGGTAGGGACTTCAAATATCTAACTTAGGGAAGAGAAGACATTGGGGAGACATGACAGTCATCTTCAGGTATTTGTGGGTTCTTGCACTGTTCTGTTTGGTCCTAGAGGACAACAGACTGAGGTTGCAAAGAGGCTAATCTAAGCTTGGTACCCAGAAAGTTTGTTAATCATAGAGCTGGTCCATCAATACCTAAATGCTGGACAGGCACTAGTCAATGGGCAATGAATTGGACCAGGAATTAAACAGGATGCAGAGAGTGGGGCTGTATAGCTTTAGGAAAGATGTGCTGTTCCTAACTCCAAACTTCTCTCTAAAACAAAGGCCCATCTGCTTAAGATCAGGATTCTTTTGATAATGTTGGATGGGTGCAAATCATGTAACACTACAATCCCTGAGGAACAGAAGTTGAAGATCACCCAAAAGGCACCAGAGAGGCTCCTGGTAGGCACAAGCAAGGTACAGCCAATGACAAGGAAAGGTTACTCAGGAGTATGAGGGTAAAGGCTGTCATCAGAGTAATGTATGATTAAAAAAGATAGACTGATGACGTGGTGACTATGATGGAAATTCAGGTTATGTAAGGAATGTTGGGTGGGCTTCATGTGGAAGATATACAGGAAAATATGGGCATGAATCATGCAGGCTGGGCAGACCTAGGTGGCTTATCATCTACATTAAAGGTCACAGATCTTAACATTTAAGAGTAAGGAAAAACTTCTTAACATTTAGAATAGTCTCTAAGAGGAATGGACTCCTATAGATCATAGCACATACTGGATTTGACCTCATTGGAAACCTTCAAGTAAAGAATGGATAAGTTGTAGAAGGGACTCCTGGTAACATAGGAGTTGAACTAAATTAAATCTGAAGTCCCTTGAACACCAAGAGTTGATAACGCCATAATGGCACAATGAATTTAAGGATTGAAAATAACAGGGGAAGATACATACGAAGTGATGCTGAGCTAGGAGAGCAGAGCCAAGAGAATAAAGTACATAAAGACTATAGCATCCATAAAGACAATAACAGAAGGCAAGGAAACTGTCCAAGACAAAAGGAAATTCTGATACCAAATGATAGCAGATAAAGCATGTCTCCTCCCTACCTGTTAAAAATTGGTAAATGGCTAAAGTGAGAAGGAATACCTAGTCCCAGTCACTCTTTTACCTGTTTTTGCTACTTAACTATTTTCTGGGTGGGTATTTTGTGGGACATTTGAGTATTTAGGTTTTTGCTTGGGCTATTTCTTGAAGTCAGCTTGAGTTATAATATCTATTCTGGGTAAAAAATAAAACAATACAAAGTATTTTTTAATTAGCTTTCCCAGTTTGGTTTTCTATTTAATAACTTCCTGTTTCACTTTTTTTTTTAACATTTTAACACAAAAGCTTTTCTTTTAGAAATGAACACAGGAAAGAGACCAATATCTAAATATAGGGAGGGGTGTGTGTGTGTGTGTGTGTGTGTGTGTGTGTGTTTCACTTCTTTTCAGTTTATTCACAGAGAATACTTTAGAAACTACGTCCAAGATGCTATTTGAATAAACTATATCTTACATATAAAAATGTCACCAAACCATAGTTCTGATTTCATTTCATTTTCACTGAATTGATCATTAGCATTTTTCTAGAAACTGTGAGTTTATTGTTTGAAGAGAGGGTTGCGGCAACGGAAGAACAAGGTGGTATCAAAAGTCTGTAAGTAGGAGAGAAGCATATAATTAAATTTAATTAGACAAGGCCCTGCTAGTAATTCCATTTCTGCCTGAGACCCTGCAGCTAAGACCAGTTTGTTTTTGCCTGAAGGCTTGGCAGGAATCTGCTAATTGCCAATGAGAGGTTGCTAAGCAAGATAGCATCCCAGCACTCAAAAACATGGCAAGTGGACAATGGAGAAATTCAATCTCCATCAGATCACCCAGAGCTGCAAACAAGGGATGCATACAGGGTAGTTTGCCATAAGAAACTTATAAGAGCTACTGACAAGAATGAGAGGGGACTGAGGATCTCATTTTCAGCAAGTATGAAATGTGAGTTAAATCTAGCAGGGTTCTACTTCTTGATTATGCTTCTCTTAGTGTCAAATAACAGGTGTATAAGCAGAATATGAACTGGTTTTCCTCCCGGAAAGGGCTACTGAAAGGTCACTCTACTCATTAGGCTATCAGAGAAAGTAAAACTTCCTCAAAAGAACAGAAGACCTTCAGGGAGAAATGTTTAGGAAAAGACAGGAGAATCCCAATTTGCAATAGTAGGATTGAGAATGGAGGAATGTGATGCAGAGAAAAAAACAAACAATGCATATTGACAAATAATTTGTTAGAAATTAAGGAGGAATCTTCTTGACAGTTGATTTCTTGTGCTCCAAGGAATGGAGATGTACATCCACAGAAGCCAGTAGAAGGAGGTCATTAGAGGACCAACTGTCAGGAGAGACATATGTAGTAGTGGTTGGAGATGCCCTATAGAAGGACAATTAGGTGTAGTAAACAAGAGCGGGTTCTGTTATCTTTCTAGGGCAGATGATGGGGCCAGAACTAATGACCACCATGTTCCAAAGCTTTTAAAATATCTCCTTTGATCCTCACGAGAACCCTGGGATATAGCTGCTATTGTTACCCCCATTTTACAGGTGAGAAAATAGAGGCAGCAGAGATTAAGTGACTTACCCAGGGTCACAGAACTAGTAAGTATCTGAAGTTTTCCCAAGTCCCATGCTTTAACGACCGTGCCACTCAGCATCCTCTATCTAAAAATCATCATTAATGTTGCCTTTAGCCACCCTCACTAGGTTCAAGTATAGCATTTCGGACACAACTTTTCTAGAACCAGACCACTCTTTTATATTAATTTTCTGTTAACTTCACTAGCTTTCGTCTTTTTTAGCAGGTTTTTCCAAATAGAATCAGTATGATGAGCTCTCTTTGTATCCATGTGTGTATACTGAAAGAATTTCCCCTTCTTCCTCCCCATCAGAATGATTTTCTTCATTTTTGGCAAATTTAATTTTTCAGAGCACCACATCTCTTCTGGGCCAATTTCCCTTGGGGAAGTTGAGGCAAGAGGATCCTACATATTTTCTTTCTGAATCCACTGAAATTTCTCTTCTCCAAGCATAGGGTACATGTCCTCCTACATTCAGATCTTTTTCTCAGTCACAGATTTCAAGATGGTATAGTCTCTTCTCTGTGATGTTTCCATCAATTCTTTCCTACAACCAGTCCCTTCTTCGGAGTGAGAATTATATCAAAATAGAATTCCCCCCCTTCAGTTCTTCCTTATATAAGTTTTTATCAGATTGCTATAGTGATGAAACAAGTATTTATAGCCCAGAAAGACTTATAAGGATATTTTATAGACTATGTAAAGAACTAAAACTGTTCACAAAACTAAAAAAACCACACTTTACCAAAGTCCTTCTTTGATACAAATAGGCTCCTGATATCTAAAACATGGAATGATAAAATAAAAAGAACATTACAGAATTTGTTCACCATTGAATATTGATATAAAATATGAAATAAAAATTCAGCATTTTAAAACTATTCACTATAACCAGGATGGGTTTATGCTGGGAATACCCAGATGCTTTAGAAATATTATTGATATAAGTGTAGCAAAAGTAATTAAAATCAGATTATATCAATAGATGTAGATACAGCCTTTCACAGATTATATATAGCACTATTTGTATTAAAAACACCAAAAATGGAATTAAAAGTATTTTTCCCCTTGATATCAAAATCCAAGAGCTAAAACCATTTGGAATTAAGAAATATGAGTAGCTTCCTATATAAATGCTAGGATAAAGCAAAGATACCTCCTGTCATCACTACTATTTGACATAATTGTATAAGGCAAGGGTAAAAACGAGAGAATAAACACAGACAAAGTTGAGTCCAAAATACCTCTATTTGCAGATTAAATGATAGTTTACTTACAGAACCCTAGAAAATAAACAAAGATCAGTGAAGGCAATTAGTAATTTTGATAAAGTAGTGAGAAACAAAATAAAAAGACGAAATTCATCAGTCTCTCTATATAACGCTAAATAAATTCAGGACAAAGAGACAAAAAAAGAAATTCCATTTAAGGTAATAAGAATGTACATTAAACATCTGCAAATTAACACAGCAATACACATATAGGCTTTATATACATGTAACCAAAAAACTTAGCCCAGTGCCTGGCACATACTAGGCACTTAATAAATGCATTTTGCCTGAATGACTGATATTACATAGAGGGTAGAGGGAATAATCATCAATGACTCCAAGGTTGCAAAACTGGGTCACTAAAAAGATGGTATTTCCCTCACCAGAAATAGAGACAATTGGAGGAGGTACAGGCTAGGGGAAGTGCAATGAAATCAGTTCCATTTTACATTTTAATTTAAGATGCCTAAAAGACATCTAAGTGGAATTGCCTGTAGACACCAGGCAATATGGGATTGGAATTCTGGAAAGAGATAACAGATAGACAGACAGATAGATAGATAGACAGACAGACAGATATATAGCAAGTCAAGTACACAGAGGTAACCAAACCCATTGACAGCTCAAAAGATTACCCATGAAGAGACTACAGCTTAGCAAAAAAATAGATTTAGTTCAGTATCTTATACCACATACGACAATAAATTCCAAATGGATAGACTATCTGAATATTAAAAAGCAAGACATAAAAAAGAGCGGTGAATGGAAATTTATACCATTAAAAGTGATGACTAGACGATGATTTTGTAACTAGAGATGAAATGAAAGAAATTATAAAAAACAAAATATATCATCTGGATTATACCAAATTTGAAATCTTTTTAAAGAAAAAAGTCAATGCAGCTACATTGAGAAGAAATTATACATTTTAGTAAAGCAGGCCTTTGTATTAAAGAATTCATATAAATAGGTGAGATCACAAATGACTGGGTAATTTACACAAAAATATATTATTCCATAACAGACAAGTGGTCAAAGGATAAGCGATGAACACTTTCAAAAGAAAAAATGCAACCTATCAAAATCCATCTCTCAAAATGTTCAAGATTACTAATATTCAGAGAAATGAACATTAAAAGAACCATGAGGTATCATATTACACCCACTGAGATAGAGAAGATGAGAGAAGTCATTGTTGAAAGGATTTTGATAAAACAGGAATGCTGAATTCTTGCTGTCATATCTGTGACTTCCTTCAACAATTCTATATAGCAGTTTGGCTCTAAACAATGTAATGAATAAGATCCCAGAGGACCTATGATGAAAAACGCTACCTCGGAGAATGGTGTTAAACTCAGGATGCAGTTGGAGACATATTTTTTGGACATGGTCAATGACGAAAGAGGTTTTGAGTGCGTATTTTTGTTATGGAGGTTTGGAGGTTTCTTCATCTTTGGAGAGGGAGAGATCGGAGAGAGAGAAAATGTATTTTCATCGAAAAAAGATTAAATTTTAAAAGAAAACAACCTGTATTATACAAAAAGTTAGCATATTTTTGCATATCCTTTCACCTACAGATTTCACTACCAAGATAATACCCTAATGAGCTTATTCACAGCACAAAATAATGTATATGTACAAAAATATTCATAGAGGCATTTGTAGTTACAAAAAACTGGAGACAAATTATGTGCTCAACAATAACTGTGAATTATGATACATGAATATAACAGAATATGACTGTACCACAGGAATGACACAAGTGAAGAATTCAGACAAACATAAGATGTGTTAAATGAAGCAACTTGAAGAACCAGATCTACATCAACTACAACAATATGAGGAAAGTCCATGTAGAAATGCTCCATGTTATAAAAAACAAAACAAAACAAAACAAACCGAACCTTTTCACAAAAATAACTTTCCTGGTGATGCTATATCAATCACAGAAAATTCTAAAGAATCATAACTTGAGTGACCCAAAGGGCACTGGAGAGGCACATGGTGGCATCATCCCAACCATGACTTATTCCCAGAAAGTGGTATTAAAGATATCATCCCAGGCTGGACATGGAACAGGAGAAAGAACGTGTAGATGCCTGACTCAGTCTTTGAGAAAACTCATAATATATTGAGTATATATGCTTTGGATGATTTATGGGAGAACATGTACAGAAATATACAGGTTGAGAAGCCATCTGTGAATTGTAACCTGCCCCAAGGAAAGGAGAACCTTCATTGAGGAGCTGACAGTGAAATGTCAGTGAAGCAGGTGAGGAAAACATACTATGATCATATTTCTATGGAAAGAGATTACTTAACTTCAATGGGGACTGTGTAGACACAGCCTAGGTCACCTCTTTCTGATGCTTCCAAATATTTTTTCATTACTTTGTCATTCAACAGCTCTACACAGAATGCTATCTACATACACTGAATGTTTTTCTATTGCTCATCAATATTAAATAACTAGCATTTTTGTGGAGCTCTTTCATTCTTTTTTTTGGACTTTAAATTATTCAATTGTAATTGCTTCAAAAACAGAAAATCATTTTAATGCTATATTCACCTTAATTTTTTGGTTAGAAAAATTTATGACCATTTTTTCCCCTGAAATTTACCTGTACCATTTTTTCCTTTTTACTTATATGTTCTTTAAACATAAAGTAGAGAAGAAAAGCACATTCCCTTTCCTGTGGCCAGCATGCTAATTTGACCAAGCACATTTCTCCTTCCTCAAAGAACCTCTTTGTGTTTTATATGATCCTGGTTCAAAAATCATGAAATTAGGTTATATCATAAATGTAACACAGGAGATGGGAGGTAGAAATGATCCCCAAGAAATGTGTGTATTTACAAGTGGGTTATAGCAGATATTAGGCATTTTAGGGGTGAACTTTGGAATCCATAAAAATATTTAAAAACACATCCCTAGGTGTGTGTGTGTGTGTGTGTGTGTGTGTGTGTGTCGGGGTGGGGGGGGGGAATCTCATTATTCACTTGCAGGCACCAGGTGTGATTTTCTTCCAGTCAGAATTTTCCGCCTGCAGCAAATGCTGGCCGTGATTCATTCATTTGGCTCTCGAGCTGCTGTGGCGATGGTTGGAGCCAAAGTACAAGACTTCACACAATAGCTTGCTTGTGAAATCTTCTCTCATTTCCCCATTTCCCTTTGTTATTTGTAATTTATTTACCAAGGAATCCAGCTCAGCAGCTGGCTCAGAACGACAGCTAGCTAACAGTGAGGTCCAGTTTTCCCCTTCCCTCTCACTCATCTCACAATACATACATATAGTCATCCATTCATAGTCTCCCATTTTGACCTATTCCCCTTTCCCTCTTCTAAAGTGCAAGCACAGCATTCCTTAAAATTCTAAATACCAGTTTTTAAAAAGATGTCAGAAAGATGTGTTTCTATTCACGAAGTTCTGAGTTTTAGACATATGGCAATGTTTTCAAATGGACTGCATCATTTATACAGAAAATATGTGAATTTTATTGATTTTTCCATTTTTCATCCATTTGGGGTGCAAAAGACATCCATCTTATACAGCTTTTATACTCCCCTCTCTCCTTTATCTGGTTATCTACAAATTTGTTGTCTTTGGAACCAATAACTTTGGTTGACTCTCTACTTTCAAACCTCTATTCAATTATAGTAAATAGAAGTTCAATCTGAGTTCCAGAGGACAGATGATGATCTATCCTTCATTTCCTCATCCTAGGGAAGTGGGGGAATGGTGTATATAATACCAGATACAGTTGTTGTGATAGCTTGTTTTGCATAACTTTTTCTGTATGAAAAAGGAGGATTGTAAAGATAGTGTCATAGGGAAAAAAGAATGATGTATAAAGCAGCAATTATCAAAACCCCTTGTTACTGGCTAAGATATACAGGGGTAGATCAGTGGAATAGGTTAGGTACACAAGACACAGTAGTCAATGATTATAGTAGTCTACTGTTGGATTAGACCCAAGGACTCCAGCTTCTAGGATAAGAATTCATTGTTTGACAAAAACTGCCAGGAAAACTGGAAAATAGTGTGGTAGAAACTGGGCATAGACCAGCAGCTGACACTGTATACCAGAATAAAGTTCAAATGAGTACATGATTTAGGTATAAAAGCTGCTATTATAAACCAATTAGGGGATGAATAATTTGCTAGATTTATGGAGAATGAAGGAATTTATAACCAAATGAGAGATAAAGGACATTATGAAATACAAAATGGATAATTTTGATTACATTAAATTGAAAAGTTTTTGCACAAATAAAGCCAATGCAACCAAGGTTAGGAGAGAAGCAGAAAACTGGGAAGGAATTTTTTGCAGTTAGTGTCTGTGACTAAAGCCCTCATTTCTAAAATATATAGGAAACTGAGTCAGGTTTACAAAATGCAAGTCATTCCCCAATTGATCAATTGATATACAGTTATAGGATATGAACAGGCAGTTTTCAGAGTAAAAATTAAAGCTATCTATACCCGTATGAAAAAATGCTCTAAATCACTATTGATTAGAGAAATGCAAATCAAAACAAACTCTGAGGTACCACATCACACCTATCAGAGTGGCTAATATGAAAAAACAGGAAAATGATAAATGTCGGAGAAGATGTGGGAGAGTTGGAACACTAATTCATTGTTGGTGGAGCTGTGAGCTGATCCAACCATTCTGGAGAACAGTTTGGACCTATGCCCAAAGGGCTATAAAAATGTACATGCCCTTTGACCCAGCAATACCATTTCTAGGGCTGTATCCCAAAGAGATCATAAAAATGAGAAAAGGACCTACACGTACAAAACTATTTATAGCAGCTTTTTTGTGGTGGCCAAGAACTGGAAATTGAGAGGATGCCCAACAACTGGGGAATGACTGAGCAAGTTGTAGTATATAAATATAATGGAACACTATTGTGCTATAAAAAATGACAAACAGGTAGACTTCAGAAAAACCCGGAAAGACTTGTATGAACTGATGCTGGGCAAAGTGATCAGAACCAGGAGAGCATTATACACAGGAACAGCCACAGCCTGTGATGACTGATTTTGATAGACTTAACCCTTCTCAGCAATGCAGGGACCTAAAACATTTCCAAAGGATTCATCACGCAAAATACCATCCATATTCAGAGAAAGAACTATGGAGTTGGAATGCAGAATGAAGTAGACTATTTTCTCTTTTATTATGTTTTCTCTTTCTCATGGTTTCTCCCATTCATTATAATTCATCTATGCAACATGACTAATGTGAAAATGTGTTTAAGAGGAATGTATGTATAAAGCCCATATAACATTACATGGCATGGGATGGAGAGGGGGAGAAATTTAAAACTAATGGAAGTGAATGTTGAAAACTAAAAAGAAATAAATTATGAAGAAAAAAAGAAAAAATGATGTAAAAAATCAAGAAAGCATTTGTAAACAAATATTTTCAAAACAATTCCCTTAAAGGAAGGTGACTCAATCAAACTGGCAAAGAGTAACAATTACTGGAGAATCAGAGGAACCTTTAGGTGCAAGAAGGACCCCAGTGAGCTGTGTCCAGGCTATTAGGATAACTCATGTCAATCCAGGGCAACTGTACTTTAACCTATCTGACAACCAAGACTAAGACACTCTATCTCTTGGTTCCAGGCATTTTCTCTATCCATCCCCATACTTGGAATGTTCTCCATCTTCATCACTGCCTACTGGCTTCTGCAGCATCTTTTAAATGCCAACCAAAATGCCATCTTCCCCTTCTTAACCCTAGTCTTTCTTTCCTATTTTGTTGTTTAGTTGTATCCTAGTCTTCTTGACCCTATTTGGGGTTTTCATGGCAAAGATACTAGAGTGGTTTGCTATTTCCTTCTCCAGTTCATTTTACAGATGAGGAAACTGAGGCAAAACATGCATAAGTGACTTGCCCAGGATCTCATAGTTATTAAGTGTCTGAAGCTAGATTTGAACTTATGAAGACGAATCTTTCTGATTCTAAGCTCAGTGCTCTATCTACTTTACCACCTAGTTGCTTGGGTCCTTTCCATTAATTATTTCCTATTTATTCTGTCTATAGCTCATTTGTACATTGCTGTTTGTTTTCTGTCTCCCCTATGTAAGCTCACTGAGGACAGGAATGGCTTTTGCCTCTCTTTATATCCACAACACAATGTCAGGCAAATAGTAAGCAGGTCCTTGATAAATGTTTAATTACTGAGAGGTCCAGAGAAACTATCCTTTAATTGTGAGAAGCACTGCAATTTTCTTGAGCTCCTTTGATCTGAGATCATGATTCTTGCTCATTTTCATTGCTATTAAAACATAATTAAATGACATATATGAATACAACTACCTCTCACGTAACAGAAACTTGAATTTTTTTTCCTCGCTCCTTTGAATATATCTTCAGATGAGATTTGGGACCTCTGTAATTGTGGACTTTTCCTCTCATCATGAAGATGCCAGTCCATCCACACCTTCTCATCCTGAAGAACCCAGGTTATCAAATGATCTTTCCTAATGAGGCACCCAGCTTCTTTCCTGATCCCACATATTTGGATATTTTTGGATATGTTGCAACCTGCTTGTCCCTACCAGGCATTTCCCTGTTGACCTCTGGGCCAGATGCAACTTTATATGTTCTTGGAATCATGAACATATCACAGCATCTTGGCTCTAGAGCTGGGAGGGACCTCAGAAGCCATCTAGTGCAACTCCCTCATTTTACAGGTAAGGAAAATGAGACCCCTGGAGAGAAAGTGACTGATTGAAGGTGACATAGGTAGTTAAGTGTCGGAGACAGGATTTGAAAACAGCTCCTCAGTGCCCAGTCTGCTCTTTCTATTATATAATGCAGCTCCAAGAGTTAGAACCATGTAAGTTACATCCATGCAGAGAACATGCAAGATTAGAAGATGGACAGCTTATATCTGAGAGCAATTCAAGTTCCTTAAAAGCATAGGATGGTCTCCCAAAGGTGATCCAATCTTCTCTCTCCATTCTCTTCAATTCCAGGCCCACATTATCATTCTTTTGTAGTGCTTATCCCAGACAGACTAATCTAAAATCCTCTTCCTGTTATAAGAGAAAAAAGAAAACATTTTGGCCCCACTCTCCACTTAGAATCATAGATTTAGAGTTGGAAAGAACCTTTAAAAAAGTCATGGAATCCAACCCCTTCTTTCTATAGATAAAGAAAATGAGGTTTGGAGAAGTTAAGAGACTAGCTAGGGTCATACAGCCATGAAGTGTCCAAAGCAAGATTGGAACACTGGTCTTCCTAAATCTAAGTCACAGAGTCTCCCCGCAGAGGTACCTAAGTTCACCCACAACTCTCCTGAATGCCACACTTTTATCCTTGGATGCCACTGGAAGCAAAAACCTGCCAAACCATTAAGACATCCTTTTGTGAGCTGGAGAATCTTTGATGAGTAGTCGGGCAGCCTCTGCTACAAACGCCATAATTCAAAATAACCAATATGACTTAATCTTGATAACTTACATTTACATATCACCTTAGAGTTCTCAAAGAGCATTGCAGACAGGATCTTACTGGAGCCCCACAAAGGCCCTGTGAGTTGAATGCTAGAAGTGCCTTGATACCCATTTTGCAGATGAGAAAACTGAAATTTATGGTGGTTAAGAGAATTGTCCATGGCCACACAGATAAGAATGTCAGAGATAAGCTTGGAACCTAGTTCTCCCTCACTTCAGGTCTGGAGTCACTTGTCTTACTTCACACCGTCAAGTTATTTGGGGAAAGGCCTTGCCACACCTGGATGCCCTGCCCCAATAAACAGTCAGCTAAACACCACTAAAGGTGAACAGGTCAGAATTTAGATTCAGAAGTTTTTCCAAAATGATTTTAGCACAGAGTGCAGTGGAACAGTTCCTATAATAACAACAACATTAAAGACAAACAAGTCAAAGACGTAAAATCTACATAAGAACCAAATCATAACGATGAAGTACGCTGCCCCCTGCCTCCCAGAAAGGTCATCAACTCAGGATGCAGATAGCTAGCTAGAGACAGATGCATGCATATGTGTGTATGTGTGTATATGTATATGCATATCTATCCATCTATGAATACGGATCATTTAGGAACTTGTTTTGCATATTTGTTTCAAGAGTTTTGCTTTTGCTTTTTCCATGAGGGGCAGAAGAAGTAGAATGGAACGAAAAATAATATTTTTAAATGAAAAAAAAAACCTTTGCTAGTCAATGTTCCTAGGACTTCCCAAAGAAAATCTAGAACTGAGAGAGATTTGTCTTTGGGGTATTTCTGTGGTCTTTTGTGGCGTGTGTTCTACCTACTAACCATATTCAGCATTTCAACTAATGATGGAGGAGCACAAGATGGTGAATTTCTCAGGGACTTTAATGATACCTGCCTTCACCCAAGGAACCCTAGAGGGGAAAAAGAGAAAAGACAGCCTCAGAGATTGACTTCCAGTGAAAAGTTTCTCTACTACCTGAGTAGTTTGCAATCCATAAAGGCACCTCATTGAACTCCCAGACACAAAGAGCAGTTAAGGCAAATCTTGTTTAATTGGTTTCTATGCCAACATTTTGGAGCTCCTCCTGTCCTGAACAAAAACAGTCCTGAAGTCTTCACGACTGCATTAAACAGGGTGAGATGATCCTTGCCTCCCTTATCCATGATTTATTTAAAGTTTTTCAAATGACCATCTCTCAGGTAATACCTTTCCTTTAGAACTGAAAAACAAATACGATTTCCTCATGGGACTGGAAATGTTTCCTATTTAAAGGGGATGGTGATGAAGGGATGGTCTTTTAGACCCATATGATGTATGACAGGCACCTCAAGGCTAGTTGAAGTTTAATACCCTTAAAGAAATGCATTCTCCTTTCTGCAAAACAGTGGCTCAGTTTGGAGACTTGTCGTGTGAATTCATGTTAATATATTCATTCCAGGTCAGCTGCCTGAGGACTTCAAAACTCTGAATCCCTCGTTGCTGGAAAACATCTTATTTGTTTCCAGGTCAAATGAGAACCAGCAGCTAGAAGTCACTAGGTAATTGTTCTCACTCAGGTTATAGACCATATTCAAACACAGACACATAGATTACTGATTTGGTTATCATTCAATAAAATAACCCCATATTTGCTATGCAAACTTCAGATCAATTTCCAAGCAGACAAGTCTATTAATTTTGTATCTGTTTTATTTTGGTGTATTAGAATATGTACTTAATCCCAAAATTTGGGGAAAGGCAATGAATTTCCGACAAATAATTCATAAATGACACTAATGAGCACAGGCAGATGAAGTGGAAAGGCTTTAAATGTGTCCCATTATTTAGCAGGATAATTAAGAGCACAGCTCTAGCATGGCACTTTATTACAGAAATAGATAAGATCCCGTCTTATTGCAAGCAGGTGTTGTAATGAAGCAAAGCAAGATCATTTTTATGAGGTTCTTCTGGTCCAAAGAAGATTGCAAATTTATCTCTTTCTGCCTAAAGCAACATAAAACTAAGTGCACAAACTTTGCAAATAGAAAGGGCTCCAACTTTCCCTGAAATAACAGTTTGCTGCACTTCCTGAATGCATTACATAGAAGGTTTCTCCAGGGAAGGTAGGGTTGAGTGGCTACATATACCTCCTCCCTGGTTCACCTAAGAAGTTTTCAAATTAGAAAGAATAATTCATGGAAGGAATTAAAATCACATTACATCAGTTGAACTTCAGGGTTTTCTTTGGACAAATCACTGTCTGTCTTCTGATTACAATGAGTTCCTCCCATCCCTCCTAGACTACAAGAGAATTTTAGCCATAGGGTTGCTCTCTTGCCTTCTGGGAAAATTTTAAAATGAATGATCCCCAAATCTCAGATACATGTTAGACTATGTCTGACTTTTCTATCCTTCTCTATCGCATAAATTCAAAGAGGAAGTAATGGCTTCTCTCCAGGTTTCCAGCCATTCCCACCACAGCAACCAACTCTTTGTTAGTACTCAGGTCCAACAGATAAGGTCCTTTCATTGGTTCCTCAAATTTTTGAGGGATGAAATCACTATTAACGCAAGCCAAAAAATGATTATCTGCTGCTTTGGGGAAAAGAGAGAGCACCAGCAGCTGTCTGGAGAGTTAAAGTCCTCAATTATTATAATATCAGGCCTCCATGGCCAGTTTTATAGCATTTCCCAAAATCCTCATCTATTTCCTTGATCTAGCCAGGTAGTCTTTTATTCCATATCAGTATCACTGTAATTTCTACTACCATAGATCTTTTTTTAAAATTAATTTGTTTTCATGTTTCAACAATCACTTCCATAAGTTTTCAATTTTCTCTCCCTGAGTCAGCATACAATCTTATATGGGTTCTACCCGTACATTCTTACTAAGCATATTTTCACATTATTCATGTTGTATAGAAGAATTAAAACAAATGGGAGTGCTGCCATAGATCATTAATGAAATGTGTGTCCCCAAGGTTCTCCTCTCCTTTGGTTCCTGGATTTTCTCCTGTGAATATATCTTAATGTACATGCTATATGTATTCCTATACATGTGCCCCTTTCCTCCTGAATTAACTTATCTTGTTCCTTTCAAATAAGTTCTAGCTTCCCAGAGCCTCATTTTAGTAAGGAGGGTCATCTCAGCCAGAGCCATTGAAGTCAAATTGTCCTTACTGCATTAGGATCTCTGATATACCTTGACCATTACCTACACTGTGTGCCCTTATGTATATAGCCATTTAAGTCTGTGTTTCATATTGCTGGCTCCTGTTTTGGATTTTGTCTCCTCCAAATTTCCGGGTGTCTCTACTATTCTTCTTTGAATCTTTTTTGGCACTTATGCCAACACTGGTAGCTTTCTCTCTACTCCTTAATTGCTAGTTTTTGATCATATGCTTGTGATTTGATTCCCAGGACCTCAGGCTTAGTTGTCTTTGCTAGGTGCAAATCTGTCCTTGGCCAGAAGCTTCTGATTTCTTTATTTTACGTCATGATCAGAAATCCAAATCTCACTCTCAGGGTTCTCTTTTCAACTAGGTTCTTACCCACTTCCTGGATCTGCCTTTTCTCTAACCCTTGCCTTATATTTGCGCAAATGGTAAAGATACCAACTGGGTTTCTAAGGTCATCAGGTTCTTTCCTAATCCTTCCAAATCTTTAGCCATGTTGTCTAAATTATTTTGGGCTAAAGTATCTGTGTTCATATGTGTAACCAGAAGTGGATATAGGTATCTAATTTGAGAAGTCTTAGAAAGTTATCCATCACATTCTGGATGAATGGTCCTGGAAGATAGCAGACCTCTGCTGTTATCCAGGTGAAAAATATTGGCCTCGGCACCCCTTAGCAGGGAGGAACCCTAGTTGTTTATATTCATACCATGGTAAATACAACCAAACTCACCTAAGTTCAGTAGGTAAAGAAGATCAGGCCTACTTGAAATAGGAAGGAGGTCATGGAAGTCAAATGGTAGCAACAAGGAGAATAAGAGTCCCAGACATGGCAGGACAGACACTGAAATGCCTGGAGATACGAAATGAAGTATCACACTTGAGGAACAGCAAAGAGTTCAGTGTCACTAAATACATCACAGAGTATATAAAAAGGAGTATGGAGGAGGAAGACTTGAAAGGTATAAAGGGGCCAAATTGTGAAGGGCTTTGAACACCAATGGATTTTCTATTTTATCCTAGAAGTAATTGGAAGCCACTAGTACTTATCTAATGGAGATTTCCACGACTCCAAACTGCCTCTCTCTCATACAGAGCCATCTTGTCATCATGGAATATCATGGCAAGATGTCATCCTGCACAGACATCTTTTTTAAAGAGCATATCTTGGCCTTAAAATAGAAGTCATGCCAAAGTGGCAACTATGAGTGCCCTTACTGCTACTGTTATCAAGCATTTCTTATGCTATAGAACCTGTTTGTTGATTGATGGCAAGCAATTTCTACTTACAAACCATCACAAATGGGTTACCACTTATCAGCACTCCATTTGTAACTCAAGAATGAAACTCTGAATGGTACTTTTCCCTGTTTAATTGAGAGGTGAAGAAATCCACAGTTTTAACTACTTTCTTTTCACCCACATTTGTAAAAAAAAAATCAAAGAATATAGTCTTCAAGAAAGACTAGCTGGCTTGTAGTGCTTAAAATAAACCCATAAACTCCTTGCAAGTCTGTCTGATTTTATTAGATTTTCCTCAGACATTTCCATTTTCCAGGAAGGTAAACTTTTTCACTGCTGTGATGTTATTCTCACTTTTCTTTGGAATTGTCCTCAAGGATGCACCTTGGGTATAATTGGGGAAGGTGGAGAGGAGTGAGAATGAAAATAAGCCTCTAGGAGCCTGGCTTCATTGGGATTCAGTTGCATCCTGTTAGGAGAAGGAGGAGGGAGTAAAGAGAGTATGAACATTACATCTGTAGCCTCCCCACAGTGTCAAAGCTTAGCATAAAATTCAAATGATGTGTTCCCTGAGCAGGTGATAAACTTTAGAAGAGGAACAGTAGATCCAATATTATTTTTCATCCTGATAAGGCATCACAAAGCCCTTTTCAAATGATGGCAGTTTCATAAAAAGAATAAAACCCAAATACATTTTGGAAAGCATTTTCAGTTCTGATTCAGCCTTTGATACAATACACATTTTAATAGAAATTCTGTCTAGACACTCCATTTTCTTCTTGACTCATCATCATGTCCCTTTAGGGCAACTGTTTAACATCATACAACTCACATTTAATTAATTTTTAAAAATAAAGCTGTCTTCATAACTTTTTTCTTTTAACTACAACATCATTTTCTATCAAGAGACTTTAGATCTTGAATATTTGGGTTTGTTTGAAATTTAAAATACAGATTTTAAGTCAGTTTCTGAGTCCATTTTAGACTTTGAGAATCCATTATCTCTACTTCTACTAGAGAAGTGAAATCACATGCAAGAAAAGCTTTCACTTCTTCAGCAAGCTGGTATTTCTCTCTGGAATGTAAAGACTAAACAAAAAACAAAAGAAAGAGAGAGAGGGAGGAAGAGAGGTAGGGAGGGAGACAGAGGATGGAAGGAAGGAAGGAAGGAGTGAAGGGGCTTCAAGGATCCATTGGCATGAGAGTTCATTCCACTGATACACAGAGCAGCTACCACTGCTCACCTTGTTTGAACTCAGGAAGTCCTAGATTCAAATCTGGTCTTAATAAACTTAGTACACTTAATTCACTCAAGCCCTTTTCTCTCCTCTTACATTGCCACCATTCTACTGAAATGAGTGCTAATCACATCATGACTGTACTAATGGAACAGCCTGTTTCAAGTGTCTCCAGACTCCATTCCTCCCTCTAGCAGCTTCAGTAAACCACAAATGGGATTTTCCAGAAACTTAGGTCTGACCATGTCAACCTCCTACTCAATAAACTCCAGTGCCTCCACACGGCCTCCAAGATCAAATACAAAATGCTATGTTTGGCATTCAAAGCCTGTCATATTCCAGGGCCCTCCCACCTTTCCATTCTTCCCTTGTCTTATTCCCTGACATGTGCTCTTTCAGTCTAGCAACATTGGTCTCTTGTCTGTCCTATGAACGAGCCACTCCATCTCATGGTTCCAGACATTTTTCTTGACTGTTCCCTACCTCTAGAACGTTCTCCATCCTCATCTCTGCTTCCTGGCTTCTTTTAAGTCTTAAAGAAACCCTGTCTTCTACAGTAAGCCTTTCCCAATCTGTCCTGCTTCTAGTGCTTCCCCTCTCTTATTTCCTGCTTATCCTGTATATGGCTTCCTTGTATACACTTCTTCCCTTGTTGTCTGCTCTATCAATCAGTTCCTTGAGATTGAATTCCCACTATTTAGCCCAGTGTAGGTGCTTAATGAATGTTTATTGACTATCTGATTTAACCTCTAGGGAATTCAGTTTCTTCATCTGCAAAATGGGCAGAACATTATCACCTATTTTATAGAATTGTTGTGTCAAGTGAAATAATATACACAAAAGTCTTTACAAACTTCAAAGCACTTCCAAAATATGAGCCACTACTAATCCTTCATTCATTCATTCACTCAATAAACATTTACTAAACATTTTCCACTGACTGGGCACTAGAGTTCAGACAATGCCAGGCTCTTTGGATACAAAGGCCTAAAACAAAACAGAAAAAACAGAGCAACAACAACAAACACAGTCTACTTTCCAGCAGCCTCAGTTGTCCTATATCTAATCTTTTAATATGATGATAACTTAGGGAAGACTCTTCATGAATGGCTCCATTCTGAAAAAATCCTTACCAGGTTGCCAAACTGCTGGTGATGAGGTTCTTTATATGTGAGCTGGCTGTTCCCCAAATGAAAGACTCTCAGTCTGGTTCATGACCAACAACAAAGCTTTTCCAGTTTAGTGGGACCTGTGTGAGTCATTGCTTTCCTGGAATGGCCTTCCAGATCTCAGGCTCCTCCATGCCATGATAAGGCAGTGCAAGAGGACTCAGGTGGAGACCTGCCCAAGTTGCTATGACACAAGCAGTGTCACATGCTCAAAATTCAGTGACTTGAATCAATCTCTATACTTAAGAAAAAAAGATTTTCTTTTGCTGAAAATTCAAAGCATCACTCTTCATCCTGACATAAAAAGATCCTGGAAATCAAATAAGTGTCCATGGATAAGGGCATGAATGCCTGAATAAGATGTGAGACCAGCATGCAGTACAATACCGTTGCACTATAAAAAAAACAGAGAATATAGCATGAGAGGACTTGCATGTAGTGATGGAAAACAGCTAAGTTGGTGACTGGTTACTTGCTAGTATGTTAGAAAGAACTTGAAGTTCTCCAAAAATCTTTCCCACTTTTTCACTGATTCCTAAGTCTCTTTAAGAGCAGAAAAAACCCTCCTTTCCATAATTATACGAAAGGATTAAAAAAAGATCAATATGCACAATGGTTACGATATATGATAACAAAAAATAGCCAATTTCTGTTAAATTGAAAGGGATAGTCTCTGTTCTACTAATGACCCTAACTCTTTCCTCTCAAAGATCTATAGGCAATGAATATAGAAAGTAGCATATAACATCAGGCATAGCTCCTCTCTAAGTAGGCTTGCTTAAATGTTTTGTGGCTGTTGTGCATAGTTATTACAAGAAGTGTTCAGTGGAGTAGAGGGAAGAAGGAAGAGGAAATGATGATGTGGTAAAAATAAAGTCAAGAATAAAACTTTTTTAAAAATCTGTATTTTTGTCCAGTAGAAAAATCCACATTATGGATGGTGACTCCTGTTTGAGGTCATTCTGGATATCTGGAAATTTGGTAACAGTAAAGAAACTTAGTCCTAGACAGCTGGTTGGGTGAGGAGGTAGATTGAACCAACTCATAGAAGCAGACCAGAGGTGTCTTGGCTTCCTTAAAGGGCACTTGAATGGCATGAGAGGCAAATTTAAGTCATTGTCACCTGCATTTCTGAACAATGGTCTTTCTGTAAAGTTGGTACCGTATGGCATTAAAATGGAGATTTGCTTTGTTTGTATTCAGCAAGTATGAAGGAGGAATTTAAAAACAATCGTTTTCCTGTACAGGAGATCAAAGGTGTTGTAGGAGCTTGGACCTCCAAAGACCTCCATCAAAAAGATGTAGAATAAAGTGTTTGGGTCCATATTAACAAGTGACTCTGTCTGGCTGACTACCCAAACACTTTGTCCACAAAAACAGATTAAAGGAAAGGCTCTATGAAAAAAGGGTCAGTTCAACAACCGAATCTGACAGACTTCTCAGACAATTGGTCTTTAAATACAGATGAAAAGGGGGGAAATTACCTAAAAAGTCAATTCAATTGCTTAGTACAGAAATGTGTAAATGGAAATATAAAGAAATAAAAGCTAAGTGTCATGAGGGTTCATCAGAAAATCACTGTGATGCAGAGACAAAAAGACGTATTTATTGAGTTCTCATCTCCCAGAGGTCACCTGCATGACTGTGCTTTCACTAGAGACGCCCAGATCTTGAGAACACTTGGGGTTTCTTCTATTGCTGTCATTCTTCTGAAAGTGCAGGCTCATTTTATCTCCCTTCTAAATTGCCTATTCCCTGAGAGGCCCCTGGATTTAATATATTATTTTCCCTACCATGGCGGTGCTAAGCAGTTTTTAATTGCCTGAAGGAGAGAATTCCAAAAAGGAATCATAATGTGCTTGCTTGGATGGGGGGCTGCTGCTGAGTGTTGCTTTGAAAAGGAATTTGGATTAAGTACGCCAGGTGCTCTGTCTGGTCTTTTCTTGACTTGACCTTAATCCCACAGCCTGGAGTTGGGCATACAATAAGTCTCTTTTATTTCTTAGCTCGTATTTCTGGCCAAAACTAGCAGCAAGCTGGAGAATTAGCCATTGGTTTGGGGATCATTTAAGTTATCCATTTGAGACAAAGAGTTTTTGAAAATTGGTGGCCTGAGTTATCTAAATGGGTGTCTTAATTTCTCACATACATTTGAAGGATTTCTTTTATTTTTTATAGCAGAGTTGCTTCTGGAGATTCACTCTCTCCTCCATATCCTCACCACAAGTATATACTTGGAACAAAGAGAAATAGTCAAATAAAACCGACTGACTGTGACTGCCTTTGACAGTGCATGAAACACTCTCTATTCACGGGTCACTCTCTGCCCAACCAAGATTGCTCGTGACAATGACAAAGCACCCAGCTTCATTCGGGGCTGCTTTTCAATTACCCTCTCTTTTCCTCACCTACTTCCCTTAATTTGCATGTGATGCAGTAATATAATGGTATAATGGATAGGATCTTGGACTTGGAATCAGAAAGATGAGCATTTAATCCTCACCTCAGACCTATACTAGCTGTGTGATTCTGAGAGAGCAAGTTCGTTAGTCTTCGGTCTCCTCATCTACAAGATGAGGGGCTTTGACTGGATGACCTTTGATGACCTCCCACCTCTAGACCCATGATCTTGAATCTCCCCATATTTCTCCAGATTCCTCATGTTCCTCCTTTCCCATGGTGCAAACATATTCCTTTGCACTCAAACCCCACAATTTCAGTAGCTGTTCCTCAGCCGAAGTACACCTAATTTGTTGCTGAGTCTTTACTATCACACAAACTGCTACAATTAATATATTATTCATATATGCAACCTTAAGATCTCCATCAAGCATAATGGAATTTTTAGACAGGGCTTTTTCATACGCATAGACCACTTTAGACTAGGATCTCCCTCTTCCTCACATCCAGTTAGGGATATCATAGATACATTGATCAACTCTTGCCATCACACTGGCTGATCTATGTGAAGGGGAAGGATTTTAAAAGTATTAGTTCTAACAGATGTGAGCAAAAATGCATTCTAAAGGGGAGAAGGCCTGCATGAGACCATTGGTGGGTTATCAACCTTTGTTCTTGCAGAGAACCAAAATGACATCACTATGTTGGGGTTAAAGTACAGTGTGTCTGACTGTGCCTAATTAAACCAAAATGAGTTCAGATGGTTCTATCACAGGTTGGGCACAAATAGTCCAAACTGAGACTATTACAAATTCATCTGAGCACTGGGCACCCCTTGACTGTGCCTAGACTCTGAGGCCTCCTGTCTGGAGATAAGGAATCTTGGAGGCATTTATTCCCAAAGTGGCTGACTTGACTCAAGGCTACCCTCCAAAGACTCCACCACCAGAATATTATGTGTCCATATGGGTCTGCCACTGTTGGGTTTGAGTTGATTTGATGCCATTTTTGGAACTTGCCCATGTTACTCTTCTAGTCCAAATGCTTGAACATAAATGAAGCATAATCATCTTTTTTACTGACATTTAATATGAACTTAAGCATGCCTGAGCATGATGCTACACAGTCTTCAGAAATGGAGCCCAAAGTCCCCCAGCCCTAGAAGCTCACATCTTAAAGCCTTATGAGGGTGTACATTTCCAACGTTGTAGCTCTTAAAAGCCTGAAACTCTTGCAACCAAAGAGGAATTCTGCTATTTATTTGCAGTTAATGTTTTTGCTTTCCACTTTATTGCACATTAACGGTCTTTCCCCTGCATCCATTAAACCTGTTGTAAGTCATCAAGAAAATACCCATTTTTGTCAGTAGGGAAAAACGTAATCGGAAATTTTCCTTTATTGGATGGCTTCATAGCCTATGTGGTCATTCATTCTTAATAGGGTTTCATACAGTACCAACTAGCAGTAATGACTGTATCCCAATAAAGTTTCTAACAGCAGCTTGCATTAGGACACTATCCAAATGACGGCAGGGCGAAGTCTTCGCTGAAACACATTAACAGGCGTAATCTTCGGAAAACGCTACATCGTGCAACAGTGAAGGCTAGGATTTTTCTCCTTTCTTAGACATACTGCAAACACATCTATAGGGAAGTCACTGCACTAGGGGTTTCATTTAGCCACGTTGCAAATTATGGAGCGTGATTTGTTATACAAATTACACATAATTTGGCTAATTACTAGACTATTTAACCCTCATTTTCTTATTGACAATTTACAAACTTTCCTTTTTATGTTTGCAAAGTTAACATCTCAATAAATCAATTCAAAGGCACGAAAGAAAAGAATATCAAGTGTTCTTCATCAGCAGTTCATCAAGTGTGGTCTGGGGGGCCCCAGCGGGTAACAGACCTTCTCAGGGGTTATTGAGGTCAAAATTATATTCATAACAATATTCAGACGTTTTCATTTCTAATATGGCAAAAATGAATACAGACAATCCACATAATTAAAAGCTCTTTGAAGGCTCCTCAATAATTTTTAAAAACATAAAGGAATCCTAATACCAAAAGGTTTAAGAACCACTACTCTAGATTACAACTAGGAGTAAAATTCTCCATCCTTGCAAGTTTCCTCAAGGTAATCAAATCCTCTGTTCTTGCCCAATCAGGTACAAAGTTCCCCAACTCTCTTCTCTTACTTGCACAAACCCTCAACTGATTTCCACAGGTTCTTCAGAGACCTGTTGTTTAATGAGCCTTACTGTAGCTATGAAACCACATGACCAAGATTATGGTCACCGAACCACAGCTTTAAAGCAAGAGAAGTCTTCAGGGCCTATTGAGTCCATTGGCCTCATTGTACAGATGAAAAAACAGAGGTTGAGAGAGGCTAAAGTATTTGTCTTGGCAGAGGCAGAATTTGAACCTGAGTTCTCTGTCTCTTGACTCAGTGATCTTTCTACATTTTCCTTGACATCATTGTTCTTGACAAATATACTACATATTCCTGAAAATGGGTATTTTCCCCTTCTGAGACAGAAAGTGAATTGCAATATTAACATCTTAACCACATAATGAAGAGCCTGCAAAGCCAAACCTTTTGTCAAACTATCTTTATTCCTTCTTCTCAAAAAAGATTGCTGGGGTGAATGGCTGCTATAGTCAGCAGCATATGGTCTGCTGCAATAGCAGCAGAGAGTCTATTCCATGGATTTAGTATAGAGACAAATATGTAGCATACCTGCCCTAGGAAATTTGCTAGATATAAATACTATAGTTGTTAGCTTTTGCATCAGAACTCAAAATTAAAACACACACACACACACATACACACACACACACACACACACACACACACACAAGAAGTTCCAGAAGTCTTAGTCCAATTTGAAGGCTAACACTGCACTAGGACTTTGGAGATATTATGTAATATATGTATGTATTTATACATGCACACATATCCTTTAAAAATGGCCAGAAGTCCACAGTCTTTCAAATATATGTCAAACTTCGCTAATTCAATCAATAGGGAAAACCAGTTACAAATGACAAAAAGCTGAATTATAGAATATCTGTTATCATAACCTGGTGGCCTGACTTTCAGTTCAAATCAATTCAACAAAAACTGAGCAGGCTCTTACTCAGTTGTAGGCACAGTAATAGGTGAGAGGAATACAAATATAAAAATAAGATAATCCTTGCCCTCAAGGAGCTTATAATACATATACATATATACATATATACACATATGTATGGATACATATACATATATATACACATATCTATGCATACATATACATATATATATATATATATATATATATATATATATCCTCTGAACTTCCAAGCATAGCAGAAATATAACTAGGCCATAAAACATTGTTAAAAATCCTGAGGGGATGCCATTTAATGAATTGAAAAGGCTTACTTTGTAATGAGAATATCATGGGGTTTTCTATAATGCATGATGATATTTGAAATAATTTGCTCTCTTATGTATTCTAAAAATCTCTCCTGCGCCCTGTTATTTGGTCCCAGCTTCATTTCACATGCCTCGCCATCATGAATTGTTTGATTCAGTCCTAATGGTCTCCTTGTCATTCCTTGATTCTCCTTCGGCTTTTTTCTACCTTTGTGCATTTCCACAGGCTACGTGGTATCTTTCCTCCCTTACATAAATGTGACTTGGTATTTTTTTCTCTTACATCAAGGTGCCTATCAGGTGCGACCTCTTCTGGGAAACCTTTATTAAACCCTCAACTGAAATTATTGCCTCTATCATTCTTATCATTCTTTTTGACCTGCCCTAAACAATTAGTCATATCTTAACAGTGGTTTTAGTTAATTACTTACTGTTGCAATTGAAAACCATAAATAAGGGAAATAGAGGCAAAGCATGTCAAGTCTGATTAGTTTATTAACAATGGTTTGTAAACTGTTGATAAAATGGGTCCAAGATGACCTCAGTTGGTAGAAGGACCTCAGCTTGCAGAACATTTCTATAGGCATAAATTTGGAACATTAGAAAGAGGAGCATAAACTCTAGAGGAGAAACACTTATCACACTTTGAGGAACACGATCCTGATTAACATGGACATTTATGTTTTCTGACTGGCTGGGCTGTTACAATAGTTTCCATTATCATCATGGAAATCTGTCTCATCTAAGCATCTCTGACAAGAACAGAGGACTCTTCAAAGGAAAGGGAACTTTACCAGATTAGTAATACTCAAGGGGTGGGCATTTCTAACCCCAGGTGACTAAAATTAATAGTGGAGTAAATATGATTTATCATCTTTAACAAGGTTTTTAATAAGAGTGAGGAACTTAGCCCATCAGCTGAGCTGCTGGAGGTCAGTTTTGCAAAACTATGGAAATTATGGAGTCAACACCCTGTCAATCTGCACAGGGTCACAAACATACTTTTTAACCTACTGTGATTTATAAGAGGAAAACTATAACATTATTGATTAAATGGATATGATTAAAAGTAAATGCTTGCTTGATAACAGATTAATATTTCATAATTCCCTCCTTTGATTCTTGGGAGACATATTTCCCAAGAATCATCTTCTCTACAAATTTAATCTGTATTAGCAGAAAGCATGATCACAGACACAAAAGAGCAAGTGACAGTTCATACAACTCAGCATATTCTCATTTTGTACTACATCTCTGAGTAGCATAATATTCTTAGGAACCATATTTGAACGTGTTTTAGCCCAATTTGTGCAGAGTTGAGTACAAGATGGAAGGAAAATTATAAGAGTTAAAATAATAAGGACACATTTCATTATAGCAACAAATACTCCATCTCCTTGAAATCGGGAAAATGGCCAGGAAAACCAAGAAGAAAGATTCCACCAGCACTAATTGTTGTGTACATGAGTTTCATTGGCAATTCATTAAGTGCCTCATGTGATTTCATGAAGTTCATGGACATTGGTGATAACATCTCCTGACTGGTTAACATAGGCACAACAAATTTAGTTGATAAGAATGCATACTTCACCCTGGGAAGCAGTGAGAAAGTCTAATACCAGACAGTGCTGCAATGCTGTTTCTCCAAGGGAAGCAATCTCCACTTGAAGAAAGTGATGGTCCTCGTTGCTCCAGCTATGACCTGGGCTGTGTCCTCTGCTAATTTTTCAACCTCAATCAAAATGTTTCTGATTGATTTCATGACATAGCCCATCCCTAAATTTGGGAATAGAAATCATAGAAATCTCTGTCCATGAGTAGATTCTGCTACAGAGTTTGGAGGCTGATAACCTTTCTATGTTCATGCCACCATGATCCTCAATTTATAGCAATCTTTCTTCCTATTAGACCCATTGAATGATTAGACACTGATACTTGTGATAGTAAATAGAATATTCCACAAGTTCCATATCAGGAAGGATGGAAAGATCCAAAAGCTTCTTCTCCTGCACTAATGAAAAACTGGTCCAAGGTTACTAGTCCCTGTGGCATCACTGGAATATTTTGGTAGATCCCAGAGGCCATTCTGTTATTATAAGGAAGAGCTACAAAGGCATAGTTCTAAGGTAGACCACTACCGCTATTGAAAACTCTTGTTCTTATCAAATAAGATGCAAAGATTAATAAGAAGTTTTAAGGATGGGGCCCTGGTTCCCTATCTGCAGTGCTCTTCAAGTTCCTTGGTAAACCATGTCTCCCTCATGGAATTTTATATAAAAATAGAGGATGATGATGGTAGAAAGCACCAAATATGGGATCCTCTAGGTCAGAGGTCAGAGAAGCTCAACACTGGAGATTCTCCTGCACTTAGGTAATAAACTCAGTGCTGAAGTTGGTAATACATGAATAGGACACAGAGTTTGCTCAAGGAGCGTTGTACAAAATCCACTCTTGATTTCCTCTATGACAGTGAGTACCTGAAAATGTTAGTCAGTGTCATCATCATGGAATTTTACTGGCCCTATGTCTCCCCTGTAGTAGAGGTGCGGAAGAAGACTTGGAATATAGGAATATAGGCTATTGAATTGTGAATAAGAAGACAAAGGTGGACAAGTTCACTATATCGTGAGTGTAAGATACTCTGGGTTGCCTACTGGGTAGTCAGTGGTTTTCAATGCTGGACCTGTACAATGGGTAATTTCAGATTCCTATGGCAGAAGAAGATAGAGAAAAGATCGTATTTCTACACCATGACTCTACAAATGTGAAGGCATGTCTAAAGGATTTCTGGGGTCTGATGGTTTCCAATAGCTCCTAAAAAGCAATTGGTCACATTAACTACTTGGATGTGTTAGCATATCTAGATACTCTTGCTATTATGCAGAAAGACATTGGAAGAGGATAAGGAAAGGCCACTGAAGGCATTAGACTGACTTGAAGCTATTAGACAAGAGCTGTCAATCAACAAGTTACTAGTTCTACAGATCTTCTGCCAATTGCCTCGGTCATACAGCATGTCAATCAGGGCATAAGTATTCCCTAAGAAAGTAGCAGTGCTTCTTATCTGGCTACAGCTATAGGATTATTGAGAGCTAAAAACTTTCCTAGGATCAAGGGTCAAAGATAGGGCATTAATGAGGAAATATGTCATCATCAGAAACCCTTTCAACAAGCTCAGTTTGTTGATAAACCAGCTCTGAATTTCTAAGTGAAATGTTATTCTAATCTAGATAAGTATAACTGAATTAGTTCAAACCCTCATCCCAGAAACACTGGGGATCTCCATGATCACCTATACTTTGTCATAGCACCTTATTTGCAGACCATAACAAGGAATATGTCAAAACTAAAAGAATTAGCAAAATTATGGAATGAATGACTAAATGAAAAAATACACAATCCTCCCCCAACCCTACCCATTTCACAGCAAATGGGGTAGGGAGCAAGCTGGGGATGTGATCCCCAGAAAGATTCATGCTGTAATGAGAAAACAACTGTCATTTATATGGCCAGATGGAGTGGGAAAGATCTATTCTCTCCATGTCCTTTCAGCTTGGCCTCAGTAGCTGTGCTATAGAAGACCTTGCTCTTTTCTGCTT
>CM053775.1:11894676-11938754 GCA_028658325.1 Potorous gilbertii
CAAGCTGGGGATGTGATCCCCAGAAAGATTCATGCTGTAATGAGAAAACAACTGTCATTTATATGGCCAGATGGAGTGGGAAAGATCTATTCTCTCCATGTCCTTTCAGCTTGGCCTCAGTAGCTGTGCTATAGAAGACCTTGCTCTTTTCTGCTTGTTCTTTCCATATGGAGTGGGTTCCTGAGATCCCTTTCCTTCCATTCTCTGATGTTGGAATGCACCAAATATGGCCTGCAATTCAGGCACTCCCATTCTTCAGACTGTTCCTGTTTAGCTCCCTTTCAAGACAATGAAAGAGGATAAGGAATGACCACCGAAGGTATTAGACTGTCTTGCAACTATTAGACAATAGCTGTGAATCAACAAGTTACCAGTCCCACAGAGCTTGTCAATTGCTGAGTCACACAGTTTGTCAGCAAGGCCTGTGTTCATTCTGAGAAGGTTAGTAGTCCTTCTTATCTGGCTATAATCAGGCAGCAGTTCAAGAACTCTTTTCCCTTCTCTGAGTATCTCAGAATATGCCAAGACCACTGGCCCCACAAGTCTTCTTTCTATCACCCCTAGTTCTCTTTCAAAATCTTCTATCCCCATGAATGTCATTTTGGAGGATCTGAGTCCTGGAAGCTCTAATCATGTATCATGGGAAATGCAGCCTGATGTAGCCCTGTTGCATTCATAATGGCAGCATACTTCACTTTTTAAAGGGTTTTTGCCAGGACCTTTCCTTGAAGAACAAAGAACCTTCTTGTAATAGGAATATCTAGGTAATCCCTTTCACTATCCTAGGTATCTATGTATTCAGTCCAGGATTTTGTTTATTTTGTAGCCAAAATTTACTTAAAGTAGTGGTTTTTCTGTGTCTTGATATTAATTAAGAGTTATAAGACTGCTACATAAAATTACTTAGCAGAGTCTCACTTTAGAGGCAAGAGCAGCAAAATATATCAGGCCCTTGACATCGTTAGGGCTCAGACCCATTTTATTTACTTCCTTTCTCATCCCTAAAAGATGAAAAACTTAGAGATTAAGAGAACCTTGGTATAATGGAGTCACAGGAAGTGACAGAGTGGGAAAGATGGAGCTCCAAAATGGCACTCAGGAAAGGCAAGAGTAAAAATAGGCATGGTAGAGAAACAGAGGAAGGAAAAACCAAACCTATTCTTCCAAATGTTAAAATGGTCAAAGGTGATGAACAGGTAGTTCTCAAAAGAAAAAAGGTAAGCTATCATATGAAAAAATTCCATCACTAATAAGAAAAAGGCAAATTAATGCAACTCTGAGGTTGCCCCCCTCAGCCATTGGTTTGACAAATATAACAAAGGAAATGGCAATTGTTACAGAGATTCTGGGAAAACAGACACGCTAAAACTTTGTTGGTAGAATTGTGATTTGGTCCAACTGTCCTAGGAAGCTATGAAGAACCATACACAAAATGGCAATAAGCTCTATATGCCCTTTGACTCATTGTTACCACTACTAGATGTATACCCAACAAAGATATCAGAGAAAGATAGAAATGAGGCATACACACAAAAATAATCATAGCAAGACATTTCATCCTAGCAAAGAGTGGAAACAAATTGGTTGTTCATCAATTGTGGAATGAATAAACACATTTATAGATTGCTACTGTCCTGTGAGAAATTATGAAAGGGATGGTTCCAGGAAAACTTGGGAAAATTTGAATGAACTGATTCAGAGGGCAAGTGAGAAAAAGTAGGAGAAACATTTATATACTAATGAAACTACAGTAAAAGGAAACAACTTTAAAAGAACTCTGATCAATGTGATGAGCAACTGCTACTCCATATGACAAATGAAGATGCATGCCTCCTACACCTTGGCAAAGAAGTGATGACTGTGGGTGTGATATGAGATGCACATTCCAGACATGATCAATGTGTGAATTTATTGTGTGACTTGATTACATTTCTATTTATAAGGAAGAAATTTTAATTTTAGGAGAGGTACTGTGTGGCTAAAAAAGAAGAAAAAGAAAAGGAAACCAGTGTCCAGGAAACATGTCCAAAATACCCAGAAAAGGGCAGAAGGAAGCACAGAGAAGTGAAGCAGTGTTGGTACTCCCATATTTAATGTAATACGTACTTTATAAAGCACTGCATAATAGAGATTCCCAGTTTCATAGACAATCTTCCATTTCTACTTTTCCTTGCATCTGAAAATATTCATCATATTTGTCAAGTTCATAATTTCAAAAAAAGGAAATCTGAATAAAAAAGATGACTTGGCCTCACTGTCACTTCTGGTGCTTACATTTTAAAACTTGGTACTGAGGAACATGACATTACTGATCAAAAGATCACCTACCAAAACAGAAAAATCATTGACTACTGGTTGGGGAGATCAATTAGGGTCAACACTTTGCACAAGCTCTCATAATTGAAGTTTTGAGCACCCCAGATGCCTATCTCTGGTAGATACTTTAAAAAAAGCAGCAATGAGAAAAAGCATTTTCTAATCTTCTGCCAATAAATTTCATACTGATCTCTCTAGGATTTGCATAATACATCCTTTATCTCTCTGATCCTCCTCTCCAAAAACCATTCTGCTTGCCCTGCTCTCTCAATTTGGGAGGAATACACACTGCACTGGCCAAATAAACTCTGTATTTTCCAATCCAAGACACTCCCATTTATTCATGTCTGGATTCACTATGTATATATTTGTCATTGTTTTCCCTGGCCATCTTTCTCCTAGGCTAGCCTGAATACAATTAATGTTCTCAGACAGTCATTCATGCCTGGGTTTTTAATAAGGGCAATCTCTGGTACTCTTCCATCAGAGGAGGAGGGAGAAGGAGGAAAAGACTACTAAACTACAGAGCCAGCAAAAGTGACCAGATCTATTCCTAGACTGTTAAGTAGGGCAATGTCAACTGGGGTTCTGCCCCAGGACACTGAAATTTAGAGGGCATTGGTAGCATTAGCTCCTAGTTAGTCAGAATGATTGGTAAAATAGTCAGCAAGCAGCCAGCTGCACCCCAAGTGAACTCCTTCCTGGATAGCAGCACCATGACTTCCTCTCCCCACTCCCTTCCTTGCAGTAGCTTCCAGATATCCCAAAGTTCCAAACACAGGCTTCTGTGGGTGTCCTTGGATTTCACCCCACTCTTCTCCCTTCACCATGGGGTAATCTATAGGCCTTCCCTTCCTGTTTACATGAATTCATCTTTAAAAAATTATTGGAATCCTTGTTTTATACTGCCTAGTCAGGAACCAAAATTGCTAGTTATGGTTCTGCTTCATCCCTAACTTTTCTCTAAAGCCAATGTCTTGTCCTTCTGGAACAGTCTGGGCCACTTTTTTGCAATTAGTCAAGATCCTAATATTCTTTCCTTTATGAGAAAGAAAAAGAGGAACAAGTATTAGCCTTGACATGCTAAATAAGTGAAGTATGTAGTTGTTGGTGTGGACTCTGTTCTGGTTTTAGTTACCTGCATTATTTTCATCCATATCCCAACATATATCCATAAACAGTCTTGTAGATAAAATGTACTTATTTCACCCAGATCATACACTTCTATATAAGATGGCATTCTCATCATATTTACTGATGAAAAAACAGAGAGGCGTAGCTAACCCACTGGATGACAGAATCAAGATCCAACAAAATCTTGACAGACTAGAAAATTGAGCCTAATATAAGAGAGGATTCAATTGGAAAAAAATGTAAAGTCTTACACTCTAGTTACAAAATATAAACTTCACAAGTACAGAATGTGGGGAGAATGTTAACAGTCAGTTTGACAAAGATCAAGGGTTCTGGGTAGATTGCACACTTAATATGAATTAGTAGTATGATATGGAGGCCAAAAAAACTTGACATGATCATGGATTGCATTAGGAGAGGTAGAACTCCAAGGAATAAGGAAATGATAGACCCTCCCTTCTCTGTCTGAGTCAGACCTTCTCAGAAGTCCTACATTCTCTTCTGGCCCCACAGTTTTAAAAGGATACTGATAAGCTAATGGTGAAGGGTCTGGAATTCATGTCATATAAGGATCAGGTGGAAGAACTGAGCTATGTAGTTAATAGAAAACTGGGGGTAGGTGGAGAGAGGGGAATGGTCCTTTTCAAGCATTTGAAGGGCTATTATATGGAGGGGTGGTTAGACTTACTCTGTTTGGTCCCAAATTGCTAATTATGCAAATTATTGCAAATATGCAAAACCATAAACAACGGGAGGAAGGTCCAGAGAGAAGAAACAGATGTTGGCTTGATATAAAGAAGCTCTTTCTTAAAATGAGAGCTCACCTAAAGAGGACTGAGTTGCCTCTAGAAGTCATGGGTACCACCTCATTGGAGGTCCTCAAGGAGAGGAGGGGTGGCCACCTATCATGGAATGTAGCGAGATTCTTTGTCAGGGAGTATGGGTTGGACTAGATGGTCCTTCAAACTGTAATATTCTCCAGCAGGAAACATGTCATATTCATCTTTGTACCTAGCAGGATAGGTAGCAAATAGTAACTAAGTTTGGGAGGAAAGAGACACAAGTAACCTTCTTGCATCTCCTCCTACTCAATCTTGCTTCTCTTGCTTCTGTACCTCTGTGCCTGGAATGCTCTCCATCCTCATCTTGGCCTCCAGTGATTCTTAGCTCCTTTCCAGGATCACCTCAAGTACTTCTTCCTACAGGAGACTTTTAAAAATCTGCCTAATTGTTCATATTCTTCACCCATTTTCCAAAATGCATTTACTTTTTTATATTTTCTGTTTCCTTGTCTGTCCACATGTTGATTCCATCCCAGAGGATGAATGCTCCTCAAAGGCAGGAAATTTATTCAATTTTTGTCTTTGGAGTACAGTTCATGACACATAATTGATATTTAATAAATGTTTCTTGAATTGAACTATCATTGTTTCCATACCTACCAGCCTATGGAAAATATTATCACCTCTAATAAAACTTTATCAAGATTCAACTAGTTAGAATCCTCAATTAATGGGAATTATCCCTACCACCACCATTACCACCACCACCAGTATCTCAAGACTCCAGCTGAAGAGAAAAGAGGTAAAAGAGAAGAATCATGTCTGGGGTTCATTCAAAATAATTTCTAGATCTGGAAATGGAATAAATGTTCATCAGTTAGGGCTGGTTGAATATACTCCCATATAAGAGTGCAATGGAATATTCTTGTGCTATAAGAAATGACAACCATAAATAATTAAGAAAAGGATGGTGAGACTTACAAGAGCTGATGCAGAATGAAGTAGGCAGAACCAACGACTACCAAAATGTCAATAGAAAGACAACAATAACAAAAAAGAAATACGGTTCTGTATAATTGTAATATTCATATTCGGTTCCAAGGTGGAGTTAAGAAAATGTGCCTCCTTCCCTTCACTGCAAAGATGGGACTATAGATGTGGAACACTACAGAGGCTTTCAGACAGAGTTATGTTGGTTAGTTTTGCTGAACTGCTTTTTCTCTCTTTTTAAAAAATCTCTGTTATAAGGTGTAACTGAGGAGAGGAAGACAGAGGGGCATATTTTGAAAAAATGATGTAAAAACAAGAGACTAATAAAAATAAGATAAAATTATAAAAAATAATTCTAGGGTCAGAAATTTAGGGCAATCTTTTCCTTCCAGGTTTAATTTAGTTCAACAAATATTTTTAAGTATTTGCATCTATATCTCTCATCCTGAACAGTGTGCACTGATGTTCAGAATGATGACCCTGAGACTCTGTCATCAAAAAGGGATTCATTTATATTCACTCAATTATACTTATATTTTAGAAAGAAATTTCAGAAGCAAAGATTAGAAGAAGAAAACAAAGATTTTCTGGCTATTCCTCAACAAAAAGTAAAAACAAATTAACCCGAAACATTCCACTCTGTCTCATGGACCTAAATATGGGCTTTTTTCAAGGCGTGTCCAGAAGTTATACAAGTGAATTCTTGGAGAAGAGGAGACTAACAACTCGTGGACTAGGAAAGACTTCTTGCAGAAGATTATACTCAAGCTGAGTCTTGAAAGAAACTAAGGATGCTAAGAGGCAGAGGTGAAAGGGGAGAATATTCTTTTTTTTTTAAATTTAATTAATTTGTTTTCAGTTTTCAACAATCACTTCCATAAGTTTACATTTTCTCCCCAACCCTCTTCTCCTCCCTCTCCCCTCCCTCCCCAAGATGGTATGAAATTTTATATGGTTCGACACATACAGTCTTATTAATCACATTTTCACATTAGTCATGTTGCATAGAAGAATTAAAATGAATGGGAGAAACCATAAAAAAACCAAAATAAAACAAAACATAACATAACACAAGAGAAAAGAAAGTACTTCATTCTGCATTCTGATTCCATAGTTCTTTCTCTGGATGTGGATGACATTTTGCCTCAAGAGTCCTTAGGGGATGTTTTTAGATCCTTGCATTGCTGTGAAGGGCTTAGTCTATCAGAAACAGTCCTTGCATACTGTGAATGTTAAATGTTCTCCTGGTTCTGCTCATTTCATTCAGCATCAGTTCATATAATTTTTTCCAGGTTTTTCTGAACTCTGTTAGTCATTTCTTATAACACAATAGTATTCCACTATGTTCATGTACTACAACTTGTTCAGTCATTCCCCAATTGATGGACATTTCCCCTATTTCCTGCTCTTGGTCACCACAAAAAGAGCTGCTATAAATATTTTTGTACATGTGGGACCTTTTCTCATTTTTACGAGCTCTTTGGGATACAGTCCTAGAAGTGCATACTTTCTAGGTGTGCACATATTTGCAGTCCAAAAGGGAGAATATTCTAAGCATTGGGAATAGGGAATCCAAAGGGAGAAAGCTGAAAGATGGAATATGCTTGAAGAACAGAAAGGCAGTCAGTTTGGCTGAACCACATAGCATAGGAAGGGGAGTAATGTAGAATAAGTCTAGAGAGGTAGTTGGAATCAGGTTTGGCAGGGTATTCAACGCCCTATTTAAAAGACTCAAGAGCTAACATTGAATGGAATGTATTGAGCAGAGAAATGCCATGGTCAGAGATGTGTTTTAGTAATATCACTTTGGCAGTTTCATGGAAGAGGGATTGGAGAGGAGAGAAGAGAGGTAGGAAGATCACTTATGGGTCCCATGAAAGATGATAAGGGTCTTAAGTGGAGGAGGGGTGGCTATGTGAATGGAGGGAGAGGGATAGAATTGACAAAAATTGGCAATGATCAGATAAGTGGGGTAAGGGAGTATAAAGGCAAGTAAAATAGGATTTTTTGCTGTTTTTGTTTTAGTATAATCAACAAGTATAATGCCTCTATTTGAATGCAACAGAGGAGGATTTTTCCCACCCATTGTTGGGCCTGGGAATATTCATAAGGTCCACACCTATTTTTAATGAGGCAATGGTTGTCCAGGGATGTGATGCTCTCTGGCTCTAAAAAGTGTATAAAGACCCTGAGGGTGAGATTTTACTTTGGGGCTTAGTTTTTGTAAGAGGGTTTGTTTGGACAGATAAGTTCTTTGGGAAGCCATTAAGGAGCCCTCCCCGCCCCACACACCACCCCAGGCTTTGAGAACCCAGATGTAGTGCTTCCTTCTCTGGTAACTATGGTCAGACAACTGTACCTATCAAATTATGGTCAGGCAGAGGAAGTCATGTCTGTTCATTACTTTGGGGCTTACTGACTGGAAGTGTTTGTTTGGCCAGATGAGGTCTCAGGGAAACTCCTTTAAGGAGCCTCCTGGCTTTGAGAATGCAGATGTCATGCTTTTCCTCTCTGGTAATTATGGTCAGACAGTTGGAACTGTCTCTTGAATTCAGGCAGAAGAAGCCATGTCTGTTGACTTTTAATTTCTCTGTATTTTCTCTGAAGTTTGGGGTGCTGCCTCCCATGAACTAGGTGAATGATACATGTGCTTGATTAAAAGAATGATGCATGTGCTTGATTAAAGTGATTTTTAACCCCTCAGAAGTTGCCTGTCCTTTTATGAATGCAGAGCCAAGAACCTGTGATAGCAGCCCCCCTGTGTATGTCGGGATACTTACTAACACAGAGAGATTGTGGATTTGAGGACAATTCCAATATTATAAGCCTAGGAGATTAAGGTCTTCTACCTAAATAGAGAATGTGGATGTGGAAGGCACTATCATATCTAGTATTAGATGGAGCATGACTATGGAGAGAAGTCTGTTACAGGGCATAGGGGCCTTTGACACTCATTAGAGTCTCCCTCCCAGCTCTCTGTGCCTTCTGTCCTCTGCAGCTGTGCCATGGTCATGGTGCAGCCACCTATGCAGCTGAATACCCAGAGCCTAATCATCCTTGAAGCCCTCTTACAGGGAATGCCTTCCCTACTGTGCTGTACATAGGATCAGACCAAAGGAGGATCAGATCATCCCCTCTCCCAGTACAAGAACATCTAAAGTTTCACTGTCTTCTTCACTGCTGGTCTGGTATACTCTTTCATCTACTTAATTGGTTGGGTCCCAGGTGAAAATATTTCCAAGTCCAACTATAGGGTCACTTTCTGACAGTCGCATTCTGACAGCCTCATGAGCAACGTGTTTTTTCTGACTGCTTCCTATGCCTAGAATGCTCTCCCTCTTCCACTTCAAAGACTGATCTCTCAGGCTTTCTTTCAATCTCAACTAAAATCCCATCTTCTATAGGAAGCCTTGCCCAAACCCTCTTAAATACAGTGCCTTCCCTCCATTCATTTTTTTTGTATTTACCTGTGTATATACCTGCACTTTGAATATACTTGTTTTCATGCTATTCCCCCACCCCCACTAGAGCAGGGACCTTATTTTGCCTTTTTGTGCATTTTCCATTCTTAGCACAGTGCCTGGCATATAGTAGGTATTTAATAAATGTTAATTGATTGACTGACTGATAGTAAAGTCATATCCTCTGTGTAGATGGTTACTACTTTGACTCCTCCAAAGACACTGTTCAAACATCACCCCTTCCAGAAGGCCCTTCTTGGTGTTCCTGATCCCTCCCACTACAGTCATCTTACTTCTGCTCTGTATTTATCTTGTACATTCAGGTTTATACAAGCTATCTTCACCATTCAGACATAAATTCCTTCAGGGCAGAGTCAGCTTTGCTTTTCTTTGTATTCCCAGTACTTAGTTTGGGGGGCAGCTAGGTGGCACTGCAGTGGATAGATTACCCAGCCTAGAGTCAGGGAGACTCCTCTTCCTGAGTTCACATCTGGCCTCACATACTTACTAGTTGTCTGACCCTGGGCAAGTCATTTAACTCTGCCTCAGTTTCTTCATCTGTAAAATGATCTAGAGAAACAAATGGCAAACCACTCTAGTATCTTTGTCAAGAAAACCTCAAATGGGGTCACAAAGAGTCAGACATGACAGAAGGAACTGAACAGCAACAAATTTTACATAGAACCTGGATCAAAGTAAATGCCTAATAAACACTTTTGGATTGATTAAACATTATTTCATGAGTACTGTGTTTCTGGGATTTGGGTTCAAAGAGGACTCATGGATCAAGATTTATTTCCCTCTCAAAACATGGCATTATCAGATTCTGTCGTCACTTCCAAGGCTTTTTCCTGTGACTGGCCATACTGCCCAAGTGAAATGTCAGTGTGGAAACATCGTTGTGTGCCATTTTTTTGGGATAAGGGATAATAGCTAGCAAGAAAAACACATGCTGCCCCTAAATAACTTAGCTCAGAGTCTCCACTGATTGCATAAATGTAACAGAGATAGGTGATTACAAACCCAAATACCTATTTAGCAATCAAACTGTCACTAGTTGTCCATGAAGGAAAGGAAACTGAATGTCAGCTCAATCCCCTGGGGAGTCCTAATTCTACCAAGTTCAAGAGATGAATAAATGCATCTATTCTGCTGGTGAACTGTGACATTCTAAGCAATAGGAAATACTGCTCAAGTGAACTGTGCTAACAGTTTGAATCTGTTGACAAAGTTATGGGGAAAATTCACTTGGTCATGAAGTGTTCATCTGAATGGATGCAGAAGATGGAACATTAAGTAGGTTCAACATACATTCTATACATATAGAGGAATGGCATGTGCACCATTTGGAAAGTCACCAATTTTCTTTTGTTAATTAGACTTTACAGAGGAAAACTAGAGTAAAGGATGTCATCAAAGAGACAAAAGAGCTTAACAGAAAGCAGACTGGTCCTATACTGAGAACCACGTAAACCATTATCATATTTAATGAAATAGAAAATGGAAAAGATCCCTCCCACCCATGAATTTATGGAATAACATAGACAAGACTCATATAAAATGGGTAGGATGAGATGGGTTGAGATTTGCATCACTGAAGGGCACAGCCACATAGATGAAATAAGAGATCTGGAAGATATGAGTATATTCATAGCAGGTTTTACATTTGTTCAGAGGTTGCATGAAATAGTGACTAGAGTCTGTGATTTGGAAACAGGAAGACCTGGGTTCTAATTATACCTAGCCAGGGGACCCTGAGCAAGTCACTTGAGAACCCTGAGTCTCAAACAATTCTTAAGAGCTTTTTAAATTAACTACAATCTGTATTCACGGGAGGAGATTCCAAAGACTCCATATAGAAGGAAGGCACAGGTCCTTTGCATAATCACATATATTTCATCTTTGAAAGTTAAAAAAAATGTCATCCATCACTTTTGTTGGGCTCAGAGAAGAGTATGGGCTATGAAAGTAGATGTGAATACATACTGATTCAGTGTACATCTGCCCTGCATCAGTGGCCTACAGTGGCACAGAGTTGGCCTGGAAAAGTTGTTTGTGAAGGGACACATACAATGGAAAGGTCATCAGGTCCCTTGGATCTAGAATGTACTGAATCTAAAGATTCTGGGGAGTGACACATCATTACAAAAGTCATGGATGATCCAGTTGGAGGCCTGGATCAATGGAGTAGTATAGCAAATCAAAAGGGATCAATGACTGCCCATCAAAAGTGGCCATTCATCACATAAATAATACCACAGCAGACATAGGTCATGAGGAGGAGATACATGTAAGACAGCCTCCATTTCCTAGGTACCAGCAATGCTAACAATGACAACAACCATGAAATAACTGACACATATCCCATTTTACCGACTTTATCTAATTTTATCCTTATACGTTATAATCCATGATAATGAAAGTAGTGTGGCTATGATAAAATTAAAGAATCCCATGAGCTCCTAGTTCAATACACATTTGTGCCCACAAAATTAAATAGCTTCTGAACTCCATGCCTTAGTTTCTGGAGAGGTTTTACTGATTCCTCCCACTTTAGCATAAACCTTCAGTCAAGCCCTGCTAAATCATGACTCAAACAGCCAGTTTAGGGCAGTAATCTGTTCTCTTTTTCCTTGTACTTGGAAACTCATTCTAGAGAAAAAAACAAGAAAGATGACCATGGACTAGAAGCAGCCAGCTGTGGAGTAACCTCATAGGCCACATTCTTTTCCTTCCAGTATGTTTTTAAACAGCTGCTCTTGCCTCATCCCCTGCCATTCCTGGAATGCCTCTGCCATCTCTATGTGGAGAATCCTCAATTTTTGTCAAAGTACACCTTGGCCGCCTCCCCTAAGATGAAGCCTTTCATGACTGACCCAGTTGGTAGAGTTCTTTCTCTCTTCAAACTGCCGTATATAACTTTGGGTTTCCTTCTATGTGAACATGTTGGATGTCCATCACAACCCCTGATGTAATAGAATCTGATTCCTTTGAGAGAAGGGAATCTTTATTTTTTTTCTTCATATCTATAGAACCTGGAACATACCAGGAGGTTAATAAAAGTTTGTCAACTTGAATTAAATTGAAGGTATTTGTACTCAAATATACAATTTTGCATCCCACACTGAATAAAACTACTAAATGGGGGGGATGGAAAAAGACCTCTCAAATGGATAGGTTATAATATGTATATTTATGAGCTTAATAAAAAGTAACCACAGTTTACTCCAAAAAGAAAGTGGGAGTTTGGATTGTAGCTGTCCAGGGGGTTTGATGTTGATACATTGATTTATATACAGGAGACCCTCAGGATATAAAGTCGAGGATTTGGGTGAAGAGGAAGATTATAAAATGATATCCTTGAGAATGGAGAGAAAAAGACCTGGGAGCTAGTGGATAACTACCACCAGCATCAGAACAGAGTGATACATCAGGATGAAGTCAATCTCAAAAAAAGAAGTTGCTGCCAGAAAAATGAGACCTCAGGCTGTGTTGAGAGAGGATCTATGTCCAAGAAAAAAGCAATAAAATTGCCACTGGCCTCTTCCCTAGTCAGGCCACATCTAGATTATTGTGTTCAGGTCAGAGTACTACAAAATGAACAGTGTAGAGAGGAGGGCAACCAGAGAGGTAAACAACCTTGAGTTCAAGGCCCAGTGAGGAAGACTGGTTTGACAGAGAAGTGATTGATGGGGCTGGGGCTACTTAATCTGGAGAAGACATAAGGAACAGCCATGAGAGCTACTGTCAAGTATTTGAAGGGCTGTCACACAGAAGAAAAATTGCTTGGCTGCAAAGGGCACTAATTGATGGAAGTTGTAAAAAGTCAAGTTAAGGTTTAATGTAAAAGAAAGAAAAACAAACAAACAACAAAAAGAAATCAACTTGCTAAGTTAAAGTTCTTCCCAATTCCCTGTTACCAAGAATGCCAAACCATGACAAAGTGATGATTCTTTGGGAAAGTTGAAGAGAGGATTCTTTTTCAAATGTACTTGGTCCAGGTGGCCACTGAGGTCCCTTCTAACTCAGAATTTCTATAATCCAAGCCTAGTTTCCTTCACTGGAAAATAAGGTTAAATCTGATGATCTCTAAGGTCTGTTCCAGTTCTAACACTGAATGAAAACACAATAAAAACGTATCATTGCATCACTTGGGAGTTTGTGTTTTCCACTTTTCTAGATGTGCACCGCTATGCCAACATGGAAGGGCCAAGAACTTCTGACCTAGAGGGGACTAAGGCACTCAGACATGTGGCCACTTCATCCAGGGGTCTTCATCACATGCTGCTTCATAGCAACACTTGGCTGATGGTGGGAAGTGTAAATACTTGCCTTACTCCTTCCTGGAAGAGGCCTAACTTTGAGGGAAGCTTCCCAGTTTTCTCCTTTAAAAAGGGCAAGCAACTTCTCATTAGACAGGCCTAACACACTCCCTGAGTGCTGGCATAGCACCTACATTTCCTGTACTCCCTGGGGGCTACTTAACAACACAGAATGATCAGTGAACATTAAGATGCTTTCCCCTCCACTACCATCACCAGCACCTTCTGCTGTTGCTTTCATGAGCAATGGCAAAGAAATCTGTTCCCAACACTCTATGCCTTTTTCTGCCAGAGGCGATCTGCCAGTCTTTGTCCTAGACCCTTGCAGCTCTTCATTCCCTGTGGTATAAATGCCTGGCACTACAGCATCCCCAGGCAGATGCCACAGCAGTACCAGCCACACATCCATAATAAAATGGAGGCAGGACTGACTAACGGACCTTATTCTCCCTCTCACAACAAGCTCAGAAAAGTCGCTTAACTTACTTGCTTTGACTTTCCCCCTTACAGCATGTAGGTGTAAGAATAGCTCTCAAGGTGCTGAGAGACTTAATTAATCAATGTCAGAAAGATGTTTGCCATGGAGGCTCCCCCAGGAGCCATGTGATTCACCAATTCCCTATTCATTGAGACACCACGAGAGTTTGAGTTGTTGTTCAGAAATGAGTCTCCTGAAGGCAACACAAAACTTGTCCATTAACCGCAGGGCTCATAAATATCTGAAGAATCCGAGCCTGGCTGAACACTCACTCATGGCATCATGCGTCATTCTGGGAAAGGGAATGCACGCATCCTGTCTTTGCTCTCCTCTAGCTGTTTTCTTGTTTTCTTATAGCTGTCATGGTTAAATTTAGAGGTGAAATACTCTCTTTTCAGTGCTGAAATATATCTGAACTAAGTAGTTTATCAGGACTAATTTTATCATTTGATTAATTATAGGGTTTTTAAAACACATTTTATCCATGGGTCGTGGCTTTAAATCACAGGTATTTTTGCATATGCCTCTTTTCCCCTGACCCTATGAGACCCCTTAAAACCAAGAGACACAGAAATCATTTCTGGAAATGTATGCAATATTCCATATCCTCCATCTCCTACCTTTCAAAAAACAAAAGAGGAAGGTGAAACATTTCTTTGTGTCTGCTCCAGAGCCAACACTGGTCATGATAAGCACATATTTTCCTGGTTCTACTTATTTCATTTGGCATCAGTTCACACTAGGTTTTGCATGCAGTGTGTGTGTGTGTGTGTGTGTATGTGTGTCTGTGTGTGTATGTGTGTGTGTGAAACTTAGTTCCTACAGCACAAATAACATTCATCACATTCATGTGCTATAACGTCTTCAGCCATCTCCCAAACGAAAGGCTTTGTTTTAGCTTGTCTGCTACCACAAAAAAATGACTATTTTGATCTATAGGTAGCCTTTTGGAGACCTCCTTGTATAGCATCTACAATCTTTGGAGACCTCCTTGGAGTATATGTCTAGCATTACAATCTCTGGATCCAAGGGTATGGTTAGTTTAGAAACTTTCCCCCCATAATTCCAAATTTTTTCTCGAATGGTTAGACCACCAACAGCTTCACCAACAGTGTCATTAGCATGCCAGCCTTCTCATGGTAAATAGTATTATTTTAAAAGACAATTCTGTTTTCCAAAAGTTCATATGAGTGGAATGATCTCATTCCATGTTCACAGCTAAGCTTCAAGGGTGGGAACTTCCCTCATCATTGTAGACTGGCAACTCCTTTGGACTTTATTATCTTAGAGAGTTGCCTGAAGCACTGAAAAGTTGTGACTTTCCCAGAGTCACATAATTATAGTAGCATATGTCAGAGGCAGGACATAAACACAAGTCTTCCTGACTTTAAAACTGATGCTCCATCTCTGACACTATACCATCTCTCACAGTTCACCTACTGATTTTCATCAATGAAATGGACCCAAGGCAACCAGTAGATTTGGGAAATTCATTAATGCACTGATCAAATAAGAGAGAACAGGTGGGTCTTAATCAAAGAGATCTCATTTATCCTTTCTCCTGAGGGAAGGGGAGGGTCTTCGTATTATTCATGATCATCTAGAATTTTGGATATCAAGACCATGTTCCACCCCTCAGGTTGGAATACACAAGATATCTTTGGATTTATAAAATAGACATATTGAAAGAATCTATAATTTCATCAGTATCAAGAACTCCCAGTGTGGGAACTTCCTTCTCACCCTCCCTACTCCCACTCTCCCACCCCACACACATTTTGCCATCAATCTCTGATTTAGTAGATGTACCCAGGAGCTCCCTGAGGTAAGGGAGCTGAGTTGACTTGCCTAGGGTAATAATCTAGGAAGTATCAAAGGTGGAATTTGAACTTCTGTCTTCCTGACTCTAAGTGCAGTTGTTAATACACTATTCCATACTGCCTTTGGGAAATCATCTACATTGCCCTAGTTGGAAAATCATCATCTATTTGGAGAAGCACTCCCATGCTTTAGCAAGAGCAACAGCTGCCATATAAGTACCTTAAGAAGTACTGAAAATGTCTGTTCCTTAATTGGCTAATGGGCACTAAGGCTTGGGCCATACCCAGGGACCCAAGTACAAGAAAGCATATGAAGAGTTAAGGGTCTTCCCTCAGGCCTGACCAAAGCACCAGCATGGCCAGTGCACAGGCAGGAAGATTGTGTTCAGCTGAATCCTTGCTGATTATCCTTTCTGCTCTGTGGCCAAGTGAACTTTCTTTTTTTAATTCTTAATTGGTCATGAATGTCCCATTTCATTCTAAATCTAAATTTGAAGTCCTGCACCCTTCTAAATCAGGTCTGGCCTATTAAACAAGTCAAAAACAATCTCACAATGCAATGATTCAAGGATGATTTGTTCAGCATTATGGCATTTTGAAGACTGGGGTTATGGTTTTACCAGTTGGGGAAGCCTGATAACATTTTCAACCAACAGTTTTGTAAGACCAATCCATGGACCAGAGGTAATGCTCTTACAAGGACCCAAACACTTCACTCCATAAGAACCTAGGTAATGTCTCAGGAGTCAAGCCCCTACTGAAAACATGCATTTCTATCAGGATTTTCTATTTTGAAAGACAACTGTATAGAGACAGATCCAGTCTGACCTATACACATTGGTCTGTATGTGTCAGCCCACAGTTATGATAAATATTTAATTTCACAGATACCACTGTCAATCTTCAAATCAAGATACAACTAAGGCAGGCCATCCAGAAAATCGCAAAGTTGTTAAACACAGTCAAGAGCCAGGAAATGGGGATTGACTTTGTCCAACACATCACTCATCCCCACCTGCAATAAAATCCACAGGATTATCACAGATACAACAGAGATTCTTCTACAAAAACCAATCAACCTTAATGTGCTATTTAATCTCAGCATTATCTGGGAATCACCAAGGCATTGTTTAAACAAAGAAAGATCCAAAAAGGTTTTGAGCAGCCTAATAAAATTTCAGAACAAATCTCCAAAGTTCAGGGCTTTAGCCCCCTATCAACCTGGGTCTCCCATTTAGAAACATGATTCAAAAAGCCAACTGGAACTAAGTGAACACAGTATGTGCAGTATGGTTGACTACTTTGCATTTCTCCCCTTAAGATAGACGTAACAAGGCACTCCCCCGCTCCATTCACTGGGCTGAAAACACTGGTACACTGCCTGATACACTAAGAAAAGGGCATGACCATACACTGTAGAGGATGATGGCAAAGAAAGTAGGATCTTTTGCTGTTTTTGTTTTAGTATAATCAAATGCCTCAGATTGAATAATACGATTAAAGATCTTTCCCACCCATTAATGGGCATAGGAAGATTTGTAGGAAGGCCCACATTTTGTTAAGTTTCTAATGAGACCCTGGTTCTCAAGGGTTGTGATGTCCTCTGGCTCTCAAAAATAGATCAGTACTCTGATGGTGAGGCTTTACTTTGGGGCTTAGTTTTTTGAAGTGTTTGTTTGGCCAGATGAGACTCTGGGGAGTCACTAAGGGGCCCCCACCCTCTTTGAAAACCCAGATGTTGGTGCTTCTCTCTCTGGTAACTGTGTATATATGTAATGGTCAGACAGTTGGATCTGTCTGTTGATTTATGATGTATGTATTTCTTATGTCAGACGGTTGGAAGCCATGTCTGTTGACCTGTATTTTTCTGTGAAGTTCAGGGTGCTGACATTTTCCCCTGAACCAAGTGAATGATACATGTTCATGATTAAAGTGCTTGTTGACCTCCTCAAAAGTTGTCTTTTCTTTTAGAAAAGCAGATCTAAGAACCTGTGATAGCAGGGCCCCCTGTATATGTCAGTGTGCTTGCTCTTACATAGAGTCAAGTTAGGGATAGAGTTCTGGTTACTATAATGCCTCCTGCAATGAGGCCAGTGTGTTCATATAGTTTCATCACTCAGACCAATTTTAAAATAATTTCTCAAGTTAGAAGCACAGCTAAAGGATAGAATATTTGGGCATGAAGTCAGGAAGGTAAAGGTTCAAATTCCACTTCTGACATTTAATAGCTGAGCGACCCTGTGTGCCTTGGCAACACATTAAAGTCAGAGATGAATTACAAGTTGTTAATGGAAGATATACCCACACGGAGAGGTGGTCCCAACATTGGAGAAACCACAGAGTCTACTAATATTCACACATTTTCACATGAACAAAATGGCCCAGTAATACTGCAGGCAATCTGTGACCACATGGAAAGGGCTATTACCCCAAATAATGCAGATTATAACCTGTCTATGCCTGCTTATCCATGTGATTCTCACAGGTTCTCCTATAATTTGTCCAAGAGAGCCTCCATAACACACAATTAGGTCTTCTTGATTGTCTTTTGATAGCCTGACATATCAAAGGAGCTCTGGAGTTGTCTATCAGTTACTGATAACTTCAACAATATTCATATGGAAACATTTCGGATTTCCTGCCTTTGACAGCATCTTAATCAATGAGCATCTACTATGTAGTGGGCACAATGTTAGGTGCTGGGGGTGGAGGGAACACAAAGACAAAATTAAAATAGTCCTTGCTCTCAAGGAGTTTACATTCTATCAGGGGAGACAAGATGAATGAACAAGTGGATGAATGCATGAACAAATGAAATATTTATTAGATATTTACTATGTTCTAATCACTGGGAATATGAATAGAAAAGTCAGACAGTCCCTGCTCTCAAAGAGCTCTCACTCCAATGGGAGGACAACACATATGAAAAGTTTCAGCCACAAGTCAGATGGAAAGATCAGAAGATTCTTGGAGTGCCTCTTCTTTGTCGTTTCCACTGATAAAATGCTATCTATTTCTGATGTTGAACCATTAATAGTGAGAAGGACTTTAGTGGCATGAACTCCCTTGCCTAGTCTTCAGTAGCTGCAGATGCAGCAGCTGTGGGAGCATTTGCCAAGTTGCATCTCTTCAGGGATTGCCTCCTAGGAAGATGGCTGAGAGCACTGGGATGGAAGTATGGCTATTTCCAAAGCTTTGGAGTTCAAAGGCCTGAGTTATCTCCAGCAGAGTATGAGGGGAGATGTTGGTCCATGTAATGGTGCTGGTTTGACTTCCCTGGCTCAGGTTGCATCCTGTCTCTCTCTCAGGGTGCCTTGCTGTTTAGGATGTAGATATATCCCATATCACACAGGATGCAGTGGGAAGACACATGGCGAGTGTGAGCATGTTGAAACATATAACCAAGGAGGAACTACTAAGAAGGATAGGAATAAAAGGTGTCACCAAGGAAGAATACGAAGGAAGAAAAAGTGTGCTAATTACGAGGAGATGGCGACAGATGACAGTTGGACAGCTGGCGAGCTGTCCTGTTTGATACTAGGAGATAGCAAGGAAGAATTTATAGCACATCTCTCTATGGTAGCAAAGAACTGGAAACTGAAAATTGACTATCGATTGGTGAATGGCTGAATAAATGATGATATCTGAATGTAATGGAATACTACTCTGCCATTAAAAAATGATAAAGGCAACAGTTTCAGAAAAATTTGGGAAAAATGAAGTGAGCAAAACCAGAGCAAGTTAAACAGCAACAACAACGCCATGAAAACAAATGATCCTGGTAAACTTAAGACCATGATTTCAGAGGGCCAATGATAAGTAATGTTACTCACCTCCTGACAGACAGATGATGGACTAAATATGTCAAATGTGACATTTCTCAATATAGCCAATATCAGAATTTATTTTGCTTGACTATGAATATCTGGTACAAGAGTTTTGTTTTCTAATTCTTTTTCCAGCATGTTGGGGAGGTGAGAAGGAGAAAAAAAATGAATGTGTTTTTTTTTAAACTAACTTAATTTAAAATTTAAAAAAAATCAAAGAAGTCCTTGGATACACTGGGTACACTCCACACAATGAACTCATGGGAAGATATAGATGAGAGTTGTACAAAATAGTCAGGGATGGATGGATAGTTGCAATCTGCTAAGTTTGAGGAAATTTTAAATATTTGAGTTTTCAGATATAGGAGAGTATTTAAGACACATCAGACTTGATGGGGAGAAGGGGAGCACAAGATGTCTCTAAAGTCTTAGTGCAGATTTTAGGTTAATACAAATAATAACTAAAATTGATTTGCATTTACTATGTGTCAGGCACTGTGCTAAGTACCTTACAACTATCATCTCATTTGATTCACACAACAACCCTGGAAAGCAGGTACTACTGTTATCACCATTTTACAAACAAGGAAAATGAGGCAAATAGTTTAAGTGACTCACCCAAGGTCATACAGCTAGTAAATGTTTGAGGACCAATTTGAACTCAGATCTTCCTGACTCAAAGTAAAGCACTCTATCCACTAAACCACTTAGATGCCAATACAATGAAAACTTTAACACTACACTGAGGCTGTCTCAAATTACATTCTTCTGGCTAGCTCTTCTGTGAAGAGAATGACAGAGCTAAGGTTTGGAGACATCAGTCTGATGTGTGAAAACCTCAAGATCTTGCTGCATTCTTCCAAGGGGAGTAAAGTGGACTAGAGTTTTCCACTGTATAAAATTAATAAAAAATAGAGGCCAAGTCACTTACTATTTGTCACTTTAAGATAAACAAATCTTCATTAAAAAGTCAGATTTAAGATGTCTACCAAAGGAGTTTTTCAATTTCATTCATTTAAATCTAGCCTTTTTTTTCAAAAACTTAAATGACAAGCAGGGGAATTCCCTGCTGGTTCAGTACTTTCCTTCAGATAGAATGAACCTACATATATTTAAACTTCAGGGGGAAAACAAGAGTAGCTTTTTTCTTAACTCTTTAGCACTGAATTCCCTTTAATATATAAGCCAGGTGTACCACAACCCACATTCTCTTTTCAGCTTGGGATTGTTTCCATGATCAGGCCTAGAGTTACTAGAAAACAAAGCCCTCCAGCTCTGACAGTTGAGGGGTTCCTCCTAGAAGAACACAGCCAAGTGACCTAGAGCCTGCGTGCCTAAGACCTCAGTGACTATATTATGTTAGGAAAATGGCAAGGGATGAATCTGGGCTCCCTGATCCGTTTCCAGCTCAGGAAGTGCTTTCTCTGAGTAGCCATTCTCTCCCCTGTGAATCATCAAGGACTTGCGAATTTTAGTGGGCAGGAGAGACAGTGTGCTATAGTGGAGGGAGCTGGCCTTCCTTTCTGTCAGGAAGACCTGGATTCAAATCTTGCTTCTAATCCATACAATCCAGGTGACTATAGGCATCATTTAATCTCTTGGTATCTATCCCAGGCAACTGTCTGAGATTTTAGGTTTCAGAGAAAGAGCTCATCTAAATCAGTGAACGAACTTAATAACTTGAGAGTTCCCTAGACCAGTGAAATCATAGGAGGTCTGGATCAAAAAAAAATGAAGAGGGGGCAAATTTGGCACATTTTAAGGAAGGAGTCCCTTGGAGGGATTTTAACTAGGTTGATTTGTTGTCTTCCCCCCCCCCCCCACACAGACCGCAAATATGTCTTCTGCTATACATATATCATGAAAATGTGGGCTGGATTTGGAGGAAGAGGACCTGAATTCACATCCCAATTCTACTTACTATGTAACCTTTGTTGAGTCATTTAACTGATTTGGGCCTCAGTTTCCTCATCTATGTAATTTTAAAAAATGTACTAGTGGGCTTCTGAGGTCACTTTCATTGCTAAATTTGTGAAAATAGCAAGCTATCTTCTTGCTTGTTGTAAACCATTTAAGACACTGATGGAAGGGATTTTGACATGAAGTAGAGGAATTCAATTACAATAGATCATAGAACAAAAGGCTGCTGGCCTTTCTGACAGCTCATATTGGTCACCTAATCTTCTTTGTGAAAATCCTGAAAGAGGAAAGGAAACAAAGCTGAAGGGATATGAAGGCATCTGCCCTTTGAGGCTGGAACAGCTGAACAGCTTTAACATCTGCCCTCCACCAGGAGGAAGATCCATTTCACTCCAATGAAAGCAGCCACACAAATAGCAGGGTGTAGATTGTTTTCATTCAGATCTCGATGAGGCAATCAACTTGAATGAGAATGGCTAAATTTGTTTGCAGCAATTCCCTCAGTGATATGTTTTTGTTTTAATGAGAACAGGATGGATGGCTGAACTATTGATGGAAACTAGGTAAACTAATGGCCTGGAGGCTTAGCAACTCAGGATTTGTTACCGATCCAAGAGTAGTGATGACATACACCAGATGAAACATAGGTTTGGTATCTAATAGGAATGAAAGAGAGAAAGGTGTATGCACATACACACATACACACATAGATATGTATATATAAGACTGGTGACAAATACCTATGGCACATAAGATGCACATCAGCATTATGCAAGTGAAACACAAAATGGGAAATCATACTGAAACCTTGCTTGTAAATAAACAATATGGGTGATTCAGAGTAAATTCAAATATTTTCTTCCAACTAGCAGTATTTGCTGCAAGAATTATCTAACAAACACTTCTACCCTTTCATTCATATCTTTGCCTAAGCACAGTCAGAATGCCCATGATAATCACAAAGGTGCCATTTATATTACATCAAAACTGGATCTCCAATCAAGCTGTAGTTTCTAACCATAGATATACTTACTCCAAAGCTCTATCCTGGGTCCTCTACTCTCCTCCCTCTATAGAACTTTGCTTGATGATCCCCTCAGCTCCCATAGTATCAATTTATCACCTTTATGCAGATGATTCTCAGATCTATTTATCCAGTCCTAACCTCTCTCCTGACGTCTGATCTCTTATCTCCAACTGCTTATTGAACATCTTGAAATAAATGTCTCATAGGCATCTCAAACACATGTCTAAAACTGAACTCTTTATCTTTCCCTCCAAGTTCTCCTCTCTTCCTAAAGACCCTGTTACTGTTACGGGCACCACTATCTTCCCAGTCACACAGGCTAGAGCCCTTGGCATGAGCCTGCATTACTCACTCATTCCCACATCCAGTCATTTGCCAAGTCCTGTGGATCAATTGTATCAAATTGCAATGTCTTTGCAATATCTCATATGTATCCCTTTCTCTCTGACACTTCCATCACCCTATTGCTGCTCCCCATCACCTCACTCCTAGATGGCTCTAGCAGCCACCTGATTCATTTCCCATCTTCATGTTCCTCTTCTCTAGCTCATCCTCTGCTCAGCTGACAAACTGACCTCTTCCTAGAGTACAGGCCTGACCACATCACAATGAGTATTTTAAAAACCCATTAGGTCCCTATTATCTCCAGGATCAAATATAAAATTTCTCTGACTTTCCAAGCTCTTCATTATCTGGCCCGTCCTTAACTTTCCAGTCTTCTTACACCTTAACTCTTTCCTTTATGCTCTGTCATCCAAGGATACAGGGCTCCTTCCTGTTCTTTGCACAACACTTACCATCTTCTGACTCCAGGCATTTTTACTGGCTGCCTCCCATACCTGGAACTCTTTCCCTCCTCATCTCCCTCCATTGGCTTTCCTGACTTCCTTTGGGTCCCAGCTAAATTCTTACTTTCTTCAAGAAGCTTTTCTTAATCTCCTTCCCTCTAAGATTTTCTCTGATTTATCCTGTCTGTATCTTGTTTGGACATAGTTGTTTGCATTTTGTCTCACAGAATTGGACTGTGAGCTCCCTAACTGAGGGTTTGGTTTAGGCCTTTCTTTGTAAGCTCAGCACAATGCTGGACCCTTAGGAGCTCCTCACCAAATGTTTTTCCTTGAAAAATCTAGCTGTCTTTGCTGTCATTTCAGTCAAATCAGGTATCTGGATGAAGTAACCAGGTGAATGAGCATTCCACTTATTTCTCCTCTATATTTTCGCTTTTCATATAGCAACCAGCCATATTCTAAACCCAGAAAGCCTGTATTTTTTATAACATCAAACTGTGAATCTCAATTGCCCCCAGCTTATTTTTAAGCATAATAATAAATTCAACATTAGCTCCTAAGGTGTTCTGTTTACTTGTGTCTCCCTCTGAACTTTCTTCTATTCTTATCTGTACATTTCATTGAAGCTCTTTTCTTCTTCTTCTCCTCCTCCTCCTCCTCCTCCTCCTCCTCCTCCTCCTCCTTCTTCTTCTGTATTGTTATTGTATCATGATTATTAACCCCCACTACCACCATCTCCCATTCAGTTAAAGCTGTTCCATTAAGGATCACAAATGGCTCTAATCCTCCTATGTGTCTATAATTTCCTCAATGTGGAGAATCCTTCTAGAAATGAAGATCCCCACACATCAATGGCATGACTTTTTTCCAAGTCCTCCAACAAATTGTGGGCGTACTGGGGTCCTTTCTCCAGATCTTTTATCGTTCCATGCTAACAGCTCTGCATCTGTGTTGTTGTCCCTTACAAGACTGGTCCACCTCCTTTTCTCATTGTACATTTGCTAGGTGGCAGTATGTACAAAATTGATTTAAAACAAACAAAAATGACTGATTCATTTTTTTCCTGACTTTCACAAAGTCCTACTCCAATCAATGGCTGCTGTGAAGAGGACTCTGAGCTCTTGAAGGCTGTGTCAACAAATCACAAACTCTGGGAGACAGCAGAAAGCTTGATATGGTTCTGGTAGCAAATTACATTTGCTTCCTGAATACTCACCCAGGTAAATTCCAAGAGGTTTGTCACCAGGAGGTGAACTACTTAGTAATAAATTATTTAGCCATAGCAACCCATGAAGCAAATGTACTTCAATATGCCAAAGGATCTGTGATTTCACTGGAATGGATATTCCCTCCATTGGCAAAGGTTGCAACCCATCAAGGCTTGTCAAATTCTTGTCACTGTCTTCCTAGTAGTCCAGCACAGGACGACCACCTAATGTACTAGGTGGGGGCCTTCCTTGAGTTCTCCTGACATTGTGAAGATACCAATAGGGTAGGCATCCCTCACTCTTATGATCTTTCTTTCTCTTATGCATGACTGTGAAAACATCTTTTAACATGTTTCTCTTCTGTAATTCCATCTTTAGCTTGTTTTGTACCCTGCTCATACTCACCATGTGTCTCTCTATGTGAATATTTCTCAGGCTATTATCTGTCCATAGCAGCCTCTAATTCTTAAATGTTAAATAATGGATCAAATTGCCAAATGATATACAACGTGCCATTGCTTAACATGGTCATCTTTATAAAAGAATCAATCTAGTCTGTTGTTCAAAATTCTGCATGAAAGTGTGAATCCTTACTAGCACAAAGAAGTAGGGCAATGGAAGGGAAGAGAATGGGAAGGCAAGGAAAAGGGGAAGGGAATGGAAAGGGGAAAGGCAAGGGGGAAAAAGGGAGAAAGGGAAGGGAAAAATGAAGGAGGAAGGGCTAAAGGAAGGAGAAAGGAAAGGAGGGAGAAAGGGGGAAGGGAAAGGAAAAGGAAAGGGAGAAGAGAAAATAGAAAGGAAAGAAAAAAGAAAGGGAAAAGAAAAGGGGAGGGAAAGAGAAGAAAAGAAAGAGGGAGTGTGAGGATAGAGAAATGAAGGGGAGGAAGAAAGGAAGAGAAGGGATAGGCATAGAGAAAAAGATAAAGGAAGAAAGATATTTAGAATGATTTTGGTCAAAGTTCTACATCAACTTCTGAACAAAACTTAATGACAAGAAAAGTTGATTTTCACAAATATTTCATTTTTATTGATTGATGTTTAACAATTTCTATTTATGGACGCCAATTAGCTGGCCTTTTTTTGGTCAAAAATATAAATTACATATGTCTCCCAAATGCTCATGGTCTACTGATAGAAAATTCTCTGTTGTTTTGTTCCATTATTTTTCTTCATGTTAGTCACAGCTGAAACAAGCATGCTTTTTGCAGTGAAATAGGAAAAAGCTTACACAAATAATGGACAGGCTTCAAATATCCTATTTTCTTCCATCTCGAGATTAATGAGCAGCTGGATTGCCTGGTTAATGTTTGGTCTTTTCACATGCCTTAAAGACAGCTCTCCCATAACATACAACCGTCTACATAAGAAAAGCACACAGATGAGTTCGGCTTCCCCCCCCTCCAACTTTTTAGCGACAGTTATTCTGAGCAACATTTCATTTGACTGAGCTTTCTTCTGGGCGGAGGTCAGTGACCAAGTTTGTATCCACAATCATTTCTCGATTATCTGTGAGTAAACTTTCTGCCTGATGTTTCACCTTCTGTGAATTGTTTCCAGCTTCTTACTGGCACTATCGCCTCCGCTGCCAACGTAACTGGCTGGCTGACATGGTTACCGTCTCCTTGCTCTTGGTGTCTTTGATGACCCCACCCCCTTTCACCCTCACAGAGAGCTCAGAGACCTGTTCATCAGCTATGCTGGCCAGCACTCATCTTTTCCATGGAGACTCTCAATGAGGGCATTACTGTGAGGACATATGCATGGGCAGGGGAGGAGTGGGGCAACTAGGACAGAGAACTCAGCCTTGGAGTACTTGCCTCAGCTCACTATCAATCTCCTCCTCTTTTAAGATTTATGGTTCTCATTGTCTCAACATATTTCTTATTCTCTATGGTGAAAACATCATTAGGTTCGGACCCAGAGAGATTTGGCATTAAAGGGCTTCGGTTCATATCAGAGACTTGTCACCTACTACTGACTGTCACTCACAAGGCAGGAGAAACAGTCTAGTGGAAGTGGCAAGATGCCCTGGGGGAGAGAAAGGAAGCAGCACGTGTCAGAGAAGTCAAAATAATCCTTCCACTCTGACCACTATCTACCCTTGGATCCTGGAGACTTACCTAGGACCCTGATGCAAAGAGTCTTGAGAGGATCAGTATCCCCCAAACAACCAGACCAGCTTCTAGCTCAGCCCCATCACCATTACTTAGGGGAGAAATCATTGTGGAAAAGGGGATCCCATTCCTCATCACCACCAACTGCCAACCAGCTGCCACCAAGAGGCAGATAGGCCCAAGGGTCCTGGAAGGGGCAGCCTCTTTGAGAGCACTGGTACTGTTTCCAGGCCATACCTTACAGCTATCATCCTGGGAAGCTCCTGGGGAAAAGGGCCAGAAACTGTCAACCAACTACCAGTCACAGGCAAGCCAGCTGGCCCTCAGAGAGAAAGACAGGAGGCAGCATGTCCCTCCACTGGCATCTTGACTGCCACACCTCCTCAGACCCAAGAGTCTTGATGATAGCAGTGCTTTCCAGCCCAACACCCTCAGCCATCCTGGGAGGCAGCTCCTGTGGATATACAGCCTGACAGCTCCTATACTCCCACAGTCACTAAAGACTCAGGGAAAAGAAAGTTCTTCAGTTCTTGTCACTGAAGTCTGTGGTACAGTCAAATCAGAAACTAATGCCATTTTATCAATGGAGAAATGGCCCTCTAGGCATCCTGGGACTTTTCTGTCTAATATGTAGTTGAAACCTTCCATATATGTTGTCCTCTCCTCCATCAGAATGTGAGAGCCTTGGGGCTGTCTGAATTTTCTAAGTATATTCCCAGAGCTTTGCACCTAGTAAGCATTTGTTAAGGGCTTCATTCATCACTAGCTGTCTTTTCTGATGCTTCTTTTACCATACCCAGCGACCAGTTCTTCCAACCAATGCTTCTCTCAAACACCACTGATGAGAGTACATCTTGCCTTTAAAAATAGAGGCCTGACTCACAATTGGAAGTTAAAGGCAGTTGTAGGTCCCTGTCTTTTCCCATGCACAGCGGTTCCCCCTCTGCTAGCATTCTCTGACTCTAACAACTAGCAGGAAAACATTTAAAGACCAAACTTCTTAACTGCATCTCCGATTCCCAGGGCACATGTGAGCAAGACATACAGCAGCGTTAGAGAGAAAGAACTGCTTTGTTTAGTATCATCAATTACATCAATCCATCTGAGAATTGATGATGTATCTCCATGCAAGATACAGCATGAAGAGTAGGACGATCTGAACAGCATTGAAAATGGAGAAAAAGAAAGCATTCTAGTTCCATTTGAATTGACTCTTTAATACAAAGTCAAAATCAATTGGTTTTGCTTTCATTAGAAAACTATTTCCATTAAGATGAATAGTTAATCATATTTTCATTGCTAAGGAACAAATACAATTACAATAATGACAGGAGTATTAAAGGTGGTTTTATATAATTTTTGAAGATTCCAAAGCACTTTGCATATATCTCATTTGACCCTCCCAAAAACTCTGTGAAGTAACTGCTAATATTATTTTTGTTTTATAGATAGGGAAATGAAATCTGAGAGCAGCAAAGCTCCTTGTCCAAGGTCACAAACTAGGAAATGTTTGAGGTGGCATTCAACCTTGATGTCCCTGTCTCTCCATCTGGCAAGTATTCTCTCCCCTCCATTATGCTGTGTTACTACCTTCCTCACATCAATGTGAGTATTCCCTCTGCTGGTGTGAATCACAGCCCTTTCAGGTCTTCTCATCTTGTGTGACTCTTATCCATGGTCTTTCGTAAGTTCTCCAGAGGAAGTTGAGCCAACATGCCAGGAGCCTTCCTCTCCGTCTCTTGACAGCGCATTTACGGCAGCAGAATACACAAACAGTCTCACAGTTACCTCTCATTGCCCCTATATGACTTCCTTCTTCCCTGTTCATCTGTCTTCTTGCTAATGTCTCTTACATCATTTCTTGTAACCCAGAGGTGTCAAACATGTGATCCATCACACTCCTGGGTGAAGTTAAGTTATATTAAAAGGTATTTGGGAAATATTTAACAAAATAAATAAAAATATAATAAAACAGATAACGTTAACATATGGTTTTCTAAGTTAATATATGACTGGTGGGGATTCTTATGTACACTTCAGTGGCCCCCATTTCTATTTGAGTTGGACAACACCGGTGTAAACCACTGTTCATTGGTCATAGGATCCAGCCTATTTATGTTCGCTGGACACAGATATTGGCTGTTGGTCTTTAGGGGACCTGAAACAAAGATTCTTTTAGTATCAAATTCACAGACACGCAATATCATCACCAAACGGTATAACCATTTTTTGTGTCTCCCCAGTTTGAAAACCTTACCTCATTTTCCCTCAGTCCAAATACCTGAACACTTGCCACTTGGACATTTCTACCTCTACCACATCTCTTGAAAATAACTCTTACCCCTACTCATACAACTGTTACCCCAGTCCATGTCCTCATCACTTCTCAACTATGTTGGTCTCCCTGCAGCATGTTGCTCCCTACTCTGGGCCACCCTACACACTGCTAACAAAGCACATCACTCCGCTACATAACAAACTCCAGTGGCTCCTAGTTGCCTCAGATGAAATATAAACTCCATTTAGAACTTTTAAAAATCTGAATTGATTATGAACTTAACAAACACCAAAGAAAACCCTCTCAACCTGGCCCCAATAGGTCTTTCCAGTCTCGTTGTATGTTACATCCCCTCCCACACTGTGTGATGCAGACAAAGCAACCTTCTCCATTCTTCCCACTCAACACTCCATTGGCCATAAACATGTCCTTGAAATAGTCACTCCTCATGTCTAGGATGTTTTCCCTCCTCATGTTTGCCTCATGGAATTCACCTCTGCCCTTAAGATACAGTTCTTTGAGAGTAGGGAATATTTCATTATTTGTATTTGTCTCCATTGGCATACAGTGGGTACAAATGCTTTACTCATTGTTCAATCTCTGGAAAAATAGACTTGTTTAAAAAAATAAGATATGCCTTTGCTCCCAGGAGAATTTTGAGGTCAAAAGGACTAACTAGGAAATGTGGTGAACATGACTCAGATGGATATCATCATCCCCAAACAGGGAGCTTCAAAAGCCATGGGATTTGGGCAAATAGAAAGTGAAGGCACCCTTGCTGATGAACATGAGAATAGCAATGGCTCTGTGACTGGGGCAGAGCACTAGATTTGGACATAGTCATAAACCAATTTTCTGCAACCTTGATGATTTTTAAGGTACTATGGGCTTCCCATTTCTGTGTATGTTCCCTCCTTCTGTGTACTCTCCCTTTCCACTGACCAGTTCTATACGTGTCTCTTTGACCTGCCTCAACTAGCAACAAACTCTCAGTAAGTTATTTTTAACTCTATGTATCTTTGCTTTAAGTTACAGAAAGAAAGGCTTCATCTTCTCGTAAAGGCATTTCAGGCATCAGGTACAAGAGGCATAGGGCTCTTCCATAAGACTCTTAATATCACACCAAAGAGGTGATTGTCCGCCCTGCCTATGTTTGAGAACTGTCTTGATGACTTGACACTTCCCTCTACGGAGACCATTATGACTAAGAGGGGCTCATACTGTCAAGGTCTACTTCAACGTCTGAGTGAAACAACAGGTCTGTAGTTCATCAGAAAGGACACAAGAGTCCAAAGAATCAGGTTCAACACCTGGCTCTGCTACTTAGGAACTGCATGTCCTTGGGCAAGTTGCTCAACCCCTCTGACCTTTGCTTTTCTTATTTCTCCAAAAAAGAGAGTTGAAGCAAATGATCTCAGAGATCTTCCTAGCTCAAAATCCTGTGACTCTAGGAACATATAAAACGTAGAATTCATTGTCTGGCAGCAGCCATGATTGTTACACATTGTATGAATTAAATGGAACAATCTAATCCAAATGAGAAGTACACATGTGAAATAATGCATATCTACAGTGTCCCAGAAGTAACTCAGGGTGGGAAAAGAATGAAATCATCTATGAATCTCCACTCCAAGTTTCCCAGATGTAGAATTTATGTTTTCTGGACCGTTTGATGTAATTTTAGCTAACTTTTTTTTTCTGATTTTCATACTGTAATTTCCCCATTTTCCTGTCCTGGAATGTATTTCCTTACTTTCAGTAATTTTTCCGTTCTTGCAAAAGTCCTCTGTTGGGTATCAAGGCCTTGTATTGAACTTTGAAAAACTTAAAGCATTAGCTAAATATCAGTTGTTACTAATACTGGTTGCTACTATTGCTACTGCTACCAACTCTTCTCCTTTCCTCTCCCCTGTGCCATTTCCCCCAGGTCTCCTGTTCTCTCCTCTCCTAATACAATCAGAATTGTCTCCTTACTGTCCCTTGCAAAAAATGTCAATTGTCCTTTCATTTAATGCTTCTGTTTATGGCATTTTCTATTACCTGGGGTTCTCTCCCTCATCCTTTCTACTTATCCAAGACTCAACCTTGTTCTAAGAAGCTAACCTAACTGTTCTCCAGCAGATATTGTTCATCTTTTTTAATAATTATTTTATTTGTTTTCAGTGTTCTATAATCATCTTTCTCTTCTCTGAATTCCTTATTTCCTCCTGTATGCCATTAAGGTCTTTCATTTAAATTCTTGTCTTATTTCTCTGTTCAGTTGGTCAGTTTTTTGAAGTCAGAGACCAAGAACAGGGATAGGCATAGTGTAGATCTTGATTGAATGATTTTCAAAAAAATATCCCACTAGTTTTCATGTCTGAATCAGCTGTTTGAAGAAAAAGACCATAACCTAAATCAAAATCACCCCCAAATTAGAAAAAATAAAAGAATAAAGATGGGGACCCAGTTACAGAATACAAAGAAAACATCTCTCTTCAACTTGACCTATTTTTTAAAGCTGTTGCTTTCTTTGTGTGTGTGTGTGTGTGTGTGTGTGTGTGTGTGTGTGAGAGAGAGAGAGAGAGAGAGAGAGAGAGAGAGAGAGAGAGATGCAGAGAGACAGACAGACAGAGACAGAGAAAGAAAAGGAGGAGGAAATAAAATACATTGATATGAACAATCAACATTTATCATGGAAATAGACATGACCAAAATAAAAAAAAAAGAAATTACTACTGCAATGATGGCAAAAAAAGTAGAAAAGTTACCTGGAACAGTAAACACTTGATTTTGCCTTACAGAAAGAAGGGCAAGACTGATTTAGAACATAAGAATCATTAGTGAATCCTTATAGAGGAGGAGGACAGAAGCGTATGAGCAGCATCAGCTCACAAAATAGTGAGAAGCAGCAGAAGCAAAAGCTCGTGTGCAGAAAGTTTATTGCAAATCTGCTTAAGCCGGATGCCTCCCCAGAATCCAGGAAAATGAAAGTAAAGAAAACAGACAAAATGTTTCCATAACAAATTATCCTCTTCCTTAATAACAATGAAACCACTTCATTTGGGTTTGAATACTTTGTTTTTGATGAAATTGCTATATCAGGGAATAGGAACTGAGACTTTATCTGATTTCTTGGGTAGAGGGAACTCCCAGGTGTGGAAGAGGAAATTCCCTCTATCAGTGAAAGTGGCATCTTCTTTTATTTATCAGTCCTCTAGATCAGTACTTCTTCAACTGTGAATCTGGAGTCCTGAGCCACATTTTAAGAAGACCTACTGTAGACAACTTTAAAAAGTTGTCTAGAGTAGTAGGATATTAAATGCCACATTCCAAGTGACATAAAGCACAATATTTGGTAAAGGAAAATTTGAACACAGGATCTCCTGACTTCAAGGCCAGTTCTCGACGTCAGGCTGCCTCTCATGTGTGCAATATTTGGAAGTAGAAATTGCACTTTAAAAAATGTATGTGAGTAACAAGATGGGGGATTGAACATTTTGTCCAATCCACACCTCTCAAATCTCTTCAAAACAGAAATTATGCACCAAAAGATAAAGCAACTTCAGCTGTCTCCATGGTCAAAGACACCCAGAATCCAAAAGAAGGTGCCCACTCAGAACATCTCATCTACTTCCCATGCAGTAAGGCTGCACTAGTAGACCCAAAGACTCGACCTAAGCTTACAACAAAATATAACCCACTTCCCAGTCTCTCTTCCCTTTTGCTAGTGCTGTGAAGACGCTCTCTCCAGGCTGCCAAATTTGGCTTGTGCAATAGGAAATATAAAGACAATCTGAGAGTCATAAGTCTCTCAGAGGAACACAAGACAAAAAAACCCTTAACACCACAATGCAGTAAATAATAGAACTGCCCAGAACTTCTGAACATAGGAAATTAAATAGCAACTAAAAGAACTCACAGATCTCTTCTAGAAAGAAAACAAACGAAAACACCAAGCTACAAACTGCAGGACACATAGTGGATAATTTTAACAATTCATTTCAGAGACAAAAAAGCTCTGCACAAGATCAAGAGAAAGAACTTCAAATAAAACGAAAAGGAGACTCAAATAATCCAAACTATTCTTCACCTGGAGGCAGCTAGGTAGATCAGTGGAAAGAGTTCCAGACTTGGAATGAGCAAAACCTGAGTTCTAATCCAGCCTTAGATACTTACTAGCTGCATCACCCTGGGTAAGTCACTTAACTTCTGCCTTAATTCACTAGAGAAGGAAATAGAAAACCATTTTGGTATCTTTGCCAAGAAAACTCCATGGACAGCATAGTCCATGGGGGGGTGGTCACAAAGAGTCAGGCACAACTGAACAACAGCAATATTCCTACTCCATCAGAATATTGTAGGATGGATTGGAATAATATGTTCCAAAGAGCAATGGAGCTCAGGATGCCAACCAGGATAACCTACCCTGCAAATCCGAGCTTAACCATACAGGAGAAAAAAAAGATGAATATTCAATAACAAAGAGGTATTTGAAATAGAGAATTTTTGCTTCTCAAACACCCCCAAACAACAGAAATGCAGAAAGACTGAATAAATGCAGCAGCTAAGGTCAGCCAACAGCAAGACAGACAGCAGATCAGTCTTTATAAATGCACACAGAGACAGACGTGCAGGCAGAAATCTGGGGGAGCTAACAGTGAAGACACAGGCATGGAGTATTTATGAACAGAACCTGGTGACACCTTGCCTGCAGGTGAATCAATGTTATAGGGACTATATAACAGCATGAAAGGAGATAGGACAGAGAGGAATATATGATGTACCAAGGGTCAACTCAAGGGCCTAGCAATGCAGGATGGAAGGGGCAAGGTGATCCCTATGGTTTCAAAAAGAGAAGAGACTACAGAAGAGTGGATAGGATGAGGGGGGAGATTGAAAAGGGGGGAAAAGGATTAAGACTTTGCTTTTGTTGTAGGAGAGGGTTTTACTGGTGAATTCTCCCATGTGTAAAGAGAGATGTTTGATGGAGGCAGATGGAGACCTTGTACTCCATGTGGCCTGGGGAATTTGGTGCTATAAAAGTCTATTTGCCTTACATTAGGAGGGGTAGTTGGTAGGGGTCAACTGGTACCTTGAGGAATGAGAGAGCTAGGAGATGTTGAGACAAAGGTAGAAAAAAGGTAACCAGTGTAGGGTATAGATACGTGGTGAGCTGAAGAATCAGGGACATAGTAGAGGAGGAGCCAACTCAAAGTGCATTGTCCTCTCTGACATCTGCTAGGCATTATTCTAGCAGTGAGGCACCATGGGAATGGGGAATCCAAGGGGCAAGCTCTACAAGGCAGCTGCAGCAGAAATCACCTACAGGGGAGAACCTAGAAAGGATACACCTTGGAAGTTCTGACAAGGATATACCTTGGAAGCATGAGAAACACAAAGTGAAGACAGAAAACAGATAATTGGGTCATAAATCAGAAAATGAGGTCTTAAGCAGACTGAAAAAGAGGATGGATGATCAAGAGAAGAAGAGAAACTCTTTTGGTAAAAGTGTATAAAAATAAAATCTAAAAAACTAATGATAGAACTAATTGAGGGAGAGGAAAGGAAGGGAGAGTCTACTTGACCAAGAGGGAAAAAGGGAAAAAACAATTATACAAACAGATCAAGACAGGTGATAAAAAGGAAATAATAGAATCCTAAAGTGAAAGGGACAACACATGAGAGAAGGGGGTTGGGGGGATAGGAAGAAAGACAGTAGGAACAGAGCCAGCTGTAAAAAAAAAAAATTAAGATAAAGTAACTGAGGGAACCTAGTACTGTGTTTACGAAAGGAGGGAAAAAATAATAACTTGAAAATTAGATACAGATGAAAGAAAATATAAACCTAACATAAGTTTGAATGTGAATGGATTAAAAACAATAAAATGAAAAACAATGACAGATTAGATAAAACAAAACCCTACAATCTGTTGTTTACAAAAAACAAAGATATACACAAAATAAACCCGAGGAGATGGGGAAAAATCTGCTGTGCATCAAGTGAATTCCAAAAATCAAGAATTGTAATCACGATGACCAAGCAAAAATATTCAAAAAAAATAATCAAGGAAACTATATTCTACCGAAAGGAAATACAAACAATAAACCAATACCTATAATAGACTTATATGTTTCAAATTCCTTAGCATCCATAAAGGAAACCTTATTGGAGCTACAAGAAGGTAGACAACAACACAGTAGTGACAGTAACCTTCAATATCTTCCAAATAAGTCTATTGGAAAGATAAATAAAAGGGAAAATATGGAACTGGAATTACTGTAGTTAAAAGACATGGCATCTCCTAAATGGGATGGCAGAAAGAATATATGTGTATATTTCTTAGCACCACATGGAAATTTTACAAAAAGTTGACCATGTACTAAGGCATACAGATATTACAAACAAATATAAAAAGGCAGTCATCATTAATATAGCCTTATAGACCATAACACTACAAAAATAGGCATTGATTCCAGGACCAAAACCAAAATGTAAAGACTCAAATGGAGATTTTTACAATGAAATACTAAATAATGAGTTGGTCAAAGAACAAATCATAGAAAAATAACCATGTAAAAACATGACAATTATGAAATAAAATACTAAAATTGCCCAGAATGTGACAGAACCTCCTACATGCAATCTACAACCACTCAAGAGAGCTCAGTCTCACATTATGTAGAGGAAGAATGTCTTTTGGTTATATATAGTTTGGTAGACAGCCAAATGAGCTGCTCTATCTGAAGACCTACCTTGAACAGACTCTACAGATGAACACTGAGATGGGCCTAAAATTAAATAAGAAGAAGGGAGTGGATTAGATAAATTTGGTATATTGCTTAATGCTTTAAACAAAATCAAGCGTCTACCTCCTCATCCACCAAAAGACAAAATCTCCTTTTTCTAATTTCATTATTCTTGATGATATATTCATGTAAATTATGGAACGCCATAATGTCCATAGAATCTGCACTTCAGGACGCACGAAAAACAATGGGGAGATGCATAATGTATGTAAACTGACTATTTATGTTACTCATGAGAACCTCTGACATAAGACAATACTCCAGAGATGAGCCAGGAGTCATGAACCAAGCATATATATTGCAATAGTACTCAGATAACGGGAAAATATCTATAGGCAGGCTTCCAGGATGGTAAGGGAAGCCCTACTGAAAGTTTGTTTGGAGAATGGAGATATGGATATTTCTCATAGGAGGAGAAGGTATGGCCAGGTTATATGCTGCACCACTGACAGGGGTGGCCTCATCAATGAGCTCATGGATTCATTGAAATACTAGCAAGTCACTTAACCCCAATGTCCTTATCCTGGATCATCTCCAGTCATCCTGATGAATATCTGGTCACTGGATTCAGATGGGTCTGGAGTAGAAGTGAGGCTGGTGACCTGCACAGCCTTCCTTCACTCAAAACAAAGTCACGTCATTATTTCTCTAATGGCGTAGTCTTCTTCGGCAATGAAGGACTAACACACACACACACACACACACACACACACACAGTATCACCACAAATTATCTTAAATTATTTATTTATCTTATTATCTTAAACAAGGAACTCACAATTTGGAATTTCAACAGCTTTTTTCTAATATGGATACACTGGATGTGAAGGTATTGATTAGCAGGAGATTTGACTTTTAGCGTGCACTACCTTAGGATCTTCCACTTTCACCAGATCAAATCTGACCATAATAAAATTATCACAATGAAAACTCTTCATGGAAACAAAATAATAGATCTGAATATTTTAAAGTTTATACCCTAGACATTCAGAGGCAGCACAGTGTAGGGTCTTATTATGTTGGGCTTAGAATCAAGATATTCAGAATCCATAGTGACAGCTTGGACCCGATCTCTGGAGCTGTATGGCCCAGCTCTGTGACCCCAACTATGTGAACATGGGCAGGTGTCATGTAGCTTCATTGAAGCTTGCAATGAGTGCTTGAAGCCTTCAAATTATAGACAGGCAGCTCTTAACCCTCAAATGCAAGCTACTAAAAGAATGGACTCATTATGAATATTCATATTTTTTTTTCAAAATAACTATTGCAAGATGTACTGAGACGAGGCCAACAATTCCTGGCCAACACACCACATATCATGTTACTTGGTATAAGTAATTTTAAAGCAGTCTAACATATTGATCTATTGTTTCCACTTCGTAGAAAGAGTTCCAAAATCTACACAAATAAGTAAATACAGATGCAGGGCTGGCAGAGGAGCTCAAGTAAATGTCAAAAGTGAGGAATGTCATAGCTTGGATGTCGATTAGAGCTGAAAGCAATCCTTGAGACCAACTAATCTAAACCCCTCGTTTAACAGATGAGAAAAAATGAGACCCAAGGAGAGACTTTGGTTACACAGCTAACCAGTGTCATGGCTGAGAGGAAAACATATCTCCTTCAATTATTTCTCTTCTAGTAAACAGGTTTTTGGTCAGCATTAATCCATCAACCTCCATTAATCTAGTAAGTTCCTACTATGTGCAAGGCTCTCTGCTAGGCACTGGAAATGTAATAATAAAACAAAATGAAACAATCTTCACTGTCAAGAATGTTGGGATGGGCTAGGCATAGTTTTAATTGGAGCTATGTTAAAACTTAAGGATATTCATCTATTGATAATTATACAGTATTTGTAATAACATGTTCATACAATATTTTAAGAGAAGATAGTTTAAATAAAGCCTTCTGTTGAAGTCCTATGCTAATGCCTCCTCATGGTATGAAATCGACTCTGGGTTCTCCATTGTGTGTGAAAAGGATACATGTTTGTACATCCTTCGTTGCCAAAGAAGACCATGCCATCAGAGAAATAATGACATGACTTGCATTTGACTTTGTTTTGAGTGAGGGAGGGCCCCAAATGTTGACCTTTTCTAATGTGGGGTTGGAAGGAGGGAGACAACTCAAAATGTAACATAAAAATCAATATATTTTTAAATGCTGTAACTTTCATAGTATTGCTCTAAGGGGTTGGAATCTGGAATGTGCAGTCAAAGATCTTGGGTTCAAATGCCACTTATGCCCATAATACCTTGGGGATACCACCCAATTTCTCAAGATTGCAACTTCCCTATCTATAGAATAGGAGGGTAGACTAGGTAACACCTGAGGTCCCTTCTACCTTTTCATCTATTCAGTTCAATTAAACAAATACTTATTAAATGCCAAGTGTAAGACACATGTTATGTTCTGTGGCTACAGAGACAAAAATGAAAAAAACGTCCCCTCAAATGATCTTCCTTCTATTTCTCCTCCTGAGAGGTTTCACATGTACATGTACAGGTAAATACAAAGTATATGCAAAGAATACAGTCTAATTTCAAGAAATATAGGCATAAGCAATGGGAAAAACCAAGAAAGGCTCCCTGCTAAGTGCTGGTACTTGAAATATGCTTCCAAAGGAAGCTAGGCATCTTCCTGGGAAGAGGTAAAATGGGAAGACATTCCAGACATGGGCAGTGGAGGGGGAGGGGAGCCTATACAAAGGGACAAAGACAAAATTATATATACAGGGAAGAGTTAGAAAGCCATCTGCCTTGAACAGAGAATGTGAAAAGAGGAAGACTATGGGAGAACCGGAGTTAGACAGTGAAATGTTTAAGTGTCAGGCTGGGGATGTATTTTATCCCAAAAGCAGGGAGCCCCTGATGACTTTAGAGTCAGGGGATGACACAGTCAGCTTTAGACTTTAGAAAGGACAACGTTGCATCACCAACAGAGTTGGACTCAGAGGCTGAAATAGCTAGTTTTGAATTCCCTTTAAGTCACCAGTTGTGTGAGCCTCTATAAGTCTGGGCCTCAATTTCTTCATCTGTAAAATGAGAGGGTTGGACTCAGACTCCTTTAAGATCCTTTTCAGCTCTAATACTAGGGTTATGTGGGCAACTGCGTGGAGGATGTGTCTAAGAGGAGAGACTAGCAGCAAGGAGACCAATTATGAGGCAATTGCAATAGTGTGTAAAAGGGAGTGAGTTAAAGTTAAGAGTGGAAAGGAAGGTAAGAACCAGATTGTGGCAGGCTTTAAATGCCAGGCTGGGGAATCTATGAGTCTGTGCTCCTAATGTCTCTTTTTGTTCCTCTCTCTAAGTGAGCTTCAGGGTTCCCTCTCAATTCAAATTAAAAGGCATCATCCTAATCCAATCTTACAAGTCTGTGCTCATTTGTATTTCACCAAAGTCTAGCTCATTCTCAGGAAAAGAATTCTCAGGTGTGGAAGGGACCTTATGCCACACGCAGCCTGGTACAGGGAAGATGGTCCTCGCTCAGGGAGACCCATTACTGGCTTTCACAAATGACAGCTGGTTTAATGCATAGTAAAGTAACTATGGTGACAATTCATTTTGTTCCTAAGCATAACTGTAAAAATACTGTGCGATAGCAGCAGGCCAGAGGGGCTGCCATCTTATTCCAGGGCAATTCTGCAAGCAACTCACTGGCCCCCGGAGATTTAAGAGGGCTGAGTGATATTGTTTGTTGGGCTGTATTTGGTTAGTGGGTACACTTATTAATGACATTGCTTTGGAGTCTTTCAAAGTCCATTTGCCTTTGGGATGAAGGGCCAAGCATCTCAAAGAGTTGTCACTGATGCTACTACAATCATGGAGGTGAGGTACTGCTAGGTAAGGGAATTGCCACAGGAGAGAATATCCAGCTGAGAGCTTTGTAACATCTTGGGTTTTTTTTCTCTTTTTTTATATTTTTATAGACAAGAGAAGTAAAATTTAGCAATACAAATACAATAGCGATGTCTTTAAAAATGTATTTCTCTGAGAAATTATCTCCTTCCCACAATGCATCCTAGACATTCTCTTTCTTCTTAGGCTGGAAAAGTTTAACTTTGTCATGAAAACTATTCAATCGCACTAAGAAATCTAGAGGTATTTCCATAAGGTCAAAAGGCAATCCTGGAAGGTAACCCAGTGTACTGGATAGAAAGTCCATCATAACATCAGAAAGATCTGGTTTCAAGGCCTGCCTCTGACACATATTGGTCATGTCTCATCACCTTTTTCACAACTCTCTAAGGCTGGATGACTTCCTGATCTGCACTAGTGCAGGAAGTTTCAACATCAGTATCTCCCTTAATGATGAAGTCACAGGTCAAGTCTTCCATAAAAAGACACCGTTCACATCTGCTTCAGCCCCATAAGGTTTAACTGAAGGCCCCTGGCAGAAAGTCGAACTGATAGTGGGCCTTTTCCATTACTGAAGATGGCTATTTGATGTTTGGGTGTTTTTCTTTTATAGACTTGTAAACTGCTGAGACTGGGTTCTTCTAGATGAGGGCTTTAGGCAATTCTTACCCAAAAAGGGATAGCCTTTAGGCCTTGTGCTTAGAATGTCTCTGTGCTGCCCCTTGATCCATGCAAAGCCTAGCTGTGATTATCTGTGATGGAAGAGATTCTGGTGTGACCCAGCATCCTTGGATATATGATCAGAATCTGAATATATGAAGTCAGTTCAGTGTTCATATTTGGGAAAACATTCTAGTTCCAGTGCAACAGAAATGAACTTTCCCTTCCTTCTCTATTATTTGTATTTAACTGATACATTTGATTCTCATGGAGAGTTTCAGAAGTAATTAAGGCTTCTTAGTCCCTCATGTCGCCCCAGAATTGTATTAGTGGGCAGTCTGGGTACAGACCAAAAGCTATTAGAAAAGTATATCTTCACCATTCATCTTAAATGGCAACCTAAGTGCAAGGTGAGGGAAAGCAATGAGGAAAAAAGAGGAAGCCATGTCACATTTTCCCAAGATGTGACAATTCATTACCTATCAGGATTTCAAAATTCCTTGTTCACTCAGAAACCCATATTTCTTTTCTAGTCTTTTAGGTTGAACATGGATTTCAACCAGATTAACTGACTGGGGGTAAGAGAAATTATACCCTCGTGTACATTTTCTCACTATTAAGTGCCTTGATATTCACTACATTGGGACAGGTGGTGGACAGCACATAAGGAATATGTTAAGCACATGGTGGTCAGCTAAGGCCTGTGAGGAGATCTCCTTGCATGTTCTGCCTCCCTTAGGTCCCCATTTGGGAATGAGATTCATTAATATGCCCATTAACATTATTCTCATTATTTTATTAGCATTGTTAATTATGGGGTTCAGATATGCAAGTGCAAAATCAAAGGACAATATCCAAATGGAAATGGCAACAAAGGTATTTCTGGAGCACTTCTACTCTTGGATAGGAGTGGGTTTCAAAGAAGGCATAACATGCTAGCCCATGCTTTCTATCAAAATCAATCTGTAATAGGCTAGATATTGCTTTAGAGATTATTTTTTGGAAATTTGATGTCTACGCAGCTTGACAAAGGAAAGAATTTTCTTCAAAATGTCTTAGCTTCAAAGTCACGAAGAAGAAAGAATGAGACAGGCTGTTGTCCAGGGTATAAAAATCCATGGGAGACTTTCCCTTTCGAGTGGTCTGGTCAGTTACTATCCTTAGGCACGGTGGTCCTCCAGTGATCCGCACCACATATCTCCTGAACATCTGTAGGCTCCACCTTCCACTTCGAAGGTCCTGCCACTCTTTGCCTCACCAAATTGGGAGGCAAGAACAGTGAAGGGAACGTAATAAGCATTTATATTGTGCCTACTATGTTCCAGGTACTGTGCAAATGTCTCATTTGATTCTTATGACAACTCTTTGTGGTAAGGAATATTATTTATCCCCATTTTACAGTTGAAAACTGAAGTAAACAGAGATTAAGTGACTTGCCCAGGGTCACATAGCAAGTAAACATATGAGGTCAGATTCTGACCTCAGGTCTTCTTGACTCCAGGCCAAGTACTCTGTTCAGCTACCTCTAGAAGTCCAGAGAGATCAGGAAGGGCCACTTGAAGGAGCAAAAATTTGAAATGAGCCTTGGAGGAAGTTACTGATACCAAGACTAGAGGTGAGAAATCAAAGCACTTCAAGCATAGGAGATAGCTTGTGAAGAGGCACAGGAGAGAGTGCAAAGGGAGCAGTTTCCTGAGTATGAGGCTGACACATTCAAACCTGTTATTCAAGTGTCAATTTGGGAACTGTGTGGACAGCGTGGAGGCAGGAAGGCTGATTAGAAGACTTAAAATAAAGCATGCACTTGAGACTTTAGATGTCGCTGACATTTTCCAAAATGGGTCTTCTCTTCCCGCAGGGATGTACATATGCCTTGGGACTCTCTGTCCCTTGGAAAAGTTCATCAATTAACTCAGTCCATTTGATCCCTTCCACCACACTTGGATCTGTTGGTGCATTATAATTTGTGGTCCACCACTGGTGAGGATCATGGTACATGTACTTTGAATTGGTGAATTCCATTCCTTGGAATCCTTTGGAATAGTCACTTCTGAGAGACTGTTGCTTTTGAGGCAGTGTTTAATGGAAGTTTTTATTGACTGTTACTGTTCTTAATGTTAGTTGTTTTATCAACCCAGAGTCTTACCATGACTTACCTTCAGTGACCTCAGCTATCTAGAAAGAAACTCCTATATTTGTACTTTGCATATTCTCAAAAATTAACTACTAATTGGAATCTCTTTAAAATAGACATATGCATGCACACATTGAGTAGGATGCCTCTTCTCCCCATTCAACCATCTTTTTCCTAATTAACGTCTGTGCTTTTTTCCTCACTGGGGTCACCAGAGTTGAGAAAAGGAAAAGACACTTTTCTTGGTGAAATAGCCAATGAAAACAGCAGTCCTTTGCAAGGGAAATAATAAAAAGAAAATGCTACTCCATAATCCTGTCATATACAACTACTAGGAGCAAAAGTTCTTGGATAATATGGATGTCAAAGAAAAATAATAGGCTGGCTGCTGTAGCATCCCCAAAAGGTTTTCCCAGGAGATGAGCCTTTTCTCCTTTAGTATGACATCCAACACGTATTACTATTTGTAGCTTCAGTTCTAATTGATGGAAAACTTGCTGCCAAAGTTTAAAACTAATTTTCACTCAATTTAGTATGAAGACTCTCTCACTAAATTGCTTAAGGACCCTTGAAGTTTAAGTGATCTAATTTACACATCTCATTCCGACAGAGTTATCCATTATCATCCTATCTATCAGGATTATGCCGGTAACACTTTTCTCACTTGAGTACACAGAATGGGTATAATCACTTTTGGCATCAAGGTAAATGTTTCTGTACCATACGGGCAAATAGGTACATGAATGTGTAGACAAATGTCTATGAGACAGAAATACTGGCCATTAGCAAGTCAACAAGAGTACCAAAGTATTTATGCTTCCTTTTTCTCTTGCCCCGCCCCTCCTTCTTTGTATTAATAATGTAATATAAAAGTGATTCAAGTCATTTTTCGCCAGTCGTAGTCAGCTCCCAAGGGATCTCTTGAATATAGTATGAAGGAACGTTTTAATAATCGTTACTCTCCAGTAACAAGGAGTGTGAATGAAGAACTTCACATGAACAGAAAATGAGCTAGACATCCTTGGCCTCTCTTGCTCCCTTTGTTTGTTCCTATACTCCAGCCTGTCTCTTCAACTTTTATCATATACAGTGCAGATGTTCTGTTTCCCTATCATGGAGACATTTGATTCCCACCACTGAGGTTTCCCCCACAAAAAAAACATTTCTAAGCTTTTTCTAATATATCTCGAAAATTATTCACCAGCCAATCCATGTGAAAACATGGAGTATATAGCATACAAGTCAATTCAATTTGATTGAACAGATGTTTATTTGCTGTTTACTGTGTGCAAAATACAGTGCTAGGTACAAAGGATATGAAGGGATACATCAACAAAAAAAAAAGAATACCTCATCTTTAAAAAATTTAAATTCCATCAGGGAAGAGAAAGGATAACATAGACACAGAAAAGTAGAGAGAAAATACATACAAGGCAATTTTTGAAGGGAAGAGATGGAAATTGGGGTCCAGGGTGGACAGGGCCTGAATCAGTTAATCCCATTACATAACAGCTCTTGGATAGTTCGTTTCTGACAGAGTATAGATTTTTAATGTAGAACATTTCTTCCTTTCAAAGGACTGAAATTATTTCTACTATTCACCTAAAAACAGAGATTTCTGTCTAGTTTTATCAGCCTTAATTATTGCCATGTGTTACAGCAGGGAGGGCATTGGATCAGGGATCACCAGGTAACTGGATTCAAATCCATCACTGACACCTATCAACTGCGAAACCATGGACAGTTACTTCACTTACCTCCTTGTGAGTTGGTGTATATACAATGGGGATAATTGTGTCTTCAGTATTTACCTTCTAGGGTATTTTGAAGCTGAAAAGAGGCACCATATGTAAAGTCTTTGGAAACACTAAAGCTTAAATCTGCACTGAGACTTTTGGGTTGCTATACAATTGTCTTATAATTTTCATTTCATTTTTTCCACTCGGTAGATTTAAGAGAGAAACATTTCAGGGCAAGTCTTTACCTGCTATTGTTTATTATGCTAAATATTCTATGGATTACTGTGCAGGTAGATGAAATAGATTTATTTTTTTTAAATAAATTGATGAATATTGAAATGTGAACTCGTTTTCTGAAGCATCACCAAAAGTATCTTTCAGACAATTGTAGTTAGAGACAAGATGGCCACAATGATATGTACTGTGATTTCTTCC